>CAKLBY020000166.1:0-452317 GCA_921007115.2 Peronospora matthiolae
TTCTCTTGTTAATAAGCACAAAGTATTCCTGCTAATGACCTTCTGTGCATTCACGCTGTTTTCACCTCGCTTTTAGTTTTGTTTTGTACGTGGTGCTACTCAGCAAATGACAAGGACAAAATGCATGATTATTATAAATGATGGGATCGACTCATCGGTTTGTGCTGACACCGTAAATTCCGATATCCGTAGGCTTAAGGTAGTGCAAAAATACGAACTAAGGACCTAGATAGACGATAATTAAGCTTTTCATTTACCTTGTTTAAGCGTATTTTACCTTACATTGCCCGTGGCTGCTGGCAACAACAAAATTCGCGACGTACTCCTCCACGAACGGTCACAGTTCAATATTTTAGTCAAACTATGCACTTCCCACGGAAACTAATACCAGGCAAGAGTAAAGAATATGCAACTTTGAATATTCATATATTCAAGAAAACAGAATATCGAGAGGATCGCACCGTAGAACGAGCGACTGCTGGAAGAAACATGGCCTTTTAATGTATCTCTTGCTTTTGTGACGGGGGATGATGGGTTTCTTGCCTGGTAGAAATTGGCCTGCGCATTTGTCAGGCACAACCACGTTGATCTCTTCTCATCGACCTTTTTTTAACGCCGTGCATCGAGTTGAAGACTTGGGTTTTTCACGGTTGACGTGCAAAACTGCGAAGAGCTCACGATCGAACTTTCTTTCGTCGGTCGGTGACGGCATGATTGTGTTGCTGTGGCGAGGATATCTCTTATCTTCAGCAGGCGCTGCACGATGCCGACCCCGAGACTCTGAGAGCTGCGGCGAGTGTTTGAATCTTTGGTCACATTAGGACGAAAGTGTTTAAATGCTCGCGCAAATGCGAAGCTTGTGTTATTCAATCCTCCTTGTTTTTGTCCTTCTTTTTGCTTTCTACACGACCATAGATGCCCCCAAATCAGACAATTATTGTATTGGATACATGGCATTGCGATAGATCCGTGGCTGCACTGAATATGGACAGCAGCGCTGGAGATATAACCACTTACTGAAGGAATCCATCGCTAGATCGCTTTCCTTAGAAAAACTCCACCTCAGTACGACACCGCTCATTGGACAGATTCGTCATCAGCACCTTTAACCTTTGAAGATAATAAAAAATTGCAGCGGGTAAAGTCCTCTGCTGAGGCTTATTGAGGGCTTACATGGCATTCAAGTATCAGCTTAAAAAATCCTTTCAGCAAAAAAATATAAGTCTTAATGCTACTGGAAGCTTTTGAGGGGAACCACAACGTTAATTCACTTTTTTGTAGTTCACTTAACTTCCTAAAATTACAAACAACTCAATCTCAGGGATAGCACTCGCTTGTACCGTCACACCACAAGCTGCCTACATAACACAGAATAATTGGTGCTACAAACCTTCATGTACACGCGTCGTGCAGAGGAAGGTTCCAACACGAGAAAAGAGGTCAAAGCAGGACACCATTTTGTACACCTTAGTCCTTAGCTCATAAATCGTGTTCAATCTTCATTTCTATAATAATGTAAATGCAAGCACACATTGTGACTATCTGCTCACCACTCATCACATTCTGCTGTCGAGGCTCAACTAAATTGATTAAAATTAAATTTTAAATCTATACTAACTGTAAATCATTTGGTACTACTCCTGCACCACAATAAACTTGTAAAGCCAATATTGCTGAGAATGAAATGTTTTGTTTAATATAATATGCTCACTTGATATTATCTTATGCTAAAATATCATGTAAACGAAGGCACCTCTAACCATCACCCAGCCTTAACCATCAGTCATAGTAGTGACTGATTGATAAATAAGTGACTTCAATGAGTGACTCTGAGAAATGAAAGCACTTTTTGCTCAACATTAACCATTCCTCTGGTCTTACGCGTGCTTCCGAGTCCATGCCGAGTGCAGCCAAAGCTGCTGGGAGTGCAGCTATGAGAATACGATCTGTGGCGGATGAGGCAAAGGACTTGATTGCAGCGCGCGATGACCTGCCTGCTGCTTCACTCTACTAAGCCTGCGGCCGTCGCTGCTGGAATTTAACGCCGGCGACCTACACGCCTGGCTGTGTCCTCGAATATTACGATCTCGAGCTAGTGTACTCTGGCGAGTAGGATGACGACACCAACTCGACAAAGACAGCCGCAATGGAAGATCAAAAGTGGCTGAGACAAAGCTTAGCAAGCCGGATTCGCATATTTTAATGAGCCTCGCTGAGCGTTTTAACATCTTAGGATCGTACAGTGAGGTGGACGCTCTCTGCCTCCAAAGCGGAATCGTTCGCTCGAGAGTAATCAATGCGGTGGCAGGAGCCAGTATAACGATGAGGGCTGGTGAAGCAGTAATGCATCAGAAGTCAAAAAGAATGTGATGTACAAAGTATCATACTTCAGCAGACATCAAAGAAAAGGTGCCAGAGATCGCGACGTTATGTGCGCTGCTCCTTAGAAGAAGACTTGGCTGCCTCGTCAGCGAGTTTTAGATAGCTTGTCCGACACGGTAAGCGATCGTCATCGAACACAACCCTTCGAATGTATCAAGGCTTGATGGACTTGACTTTAGTGCGAGTGGCTTTTGCACTGGGCACGAATTTCTCAAGCTGATGTTTTTGTACACATGCATGAGTACGACGGTAACCACGTACGTGACGCCTCCGGACAAAGTGACTCTTCCATTAACAAAGCGCGAGTGTTTACCGTTGATAAGGCGATATTAGTCTTGATTCAAAGCTGTCACTTACTTTCTCTTACGACCTTCTAAATCTGTCCCAGTTTCCGGCCTTTGTATCGGATACTGCGGACCTACCCTACAACCCCCTCCGGGCGCTCCCCCAAAGCCCGGAAAGTAACGAACATCGTCTACCAGGAGGTGGCAACCGTCGGCGGCACAGCAACAGTCGGCTGCACAGCACGAAATGTCATGTGGACGAAACCTCAAGCTAGACAGGTAAACACTTCCACCAACAGGTCAACACCAAATTTACAAATCCATGCAAACAGCAAGTTGCTGGTCCCACGTATACCCTGGAGCTATCAACTTGAGGGGTGACTCTCGATCCGAGATCATATCAAGATCAATCATACAGTTACAGAATGTCGTCCCAAAGTTAGGCCAAATTGGGCAGAAAGCACAGCGACGCTTGCAGTAAGATCGACGTCGCTTCGCTCTTCGATCCCAAACTCCTGGCCAATCAACGGCGCAGAGGAGATCCAGCGCCTTGTCATCATCTACTATCCGATATCCGAAACGGACCGGACGCTGAGATGCGCTATGCAAAGAGTCCGTCACTTTCAAACTTTTGTCATTGTCAACAAGGGACTATAATCAAGAAGTGAGGTAAAAATGCCGGATCAGCTGGAGAAGACGCGAACGAAATGGGACCATTTCGGTGGGCGATTCACCGAGACGGCAAATAAACACATGACGATGCAAAGCGCTCAGCATCTGCACTCGCACATGCAGTTGGATCTCGCTCACAACGTGCTCGAGGTCGCGGCAGGAGCTGGGTTAGGCTCACTTGACATTGCTCAGTACCTACTGGAGGGTCGTTCGAAGGTCCCGAAAGAGACCAAACGGACTTTCACTGTGACGGACTTGTCACATGTGATGGTCGACATGGCCACGAAAAACCTGAGCGGAGTCAGCTCGGAAAGTCTCGAGATCAAGTGCTGCGAAGCAAATGGTGAGCCACTTCTCAAACAATTCTCCTACATATTGATCGATCCTTCGTTTATTTTTGCCATTTTAAAAGTTTGGGAGCTTCTAATCGAAGTAATGATGTGATATATGCAGGGCAAGACTTGAGTGACGTCAAGACTAGCTCGGTTGACCGCTACGTTTCCAGCCTCTCTCTACAGCTAGCACCAGACCCCGACGCGTTGCTCCACGAGGCCAGTCGAGTGTTGGCCGATGATGGAGTTGCGGGATTCACCATTTGGGGATCACCCGACCGTACTGGACTCATTGTTATCAGCACAGCTGCAAACAAAGAGCTGGGCTTCGAGGAGCACGTGGTGGAACATCCGAACTTTGCCATGGGCAAGGACCTCCCGGCACTGCGTCAGCGTTTCGCTGCGGCCGGGTTCAAGCAAGTGCGAATTTGGCCCTTCCAGTGCATAGCAGAGCTCTGGAGCGGCGAAGAGTTTGCCAAATTTCACGAGGAATTGTTCCTGGCCAAGGACGAGGAGCTACACGCCAAGCGCTTTGAAATCGTCAAACGCATGGCTGACGAGTGGCTCGCCAAGGGCACTCCAATCGGGTTGGAAACCTACGTCATCCTCGCCAGAAAGTAGCCCTGATCGAGGATAGCTTCTGCGACTCTACCGTAAATCGAGCTAACTGAAGTTTGCCATTTGCTCTAGTACACTAACGGGAAAAAGTTGACATCGTTGGTCACCGAGGTTCATTTGAAGGAGGTAGTTCTTTCCGGGTTGCAGACTCCACCCGTCATCTCATAAGTGCTCATTGGCTTTCAAAGTTTGGTACAAATGTGGAAATGGTAATCGAAAGGATCTGGGTTGAACTCGATAAATCTTGATCTTTGTTAGATGTACAGTCCTCTCTCTGCTAACTGATGTTCTCGTGGACACACTTTCTTATGGGTTGTCACATGTTATTAGCTATTGGATTACAGCGGCGTCATACGTACACAAGTGTAAAATCAATTAATTATAGCAAGAAAAAGCGAAGATCTTAACCAGAACCACCGACTCCACTTCTACCCCAGAACCAAACTCCACACAACCAGTAGAAAATGACCCCTAGAGAACCTAAAAACCACCAGCACAGGTTTTCATTTCTGGTTCAGGTTGTGCTTCAAGGTCAGAGACACGTAGCCATTACGGTCGTGTGCTGGGACTGGCTTTCTTTGTGAGGAACAAAGTGTAATTGTTTTTAGCTGACTCTTCATTGAGGAGCTTCTCGACTCTATCGAAGAAGACGAGAGTGCTCAGCCAGAGCTCAACGATCAAGAGATTATAGG
The DNA here is from genome assembly GCA_921007115.2 of Peronospora matthiolae. Lineage (NCBI taxonomy): Eukaryota > Oomycota > Peronosporomycetes > Peronosporales > Peronosporaceae > Peronospora > Peronospora matthiolae. The sequence goes on from CAKLBY020000166.1 coordinate 4,981, forward strand.
TGCAGGGCAGGATATGGAAGGTAAAGAAGAAGCTGCAGCAGAGGATGAGGAGGCAGTTACCGATAGATTCACCACTTCCAAGAAGACCAACATCTTAGGGAGTGCCTGTACCTTGCATCATCTGTCCTAGGAAGTCCACCGTTCTTCCTAGCTACTACGCATCCTTCAGGCTGAAATTTGCAGTGCCATCACCACACAAACCCTCGATGTCTTGCGAGAATAGGTTTGGTCCCGCATATTTGATAAAAACATCCCTCTATACACTTCTACCTGGCTTCTCGACTATCAGATATAAGTAAGCGACCACATAGCGACCATAAGACGACCACGGTGGACGTCCAATCCTAAAAGGTAGCGGAGGCTAAAAGTTATCAGGGGGATAGTTATCAGAAAGAGGACCGTACACTGTGGCAGCAATATCCGACAGTGGCAAGGCATCCGCTCGTACCTCTTCACGTTTCAAGGTCTCTTCTGCATGTTGTGTCTTCGATGTAAATTTGAGACGGTGGTGCATATAACGCAGCACTACTATATACGACTGCCCTCCATCCAAGAAAGGTGTTTCTGGTTTTGCTAGCGTCAAAGACTTGCTACAGTAAAGCGATAGTGATGAATATGACCTAAGAGCGAGTATTTGCTACTACCACGCGCGCGCCGATTAACCTAAGACCTGCACGGGATATTCCTGTATGCAAGGTCCTTAAAACACGTGTAGTGTTAAGCGGTTCATCCGTTGTTGTTATTGAACATGAAGCCATACGTCATGCGATGCCAAGTTGCTGACTTTGCACCTTTAAAACTACGGAAGAAGACAGTAAGTCTAAGTTTTCAGGTTTGGGTGGATGAGGGTGCTCCAAATCCGTAAATTAGGTCGTATCGACCTATAAAATACAAAGCAGCAGCGTGTTAGTTAGTTGCAAAGGACAACGTTGCAGATAGATATCCATAACATGTTGACATAAAACATCCTGCTACTGTTTGACATGTCTAGCGATAAAGCTCAGCACCTGACATGAGTTGTCAAAACATGCCAGGTAGCGCTTGATTTCGGATGTATGTTGCGGTGTCTCGATAATCTAGTATCGAGCTCTGGTTGCCACAACTCAAGCTGCTTTTGATGTGCTTCTTATCCAAATCGAGCATCTTCGGCTTCGTTTACAGCATCAGACTCCTTCTTGGTGTGTCATCGAGGAAAAGGCTAGTGTTATAAAACGCACTTGAACATGACGGTATTTCAGAAGATCGTGGTAGGTTAAGAGCTAGTGGATAAGTCTGCGGCTCACTCCCCAATCATCGAAATCGTTGCCAAAACGATCGTTTGTGACACATTCGTGCCCACCATTGCTTTTTGCTTTGAGAACACGATGGGAGCCCCACGCGTTAACGTGTGAGAAAAATACTCACCGGTTAATTTGAAGTGACGAGGAGCCGAAGAGACAACCAAGCAATCTTGTACCCGCGTAAACCTCAGTAACTTAAATTTGTTTAACCACGACAATAATGTAATTCCTACGCACTTTCGTACCGATCTGACTTCACCGCGTGACCGCTTCGTATAACTGTGACTTTTACACAAGATACATTTGAATTATAGTTATGATGACAATTATATTATGGTACCATCGATTTTAGGACGGACTACTTTTCATTTGAACATGACTAAACGTGCCAGGTTGGACACATTAGACATTGTCACAAAATTGGAACCTTGTGGAAGCACGCGATGTCGTATAGAAACGTCTGTGGAATGATAGGAAGTGATGGTTGCGGCAGTGTGCCAAAATGATACTTGGATAGCAGTGTGGAGTCAGGCAGATAATCTTCTGACTTGAATCGCAACAAAGCCTGTTCGTGGTAAGAAAAGTTTATCGAGTCGAGAATACATTCTCAGTGTGTGTTTAAACACCAAGAGATTTCCATTTTTGTTTTTATACGATCGAAGACCTATCGATAGACGAATAATTTTGGCAAATGCTGGACGACTGAGCTCATTTTTATTCGACTGGGTCATTCTGATTCGTTATCAAAAGCAGCTCAGAAATACGCCCAATTTAGTCAGGAGTGGATCCCAAAAACTCAATTCACTGTCACTGTTCGCTCACTTGCCCGTGCAAAGCCCAAAATGAAGATACCAATGCATTTCGCTGCTAGAGCCCTACTACACTTCTCACTTCCTGTCCAAACTCCAATCCTATGAGCAACAACAACACAGGTGCGTTTTTTAGAATGCGCCAAATAATCCATATTGGGAAATGGGTAGGTGCGGCCTTGCGATACACTTGGACGTGCCGCATCCTCCTCGTCATGTCTATACGACGATGGCACAAACACCTTCGTCTCGAGTAAAAAGGTGTTCACATGGACTGGGCCGTTGTTTGTATGCCCGCGTTGCCAATTGCGTGATGCGCTTTGGTTTGTATTGGCAAAAGGGCATCCATCCATCTACGAACAAGGTGGTGATTTCTTCACTACGGTGAAGATGATATGGAGGTCGTGAAAGGCGAGCTTGATCTTTTACCGGAAAACGTCATGTAGAAGAGCCATTTCAACGTCAAGGCCAATTGAGGTCGTGACGCCTGCACCGAAGATGTTTTGATCAGCAAGATATGGAGTACCAAGTCAAGCCATGCGTAGCTACTGTGGCGCTTACGACGTCTGAAGAACCAAATAGTCAAGTGCTGGAGTGCGATACCTGTGCAGACGACATGGACTGAGACGCACTACCAGCTTCCGATATACTAGGGAAATCGTAAATGTGCGCGGATCTGATAAGTCGTTGGATTCGTAGGAGTAGTGATCGAACACACGTCAATAGGAAATGGTTGCTGGGTGAACAATCGGTGATAAAGGGTTCGGTCGTTTACGAATTGGTGATAACCAAGGCCGCTTACTTGACGTGCCATAGATTATTGCACGCGAGTGACGGCTCCGCAGATGATTATGGACTCGAGACAGGTACAAACGAATAATTTTGGTGCCGCAAACAGCGGCAATCAGCCCCTGATATTACATCCTCATTGTGTGACACAATGTCGTCTATGTGAACGGCGTGGGGAAAAGCTAGCTTCGGCGCTGCATCAATGCGTGCGCCTCGCGCTACTTTGCACGGTGCGGGGTTTTACCTGCACCTGATCGCCACTAGAGCACCCGTCTCAATATTCCCATTCATATCTTACCGTCGTATTTAAATCCTACGATGAAAAAGTTCCAGTCGAAAGCGCTTCGGCTTATCACCGTCCTCGAACTTGACATGTTCGATACCATACGTACCAAGCGGATACGACACACACGTCATAAATAGAGAAATGAAGGCAACTCTGCTTTCACTAAGTCATCGACACTAAATAAAGTTCTTGATCTTTCGTATGCGCGCTTCGGACTACGACTCAAATGTGTGTATTCATGCTTACATCACACCATGCTAATACCCACATGCACTTCCAAGTCATCGTCATCATGTTTTATGACAATAATACTCCATGAATATGTGGGTTTTGCAATATGGCCGGGACATGCTCCCGATAGCTTCTCCTCGTCAAAACCGCTATAAACGTTTTCCTACAGCAAATCGGACCATGCAAGTCGCACGACGAACGATGATACCAGTTTAGAGCATGAGAACTTCCAGACATTTGATTTACTTCTTACGCCGCTGAATGTCTCGCTGAGTCGTGCGCTGATAACGAGATATATCCAGTCTCCGCTAGTACCAAAATTCATCTTCGTACTCTTGATGTAACAGCTTCGTTACCTGGATGGTTGAGAACCTACAGTTATCCATGTAACGAAGCTATTGACATGGAGTTTCTCATCGGGTGTACAGAACTGCTTGAGGACGCCGGCATCTTTACAAGTGAACACGACGAATGCGGAGGAAACCTACAATGATCGTACTGGCGCTTGTAGTCACACTTGTTGGCTGACGACAGGGCGATCTTTTTGTCATCCAGAATCGTTCGTGATGCGAAGAGAAGAGTTTGTTGAGACGACGCTCGACATCACTCGATCAGGTTATCATCAGCTTTTGTATACCCCCTGATTAATTCTTGGGGCAAAAGTGTCAGTAAAGCTTTTGTGAAACGTAGCTTACAAAGTCTTGCTGGTCCTTTGCGTCGATGGCTATATGAAACTTGTGATACTTCTTGACGTAGCATCTGGCAAGTAGGCTCGAAGACTGTGTGACATATAGTTCTCTGATCATGACTGGTAGTTGATCAGGCGCTGTCCTTGTATGAACAGGAGTCAAAAGCACACGAAAGTTCTCGAAGCGAGAAATCGTAGTCAAGAAACGCATCAGCAAGTGATCCGAGGACAAGAAGCCCTCATGTGCAGGCTATCTCGTTGCACCACTTTCCACCAACGATCGACAAAACATTGGAGAGTTTTAGTCCGTGCGACTTTGTAGAAATTGAAAAGAGTGCGAATGGGCCGTGGCGTGGTCGGCGATCAGCGTGCACTGTGATCCGGGACACTGCTTTGATTCATCGTTCTGCTAGTACAGCAAGTGTCGATTTCCGATGCACATAGTTCCATGGAATACACTGACGCTGTGCGCTGGTACGTCCGATTGCAATGTCGATGTGTTGTCCACTCAGGTCTGACGCGCTGAATGGACATGTGTTCAAGTTTGACACCTCTCTTGGTCCCATCGCTATGGCAAATCATCGCTTCGTAACGATGTCTTTGTCTCTGTCATTCAAACTTGTTCGCAAAATGAGCCGTGACCGCAAATCCTGTGCGCCGTCTTTCATTGCGCCATAGGAGAGAACTTCTTCGCGCGGCATTGCTGGCAGAACTAAAAAAACCGAGTTGTTTGTGTGAAGGTAAGTACTCGTACGGAATATCCCGTTGCTGTGAAACGAGATGGAGCCACAGTATAATCTCGCTGACGGGTATCAGCAGCACTATCTATGCCACTACTTTGACACGTGCGGCGTGTTGTATCCCGAAAGAAGTTTTCAGCCGGGATGTTACTGTTATCGTTGTCAGCTTAACCTCCAACACCTACTCGGGGACAGATCGGTTAGAAGAAACGGTACCGTGAGCATTTGTGTTCGTTTAGCTAACAGTCTCGAGCAGCAAAAACGCTGACACGTGCAAAAGGTATTCGCCACATGTCAATCGCGAATGATGCTCAGGGATATAACACCTGTGCATCTCTCGAGAGTGTGCGTGGCTGTGGCGATGCAATTCAGTAGCCACTGTGTTGGGTTGAAGCTTCGATTACTCAACAGATCAAGTAGACCAGCACGTTGTTTCTACTTATGGATTTCCACAAAGCACCTAGCGAGACACACGGCGATCGTGCCATCACCGTTGCGGGAAGTTCCAGAAAAGTGTCGTCGGTAGTTATCGTCAAAGTAGTTTGACAAACTGATCTACAGATGTAAATGCATCACGGCATTCGGGATCCGGTCCCTGTCAGCAACAACAACAACCAACGCATTCGATGAATCGATGATAGATAGAGTGGGGATCACGTCACTGCACTTGATAGTCCCGGTACAAAGATGATTGAACATGTTTTTGCGTCCTCGTGTCTATTTGCAGCCAAGAAGGGCGCTAGAGCGATGCTAGTAATGCCGGATGTCGTGCAACAACAATCTCTGGATTGATGCCAGCGACTCTGGAAGCGTCGAACGCTCATCCACAAGTAAGACATATGAACGACTGGACGTAGCGTTATCATCAGCTTTATCTGTTTGCGTCTCGCCGTGGTAGACAAAACAGTGGACACCACCGAAATCGACTGCGTCGCGCGACGTGTAATCCAGCACACAAGGACGTTGTGATCGACGCTATGTGGTTTTTGACCGTCGTCGTGCAACACGAGTGTTGCTAGGACCCACTCAGTAGATACCGAGACTTCGTCATCGATAGGACATCGATCGGATCGGATCGACGTGCTGCAGCCGCATAAGTTCGGACCACGTGCGGGAGCCGGTCCGGAGACCGTGGACAAGGCAGAGAGTGTTGCAGTTCGCCCGACTGAAACCCTGCTGACTCGTCCGTCCGTCGTCCAAACGGGCGTTACGACATGTTGCAAATGCACCTGTTGCAGACGTTACACCCCAGCAGAATTGCATCAGGACGTCAACCTTCTGGTGGGGAAACGATGGGCTCGTTGGTGATATGCAACTACACTGGCTCTCAACGTGCGGAAACCCACCAGGGCAAAGCATCGACCAGAGGGTGCCGCCCACTACCGAGATGGACAAAGCAAGTGGGTGACCACTTGACGGAACCCGCGACGTGTCGCTGAAAGTCGTTTACCAATCAGCCACCAGTACAGGCGGTTGACGGAATGTATGTCTATGTGTCTATGTGTCTGTATGTGAATGCGCTCGTCTCGTTTGCTTTCGCTTCGATTTCCACGCGTTACTTCTCGTGAAGTACCACCTCCATGTCCGACCGTCCAGCAAATGAACTGTCACGACGACAACAGTCTCCCCGCTCGATCGCTGCCTCGATATTTGTCAGCCACGGACGCGACTCACGAGGCGACTTGACACCTCTGTCGTACAAAAAAGAAATCCCATCCAAAGATCAAGATCAGAAGGGGGTCCAAAATAACTAGACCAACCTACAAACGTACTTGTGTATACAAACCTACCTACATACGTATGTACGTACAGACGGACATACAAACATACGTACGTACAAACAGACGAACGCACGTCGTGTGTGTGTGTAAATGAATGCGTGTCGCACCCCCAATCCCTCGCGCTCTCTCTCTATTGTCGTCGTCGTCGTCTCCCTTCGGGTGCCACTCTCTCGAGCACCGCGTGACGACAGCTGACGACGGAGCTGCTGCGTCCATTGCGCGCTCGCGGCTTCTGTGCCATGGCCTCATCTCCGGGTCGAGCCCGAGCACCTGCCGCCAAAGGCTCGACCACCATCTACGACTCGTACCCGCTGAGTCTCCGCACGCTCTTCATGGCCGCGGACGGCGAGCCACCGCCGCCTCATGGGCACTCGAGGTCGCACGTGCTCGAGGACTCGACACAACCGGTCGTACAAAAGAACGAGCTCCTCAGCACGTTGCACGACACGTCGTCGTCCATGGACTCGTCCGTGCTCGACTTGCACGACGGCATGGTACATTTTTCTCTCCTTCTTCTTCTTCTAGATAGATGGGTCTAGATTGTCTACTGCGTTGCTTTGGCGTCGCCCCTACGTGTGTACGTAGTGAGGTATACGTAGTATACGCGTGCAAATGCGGGTGTACGGTCGGCCAAACCAACGTCACAGACAGCCTTGCGTACACTTGAGATGCTGACTAATTGTTTGTTTGATTGGTTTGATTGATTGTTTGTTTGATTGGTTTGTTTGTTTGTTTGTTTGTTTGCTTCTGCAGCAATCGACCGCGGAGCCATCGTGCCGTCCGATTGGCAAGGTGCTGAATGAGGTTTTTGAGCCAAGAGAGCGCTCGAAAGTGCTCAGTGCGTTGCGACATCGAGGGAAAGCTGCAACGAAACGCACGGCTGGCGCACCGCACAACACACGGAGGCGTCCGATGGGGCCACCGCCGACGTTTACAGCGGAAGACGTGCTCCGTGCCGGCACGTTGACGAAACAAGGAAGTTGGCGTCGGAATTGGAAGACGCGGTTTTTTATCCTGCGCAGTGACTGTCCGAGTTTGTGTTACTTCACGTCGGAAGACAAGCTCGAGTTACTGGGCGAAATCGCCATCACGGAAGACACGATTGTGCTCGATCGAAGTGGCGGTGGCACGGCGCCGTTTCGGTTCCAAGTTCGATCGGACGCTCGGACGCTCTTGCTTGAAGCTGAGAGTCGGGACTTGCAGAAACGATGGATGGATTCGTGTCAAGAGCTCGCGGATGCTATTCGAGCGTCGAAATTTTCAGTGAATACGTCAGTTTCGAGTCTCTCGGGAGCTCTTGAAAAGCGACGGTCGTCGGTTGTGAAAGCAGGGGGAGGGACACGAGTGACGGATGTGGGGGAAACGAGTGCGTCGTCTCAGCACGTGGACGAGACGGAACACAGTAGTGTGCTTGATGACACGGACATGGGCTTGCGACGGCCGAGACGTCTTACTGTAGGTGACTCGCTAGCAACACAGGACAGTGGACGGTTGTATGACTTGTCCGTTTCTGTACTCATGGGTCGACGCAGTAAATTGGCACGCTCGGTCGAGCAGTTGTCGGACATTGACAAGGAGAAAGACCGCATGGGCTGTTTTGTCGCCGTAAGTGGCTACATTCACAACACCAAGCAGTTCGTGGATCTCGGAGTGACGGATGTTGTGAAGTTGACGACACTTGTGGCAGCATGTGGAGCAGCCTCGAGCGCAACAGGAGAGCCAATGCCCATGCCGTTCTCGATTGTTATGACAGCAGAGCTGGAACGCTACGATCAATTGAGACTGACGTTGTGCAAGTCGCAATTGACGCAGAGCCCAGGAACGAGTCAGGGGACGTTTGGAGTAGGATGCTGTCTTTTGGACGACCATTTATTGGGATCCACGCCTTGTGCTGTTTTAATCACCGAGTGTGGTACGGCCCTGCGAGACCCTCTCGCAGCAAATGCTCCTGTGCCACCGCAGAGGAAACTGAAGACGGGAGAGTCGAGTGAATTGCATTTGACTGGAAGCGGGTCGAACTCGACTTTTGCAGCAGAGGCTGAGAGTGTGCAATTGGTGGTGCATGCTTTCCGCTCCGTACCACCCCAAAGTGTGCTCCCCACGACAGGTGTGGACATGGCTAATGCCAAGTACCTTATCCCGTCGACGCTAGCTCCTGGTCGTGAGACTGCTAGCAAGCTGGTAACAGACACGCGTATGGAGTTTCCAGGAAAAAGCCGTGGCAGTGACGTCCGTACGTTCATGGAAAACGACACTTTTGTTTCCGATGTTGAAGTAGGAATGTTGAATGAAGCTTCGTACGGTAGCTTGCGGTTCGTGGCAGTGGACGAGATTTTGCGTGTGCCGCGGAGTACATTTGCGTTGCCGGTAGCGTATTTGGATTTCCTAGAGGAGCAAGCGCTCGAGCGCTCACGGTGGCTACAGAAGCAGCTGCTTATGAACGCTGCCCAACCGCGCAACAACGAGCGGCTTGACGTGGAACTTAATTTCTTGCGCAAAAAGCAGGAGGAGTATCTCAAACAGCGTCAGTTCCTTATTCAACAGGAGAAGAGGTTGCTAGATGAGCAAGAAGATGGCAAGTTCTTTTTGGCGGCCAAGCGCGCAGGCTTGATTTCGGTCGCGAATGAACGCGATCCAGTGTCTGCGTCGAGCTCTTCAGCGGCAAGTTCTGCGCCGAGCCTTACCGTGGCAAGTTCTGCGTCGACGAGGAGTGGAGATGCCGAGGCGGTTGCACCGTTCAAGCGTAGTACGTACAAAAACCTGAACCTCTGGCAGTTCTTGCCTACCAACATGCAGGACCAATTTCTTTGTACGTACAAGCCGCCTGTGCGAACCGATCTGAGTCATGGTGGACGACGCACACCTACCCTGCCGCGACGATTTGTGTGGCACACAATGACGATGGGCTGTCCGGCCGCTCATACAAAGGGGTTTGCCAATGGCGGCTATCCCGCTTCGGTTCCCATTATGGTAGCTAACTCAAACGGCGCACTGGATGAGGAAGTTCTGGACAGCAGGTATGGAGGCGGTTCTCAGAGACCAACTTCCCCGGTATCGGCCCACAAAGGAGGGAACAGCAATGCGTCAGGAGCACAAGGTGACGATACATTGACAGGTTTCAAGCTGCGGCTTGAGTTGCAAGACCGACTGACCGTTATCGGCAGCCAAATTTTGTCTGCTACAGCGGCCTGTATACTTGCTTCATTGGACCTGGCATTAAACGGGAGCGCCTTGCATCAAGCACAGCTCGACCGCGCCCCGACGTTTGGCTTCCTTATGAATTTTGAGTCCTTGTTGAGTACGCAGGGCAAAGAATATGGCATGCTTGAAGACTTTGCAGCGGGAGCGCGATGGTTGCGCAACATATTTATTCAGTTCCGCCGGCATACGACCACGGGTTCATTCTTTTCGTTCCGAAAGTATACGCCCCCGGGGTCGAATGCGGTTGATCAGAACTGCTTTCTGTTGACGATTGGTATTGACAGCAGCCACATGTCCGTGCTACCGCAGTCGTTAGTATCGGGCGACGGAACTGTCCGCGTGCGCTGCGTGCTGTTTTCACAGGGAGTGAACGAGAAGCAGAGTCTTGTGCATGCTTACAAGTCCAGCGCTGTCAAATTGCAGGAGCGTGTGAACCGGGACAATTTGCAGGAGTTAAAGCGTATCTACGCGCTTTACCGGCAATTGCGCATGGACGAGATGGAGAACCGTGTCTGGGAAAGCCGTCAAGCCCGGTCGAACAGCGGAGCGTCGCTTGGTGCTGCCGAGGACGCTGATGGAGCTGCCACAGCAATGGACAGACACGATCTTCAAGCTCTGGACGATTTGCTGGTTCAAATCGAGCACCACATCTGCTCTTCTACGAGCCAGTACAAGAAGAATGTGGCACTATTGATGGACTCTTCCGACTTTTGCAGAGCTTTGGGTGGAGCACGTGTCACGTGTTGCAAGAGTGGTAAGGACCGTACGGCAATGTCAGTGACGTTGGAGCAGACGCGATTACTACGCACTGAGCTTCAAGCTGCTCAAGACGCGGCACTTTGTGCCAACATGCGACTCTACGGTGTACGTCGTCGCAACGTCTTTATGAACACGAAAGCCGACAAGTTTGCCTTCAATGAGGTGCAACGAAAGATGCTGCCTGAGTGCTACAAACCGCCAGTGGGTACGTACAAGTCCGGCAAAACGTAAGCATGGTCGGCACCTTGTTCATGGCAAGAAGAAGATGATCGGAAGGACTACGACTCCGCAAAGTGAAGCGGACGAAGACTGAACGTGGGATTGTACGACCACGTCGAGGTGTCAATATTTAGGTGGAAAGTGGCGAAAACGGTGTGAATGTCACGTGCGCACTGTATCAACTCATGGCAGTGCTTGGTCACGAATAGTTCCGACTCAGCAAGCCATGCGTGGGTGCAGGTTGAGAGAAGCAGCATATCTGAGGCCCATATTTCCAGCTTCAGCAACGTCGTAGGTACCACCGCCATTGAGGAGGATCGAAGATGAAGTTCAGCTTTCTTTCTCAAGCGTTACAGGCGTCGACATGTACCTCTAGTGCCCAGTGTTGCAGCGACTTGATCACTACGACTTTGTGTACGTAAAGCGTCGTTGACTTGAGCTGTCCATTGATTCACATCATGATCGATAGCGACTAATGGAGAGCGGGCCTCGAAATCCCGTGCCTTGCGCGTTGATTTAATGTACCGGATCACAGTACCAACCACATGCATTAATCGAGCTGGAAGTTATGCAGTTGGCCTCCCCTGTCACAAAGAAGGTATCCTTGTGCCGTCAGCATTATCTGAGCGCGATTTGTGACGGTGTCAGGAAGGGCGATGATAATGTTTACAATGTGGTAAGGCTTTCCAGATCGGTAAAAAAGTCTTGAACACTTCATCCACAGCGAATGCAATAGCTTGTTATGCTACAGTATCACGCATTCGGAAGTCACGAGTGGCGGCGCGTCAATATATGTAGACGGGGACGCAGCTGTAAGCAGGTAAATCACTTCATTGTCCAACGTTTACGGCCTTGCATTACGAACAGCTCCTTTGTATGCTGACAGGCATCTGCTCTCAGGTGCTCACGAAAATCACAGGACTACAGCTACGCTCTGGTATTCGTATACAGGTAAAAACCTATTGATCGAGGCACATAGTACGCGAACGAAGAGGTGTCAATATCGTGCTTCAAGTGTCAATGTACTACTAGTAGTCCTGGTGAAAACCAGAACTAGTTAGTAGTACATCGAAGACGTCAAGAGCATTGACTTTCTCAAAGTGCTCGCCCTGTTGTACTGCAATCGTACACAATCTTCATCTCCAACACCAATGCACGACTCATTTCTTGATTTCTGAAGCTCTGACGTCGACAGTCGTGAATGTCCGTGGTAACCCACAAACAACTCGATTCCCGACAAAAATGCTTCTCTTGATTTGATCCTGACACCACTGGGCAGCAGTAGGGCTGCTACCAGCAACTTTTCGGACTGCGAACGTCAATGTTACATTCGTACTCATGTCACGATAATAAGCTCTGTTGAGCACTTCGACATAGGCGCGATTACAGACCGCAAATAACATTAGAGAGAAGGACGTGAGGCAAGACGGCCGGGTATTGACCCGATCTTCTTCTGCTTGACTTGGAACTACGTCTTGTAGTTCCGAGCGTGCATAGGACAGCGGAAGAGCAGAAATTGATCTTTCCAAAGACCTGCCAAGCCAGTAGTGAGATCGCACCAATTACGTGTCGCACGTGGTAGTGCAGCAACGGAATTAGCATGAAGATGTCTCACACCGACATCGCAGAATGCTGTTCAAGGTTACTGGTCCGAATCCTTGTCGGACTCGTCGTCATCACCGCTTTCATCGTCATCGGACTGCTGCAGCCAGTCAATAAACTCCTGCACGTCCTTCTTTGACGCAGCTGTAAGCGCATCAACAGGAGCTTCACTAGCCTGCATGGTCTTGTGCCACTCCAAAATCACGTCCTCTCCGACCCACTCCAAGTCGTACACAGTCTGCAACAAAAAGCGGAACAATGGAAGCCACAACGTCCGGCGTTCCTCTGGAGCTGCACAATAGCTCTCGAGAGCATTCACCACAGCGAGTTGGTCCTCCTGCTCCACGATACAGCGCTGAATGACCGAGCTCCACTTCTGGAACTTTGTTCGCACATGGCCCAAGATAGTCATCGCCGACAGCTCCTGGCCTGACGGGATCAGATCTAAAAGACCCGGCACGATCGCGCTAATGACATCGGCGAACGACCGATTTTGCGCGAACTTAAAGCTCTTGATCTCCATAAACAGATCATCCACATTGTGCCCTGCTGCGTCACCAGTGCACACGTTTTCACGGACAATCTGCTGGAACGGTACTTCCAGCACTGTTGCGTTGGCCTCAGCCAACAAGTCGTCAGCATCGTCATCTTCTTCTCCAGAAGAGCTCAGTGTGTCCCACTCTTCCCAACGGCGCATCGTCTTGGATACAACATCACGCGCACCGATGAGAGTGCACTTCAGTTTCTCTAGCTGACGTGCCTGCTTCTTCACTCGTGCCGCATCCTCGTTGTTTTCGTCATCCTCGCTATCTGACTCCACGTCAATGTTATCGTCGTCCAGTGTCCAAATACGGCCAACACCACCGACACCGACATCCTTTGAATCCCACTGAGCAGGTGCACCACCGTCACCAACAGGCTCTTCTTCCTCTGCCACTAGATCCGCATCTTCGTCCGAGAAGAACCCGTCGTCCTCTGCTTGTACAAAGCTCTTGGTCACTTTGGTGAATGGCGGCAGTGAGAAACCTTCGCCAATAACGACACCGAACGAGAGCAGACACCCCTCCCCAATCACAGCCCCGCGTTTCACCACGACGTTGTCGCACAAGATGGCGTTGGTCACAACTGCTCCATCTTCTACCACGACATTCGACCACAAGTAGCTGCCGTCAATCGTCACGTGCTCGCCAATGACACAATTCTTGCCGATCGCACTCTTCCGCACACGCGTGTGCTCCCCAACGGACGTCCCAGCTCCCAAAATACACTCTCGCTGCACATCACACGTCCTTGCTAGCACCACATCAACGTCCTTGTAGCGCATGCCACGCAGATACTGATAGTGCGTCACACCACCTGCTCCAAGATAATTGGCCTCTGGCACCATGGGGAACACCCAGCGCTGCACAATCGCCTGCGACACGCCGGCATACGTGCGAGGATCCATCACGCGAGCAGCAAAGTCGTCCGTGACAATCTTCACGTAAAACTTCTTGCCCAGTTCGTAGTTCTGCACTTCATTGTGCAGGAAATCCCGTCGCAACTCTTGGTAGTCGAAATCTTCGGCGAATTTCAGCAGCACTTCGGGCGAGCACACGTCAATGTAGCAGTCCACCAAGTCGCGCCGTAGCGCCAAGTGGGCGTGGTCTTGCAGGAACAACGTATCCAGCCGCGTGCTCGTCCGCGCGCGCTCGTTCTCGTACAGCACGAGCTGCGACGTCCCGGCGTCAACGCCCACAATCAGCGCGTCGTCCAGCGGCCGGACACTGGTCGCGCCACTGGGTCGCAACTGCTTGAACAGACTCGTCATGATGCAGCTACTGTCCGCTTTCGCGCGGCGCTTGTGGTCTCGGATCGCCGCGGGCAAGTCCACGTTGGCTACCACGTCGCCGCTCATGAGAACGAAGGGATTGCTCTGGACCAATTGGCAGCGGTCGAGCTCCCGCAAGGCGTCGCCGGCCGTGCGACATGTGGGACTCGAGACACACGTGACAAGTAGCCGGTGCGCGACTTGGGACTGGCGCTGGACGAACGCTTCTAATTGGTCGAAATGCCGCGTGCAGAAAAGGAGCACCTCGGCAACGCCCGACGCCGCGAGGAACTCGAGCGCGTACTCGAGCATGGGCACGTTGGCCAGTGGGAGGAGCACCTTGGGCACGTCGAGGGTGAGCGGGAGGAACGTCTGCGTGAACGAGTCGGCGAAGACCACGGCCTGGAGAGGCGCGTCCCGACGCGTGTCGTCGGTCGCGGGGGCGGGCGCCGCGCGGCGACGGGACATGGGACGAGGGATGGAGACGAGGGACGAATGACTGGCTGGAAGAGCTCCTGGGTAGGTGGCTGCGGGGTGGTGGTACCGGTAGGAGATGGAGGGTACCGGTTTGTTTTGGGTGGAACGGGAATAGGGGTGATGGTGGTGGGGGGGGGACTTGCGGGAACGGTCGTGGAACGTGCAGGTGTGGATCGACGAGAGAAAGGCGGGTAAGTGGTGCAAGTGACAGGGCGGTGGATGGATGTGACGATGGAGGGGTTTGATCGTGGGGGTTTGAGTGTCGAGCGAACGCTGCAGGGATGAGCCTGCCATCATATCGTGCGGCCACTTTGTTGAGGAGAAAAGAGCCTGAGAGGGTGCGGAAGACTCGTGTATTATGTCGGGTTTGGGCGGCGACGAAGACGGAGATTTGGATGTACACGCACAGGAACGTGTGGGTGACATTTCGATGACATTTGTGATGACGAGCCGAGGATCGGACGGCGATGTAGATGGTAGTAAGGACGATAACGTCAGTAAAACCGACGATCACGGACCCGTCATTAATAATGACGAGTGATGCAGCAACACACACCAGGACGAACACGACAGCATCAATCACATCGACGAACAAGGTAACGACAGTGATATCAGGAATGACGATAAAGAAAAAGCGACATTGAACGACAATGATAGAGACGTTCAGGTGGACGTCGGTACAGCTGGGTAATATCCCAGTTGTATCACACGGGTTTGCTCCGCACCTTACCGGACCATGATGAGCCATCCATTACGAACGTATCTAACGTTGGAAGCAGGACAAGAGTCGTTGCATGACCTGTTCCATTCAGGAGTATTTTACGATCAAGAAGAGTACGAGAAGACGCGGGCAAGAAGGAAGGGGAATGCAAACAGTAGACAAATGCTATTTCTTAGAAGGCCTTTCCTGTATTGTGTATGCGCTGGGAACACAACTCGCGATGTATCGATGAAATCTGAATGATGAAAGCGCATTCGTCGTATAGGATTCCGACAGACAGATGAACTGAAGAAAGCAAAAGGAGCTCTAGGTAAGGATCTTGGGTGAGCATAACCACGCTGCTACCAAACACATTTTCGTTGCACCCTAATGCTGTCGATGTTTGAAGTTACCTGATGCATCCAGCAATATCAGCACTGATATGAAATTTGGGCAATTTGATTAATTTACTAGGCGTCTTATGCCCACGGATTGCTAGATAAATTAGGGAGATTTTTGCCGCGCGGTCCTTCAGATCATCCTGGGGTGAACTGCGAGTACTCTGACTCAGTTTGAACTCCTTACAGGATCCGCACCCCTCATTACAATATGGGGCTTTTCGGCCAGTAGGGCCTCCAGCCCACCCAACTATCACACGCCTTGCGCGGGTTGGCAGGGCGGCCACTTCTGCGTGGTTGCTTGTCTACTATATCGGCCTATCTACGGCGCCCTGTAATCGAACCCCCACCGGGTATCGATCTTCGATGCTACCTGATGTATCCAGCAATATCAGCACTGATATGACCTTCGGGCAATCTGATAAAATTTTTGGCGTCTTATGTCCACGGATTGCCAGATACATTAGAGCGATTGCCCATATATAGCTGATCGGATACCAGGCTGGCCAAAATCGGATATGTCGCGCAAATTGTCTTCGACTACGCGACCTTTCCTTTCAACCCTTTTATCTTTTCCATTTACAATCATTCCTCGGATAACTCATATCCCAATAGTTCATAACTTACATATCTCATACAAATTGCATTCCACCGAGCTAGTTCGATGGTCGCTAACCCATAACTCGTAATTCATAATTCTCCGAAATTTATTAGCATTTTGAGGGACAAAATTATTCGAGAATACTTTTGAGTGATGGAAACCTATTCCTGTATAAGTATGCACAAGTGAAGGGGGAGCTAGTTTCTAAGTGTACCAAACTAGTAAATACAAGAATCTATGAGCAATGCTGCGTTCCGACATTACCAAGGTTAATGACTGCGTTAGCAATATCCGACCGGGTATTGCTAACGCAGTGAGAAGTCTGGGTCGACACACCGACGCCTTTACTGCGGATACTTATTCAAGAGCCAATCGCGTGTTCTATACACGCGATATCTATAGAGAGCAAGAACATCTGGTTTACGCTATCGTCGAGAGGAAGCTGTACCAAGAAATGCATTCAAGGTGTTTGCATACAGTGATGCTGACCAGCAAATTGTCCGGACACGTCACGATCGGTGACTAGTTCGCTCTTCAAGTGACTGGATGGGGCTTTCGATTCAAAGATAAGACTCAAAAGGCGGTGTCAGATGACACGTGCAAGTGGGCGCTCATCGCCGCTAGCATTTCCGTAGAATAAATCATGTGGGCTCAAAAAATAGTTGCAGAGCTACACGTGAAACAAGCACCTACTGAATTACGAATGGACATTCAAAGCACGATTACGACCTGTTCTATTGTCGGCAACTACGACGGAGCAAGTCGGTACACAAAGAAAAGCAACAAGGTCATAGAAATAGTTGAAAGAAGGTGTTCACGATCAAGTATGTCGCTAACGAGGATGATATTGCAGACATCTTCACCAAAGCCCTCGGACTTCAAAGATTTTGAAGAGGTGAGGCAGTAACTAGGAGTGACGAGTGTATCACTGATGGTTACACATCAGGATGCTTGAAGACACAAAGCGTGAGTTTCGTGGGAGTATGAGCAATGCCGCGTTATAAGAAAAAGGAAGTTCACGGTTCTGTCTAACTGCCTGCCTCGACCGTTGGGACCAGGAGTGACCTGTGGCTTCCAGTATTGTACGACCTATCGATAGATGACTGATGATTGAGGGGGTCGGAGGGAGTCATGATAGAGGTTTGGAGGTAAATTGATTCCGCTTGATAAACATAGTCTCTTGAATCCTGTGCCGAGGTAATCCAGTAGAGTCACGTTGACCCCTTCACTGTCACAGGACGACGTCACTAAACTTTGCCATGTACTGCTGCGTCCTCATGAACTTGATGTCACGCTTGCTCATATTTACGAACAGCACAGTAGTCGCTCCACAGTGCCAGTATGTTTCAACGAGGTACAAAGCGATGTCGCTCTGGTACCGTGCATGTGGCTTCATGAGCATGTAAACTCATGTATCGCACAGAGTCATATACGCACCATATGCATAATTGATGCGTCGGCAAACGTTCGTAACAAAAAGCGTGGTAACCACAACAACACCAAGAATGAACTTGTCTGAGTAAGGTGGATGATGTTCTGCGTCAGAAAGCATTCGTAGCATTTTTGCGCACGATGAACGAAGGTGTGAATTGAATCGACAGGATGTTCTTGCTCGGCCCAACATGCTCGAAAAGAGAAGCTCGTCCTTTTACATGACGCGTGATATGCAGCTCATGCAGGAAGATCGATATCAACACTGCGAGTCTACGTTTATCATTCCGCATGTCCTGTACCCTTGTTGGAATCGTCGAACTCTGCACCCATTTCTACGCTGGAGCTCGACGAAGACGGATGGCTTTATGAACTTGGAACGAAAGAAGCTGTAGGTAATAACGTGAAAGCAAGACAACGCAATTATCGGTATTCCTGACAACAAGAGTAGGGTGTGCATGATACGAGTGCTCTGCTGACAGGAAACGACACGGAGGTAAACAAACCTATAGATTAGGGACACAGATAAGGAGAAATGAGAATGGGTCAAGGCGCTGCTGAGGCAAAGTAAAGAAGACGCGCTGTTCCTCGATAGCCGAGCATTCGCAGACTCCTTACAGTGTTGACGAATAGTCGGTAGTTTTCTTACATGCTTTCCCCCCGTGTAATAGGTCCAGATAAAACAACTTGCTACAGAAAGCAACGATCGAGCTCATGAAGCCATCGTGAAAGGATATCAAGGTGGAAGTATTTTTTCTCGTGCATAAAGCTCAAAGATGACTGCATTCAAAGCAAAGTGATGGTGCCATACATAACATACCAGGCGAGGATGTGGCAAAGGATGCATATTCGGTGTGAATCACGTGTGTATGAATGTGAAGACTGGTCACCTTGTATATGTGTGCCAAATACAAAGCACGCATCGTAGAGTTGGCAGCCTGCAGCCAGCAGCATAATATTGTATTTATCAAAACGTTCTTTATTGTCGCAAGGATGTCAACGTCTCAGCAGCTGTCTGAACACGTGGCGTGGGTTCCACCCTATCAATTTGCATCCATGTAAGGTCAACAAACACGTGTACGTCATTCTCAAAGCACTGTATCGATTGTGCACATCTGACACGGTGAAAAGTGATGCTAAGATCATTGTCTTTGTTTGCATAATTATGTTAGCAATCATTGACTGAACCATGTCTTTATTATCGTCTTGGCTACGACTCAATCAAGCATGTCCTCGTCAATATCGATGCATACTGAATCTGACAAACAATGTAAGTGCGAAATGCAGCTGCTTAAAGGAGCATACTCTGTGTATGGGATTGAGGAACAAGGCCTCTCGTCACAATATCTCGGTACTAAGGTCGATTAGGTACTTCACAATTACAATTCGGTATCGACAGTTATGCGAGCACAGGATGGATGTGAGAGCCAAAAAATGCGCCACGCTTGCGCTATCCCTACTGCAAATGCAAAGCGCTCTTGCGGTGCTCATAACACAATCGCTGCTGCTGATACTAGGCTTGTCGCATTGGCGCATGCAAGATGAGATGAGCTATATCATATGAACGGATACGTACACTACAATGTCGAGAGTCTGAAATGTAGTACCTGAGAAACGTGAGAAACAGATTATAGCTTTCGTTAGTTTCCAAATGTGTCACCATCCTCGAAGCCGCGCTCGAAAGTGTGGAGTCGTGGTAAACTGACGCAGAAAGAGTAAGTTAGTGGTGACATTGTCCGTGCCGTCATCTGTATCTCCACAAGCCGCACGTATCAAGAACGACGTCCACGCGGGAATTACAGCTTTCTTCTACAAGTGGTGCCGAAGAAAATGCAATCATTCAGCGCAGTGGTCCACCTTTTGTGGTGGGCTTTGTCTTCGCGGTCGACCTGTATCGATTCTCTGCATTCTTTTAGTCATACTAGATGGTAGCAATGATCTATTTAGATCACTAGCTTTCATCAATCCATACTTCGGATTGCATATACTGATCAGCTACACCTGACCACGGATGTCCTTGCAGATCAATCATGTTGTATAGACACTACGATTTCTTCTGTCTCATTTGACCTGCGACTTGCGTGCAGATATCACTCAGCGGTAGACTACCATTCTCAGCTACGCAGGATTGGATGAGATTTGCACCATCTTGCGCAAGCGAGAAGCCATGCATGGTGTTCCACTTTGGAATATCTCCGTTCTCTAGTGTCAACCGTGAAAGCACCAGGATCTCGAAGAATTTGTTGCACCCACAAACGCTCATCGATGTAGAATATGCATCGTGGCCATATTTACGAAGTCCCTTATCTGCCGTTCGAGCGCTCCGATGAACGTACGCCGATCTTGCTTGGCGATGTCAAGATGTAATTTGACAAGTCTTGTGTGGCCGCGTTATTTGCACATGGGTGGCTGGAAGCATGTGTTGTAGACCACTGCCAAGTCCTGCTGCGGACATATGAAGCGATCCACGGATGGAACGAGTACACACTACCAGATGAATCTCCTTGATCCTCTTCACAAAGCACATCACACTGGTCCAAAGCATAGTACACATTAACGTTTGGAAGTTGATGCGTCACCTTCGAAACGGAAAGCTCCCATGTCATTTATTTTTCTGAGTGATGGGATAGGATACGATACAAGAACAGGATGGCAATATACATTACGATGTTACATGGGTGTCAGGGAAGCGTTTATCCACAAACTTGTCGTTTAGGTACGTATTTCAGTGTAAGGTCAGAGCAACTATCTCCGTCAGGTACTACGTATTTCAGTGCAAGGTCAGTGCAACTATCTCTGTCATTGCTGACAATGTCTTCGTCTTGTACAACATAAGCATTACCCATCACGCGGCAAAGGGTGCAGCTCTAGATATTGCAACTAGGGTCGATAACTTTTGTCGTATGTCAGACAGAGCAAGGCCATGTCTCTCTCATTAGCTCTCATGAGCAAGCGTCAATGTTAAAAGCACTTTCGATGACTGCGAGGCCACTGAGGAGGGTCCGCTTTTGAACATGATCCGTGACGTGTCATGCTGCAGCGTGCTGATACTACCCTAGTAATTCGCTATTTATCGTGGTTTGGACAGCAGGCGGCCCCATGCTATCAGAGAAAGGGCTCGATCGCACATCGATTCCTGTCAAGATGTCTAAATTGCTACACTGGTGACATGTTGGGATACGGCTTGAAGTATGCCAATAGGGTCATTGGCTCTTTCTCAATGTGCGTCGCTATGCCTGACAAGCGCTTTGCTTTTTACCTATAGAGGATATTCACTTTCTGATGTAAAGTGTCGCTTGCTCCGTTTTGCAATTACTCGGGATAGCACCGCCGCCACTATAAAATGCTTCTATACGCCAACGGGGAGTCCTGTTTAAACAAATCACATGTTTGTTCGACCCATCCGCTGAGAGCGCCCGCGGAAAAGCGTTTTCATATAAAGCGTTTCTTGATTTGCTTGGCCCTACAAAAAGAAGATTTACATGCGTCGTTATTGTGGTGTTGAAGTTGAAGTTGCGCGGCATTCTCAAACGTAATAAAGCATACACAGCTCCCCATCTGCACGACGTTTCGAGCTTTGGCGTCCAACGAACTGCCCTTTTTCGACCGTGTTTTTCTTGCATTCCTTCGTAGCGTACGCATTTGCTGCGCCTCTCAATTGATCCACCACGATCATTCTGGATAGGTTTGCCTCAGTAAAGACGTAGCTAGCTGAGTTCTTAATGACGATTGGATAAGGCTCGGCACTATCGCCACACGCATATCGCGGACCATGACCGGCACATTATTGTTGATCTTGGAAGCTCGCAGGTATTATTGAGGATATGAGGTCGGCTAAGGTGCTGGTTGACAAGTTGTTGTTCCTTTTAGGCATCACAGCACTACCTATGACGTTACAACGAACGAGTAGTGCTACTCACTCCGCTCGTACAATTGTCGGGTGAATTCCAGTTACAAGGTAAGCCTTAAACAATGACTGGCAATGCCGGATGGATCCTGGGCCAACAATTATGCATTCCTCGAAGCCATCGCTTGGACAGAACGTCCCGGAGATGGCAGAATCGACCTGAGATCGTTTGATTGGATCATGCTCGGTAGCAGACGCTTAATGTATGGGTAACAAGTCTGGGACCACGAAGCGCGAGGTCGATAGTGCCTCTGACTGAGTCTGCACTTTCGGTGCTACATCGACACAAGCCTCAACAACGTTTTTGTTTCGTGTATATCGGACTGGCCCTCGCTGCGGACTGCGTGCGATGGTCATTGTTCACGTCGAACGGCTCTATCATACTCAGTCAAGTGAGTTCTGGTTCGTTTCAAAAGCAAAAAACACTTTTTCGAAATTGTGTCCGTGAAGCGTGACACAACGCGCCCATCACATGCACCGAGCGATCCTGGAAGCGTACAGAGACTGGCGGCACTGTATGACGATTGCAATGTCGATGTACCACGTGCTTCCACTCCGGTTAGGGTCTCGAGATAATCATCACCGAACAGCTGTTGCAGTCGCTACAGTCACTTGCTTTCGCTATGCACGTCTGCCACCGTGATCAGTGTACGTATCAAACAACCCCGTTTTTCTCCCCTCTCTCTCTCTCTAAACGAAAAAACCCCATCTCTGAATCAACCGGGAATGTGCTAAGCGTCGGCATTGCAAAAGATCCGCAAATGGGTTCGACGCCGCCACTTTGCGATTCGGCTCGAGCGTCGCAAGCGCCACATTCGGTCCACACTTCCCCATGTTCTGGTCAGCCGCCATGGATCTCAAGACCCAAAAACGGCCGCTCTCTCGGCCTTCGTATGGCTCCTTTAACCCCCGAGCAGCCAGCACGAGCGTCTCCAGTCAAACTAGCAACAGCAGCTCGAACAGCAGCAGCTTCTACATCCCACAAAGCATCCCCGAGCACCAGCTCGTGTCGCAGTTCACGTCCCCTGGCGCTCCGTCATCATCGGATTTCCGTCGCGGCCTCGTCGACGAATACGTCGAGGGGCCCCGCACAGCCTTTGCGCGGACGCGGGCGTTGCTGCAACGTTCGGGCAACACGCACGCCGCGCTCAAACAGCTGTTACAAACTGACCAGCGACGGGACGTGGGTCCAGCCTTAAGTACGACGAACTCAGCCTCAAGGCTGTCGTCGACTCAGACCGACTCAGATGGTGGACTGCAGCAGCAGCAGCCGCTGCTGCTCAAGCCACAGACGCGGCAGGAGCCGAACCCTCAGGAAGACAGTAACGAGCACAACTACTGGATGCAAGAGCTCGCGCGGCGACGTGCGGGACTGAAGCGGAGCCGACGACGCACGTGCACTTCAGCAGGTGCGACCACGTCGCCCTTGCGCGTGGGCGTGGTCATGTGCTCGGTGCCGCTGGTGCTCGTGCTGGGCTTTGTTGTCTTTGTGGTGCTCTTTGGTCAGGCGTTGGACGTGTCCAGTAGCAGCAGTACTAGCAATAGCAATAGCCGCTATCGTGTCGATAGCGGGATGACTAAGCTGCAGGAGGATTCGAGGGAAGCTGGAGGAGAGGCACGTGTTAGTGCGGCTGGGATGAAGACCATAGGGACGAGGGGGGGAAGTGTGGCTCTTGCAGAGGAGGTATCACCAGGAGAAAATGAGGGCGGTGGGCTGAAGCTGTTGGGTGTACCCACGGACCAGAGTAGACTGCGAGGCGTACAGATGGACGATGTGGTGCAATGATAGGAGAACCTGCTATAACTTGCACATGAAACCAAGAACGGAAGAGTGAAGAAGGATGTTGCCGGAGTGTGTCTGCGACGGGATTGTCTGCTGCCGACGAGGCGGCTGCTGTCAGTGTCTGCGCTGTATAATCAGGTGAATAGCCGATTCCAAACGTGACGCATGCGACAATGGTGGCCATAGAATTAGACAAATGTGCTTTATTACTCACTCGATTTCAGCCGCCACCTTTGTACTTACGTTGTAAAGAAAAGGTTTAGCAGGCCTCGGAGGTACGCGACGATCTCCCCGGCACCTAACTTGGACTCGCCATAGATACGATCGACAAACGTAATCGGCACCTCGGCAATTGAGTACTGGCGTTGGCGAGCGCGCACGAGGATCTCCATCTGGAACACGTAACCCAGACCCTGAATGGATTGCATGATGTCTTCGAGGACGTCGCGTTTGTACAAACGAAAGCTGCCCGTAAGATCCGTCACGGATGGATTCAGCAGCACCGTCGCGAGGTAATTGGCCACGCGGCTCGTCAGCTTACGACGCAGGTCCCAGCCGTACACCTGCATACAAAAAAGTATAAGCGTGGTCAAGTTACGCTCTCCACCTAGTGCACATCGTTGAATCGCACTAACAAAAAGAGCAAAGACGTACACCACCACCCGACGCGTAGCGCGTGCCGGTGACAATATCGCAGTTCCCTCCTGCCTGTTTCCTATTTGACAATGACATTAGCATTAGCATAAACTTAACGGGTGCATTGAGCTGCCATTCTTGTTGCTTGAGTTCCATGACGTACTTGATAAACTCGGGAATGAACTTGGGCTGCACCATAAAATTACAATAAAAAACACAAGCAAAAACTTGTCAGATAGACGTCGCAACGCTCGCTTCAATTGCACTTTGTATAAAACGTGAAACGAGTGACGCACATGATGCGAGAGATCGGCGTCCATGAGGAACACAAAGTTCCCTGTGGCTTGCTTGAGACCATCACGATAGGCGGATCCCAGTCCCAATTTACCTGCTCGTGGTAAGATCACGATCACGTCTTTGCCGTAAATCTGCTGCAGGTCGCGTGCCACCTGCAGTGTCCCATCTGGACTGTTGTCCTCGATGACCACAATCTCGTACTTGAGGTTACTGCAATCAAACCGCATTATACAAAAAGCACCATTTTGTTTGAAGCGATTAAATAGCTGACATTTGTATTTGGTGCACACAACACAGAGAGCAAGCGACAACATGGAAACGGCACGCACTTTTCCGTGAACGTCTTGTCCAGTAGCCAGATGATCAGTGGCAAGTTTTCGCGCTCGTTGTACGTGGGCAGTAAGACCGAATACTTGTGCTCGCTCGTCATCTTCTGAGCTGCTGCTCGGTCGTGAAATTGCTACGTGTAATTTGGGTACGCCACTCGACGTGTGTCGCTGAGCATTAAGGTGGAATTGTATCGTTTTTTTAGTCTGCGGTAAGGTAAACGCGTGCAATAATTGGTTTTACATAGCTATTTCGATCAGCTTAAACATTTTGTCGCGGTGACACGATGGTCATTGGCTCACGTGGCATCTATTTCTGGTGCAACAGTGTAGCCATATGCTGTGCGTATCCACAAAGGTACCTGCGGATTAATCGTCTATGATGACTAATTTTGATCAACCTCTTTTAGGTCGTCTCTTACTGTTTGTCGGCTGGGCGTGGTGTATACTTAGTGAATATTTGATGCTAACATGCGTCGACTTTAAACAATGTATCGAACTGTTTTACAATAATTTGATCTTATTCCTCTGATGTGTCTTAGCTGGCGTCCTGATGTCCAAGCGACCCGAGCGTGTCAAATGCCATTGTGCCGTAGGTAAAAACAACATGTGCTTTAATGCCGAGGCAGCACATTTCGCTGTGAAACTTACTCACTGCAGTATTTGGACTGCGTGTCAGAGTGTGAACCCATGTGAGAGGTGCACGCCGGTAACCGCCACCCTAAACTCCTCAGTGCCACGTGTAGATAAAGATAAAGATGTGACTGCTCACGACGAGATCTCATCACTCGTGGATATTTCTTAGCTCACTGGCGGAGTTTCCTATTGCACCAGCGTAGGCTTTCATCAATGCAGATTACAGTCGAGTACTCTGATAAACGTCTTGGCTGCAAGCAACTTCTAAAGTCACCAGATGCTTGTGGTGGCAACACGGCCAAGTAGCTACCGTTTGTATACTTTCTAGTCGCACTCTTGCTGACTTACTAACGGTCCTTATGGATCATCAAACCTGCTTAAGCTCTACGTTCACGACGTCGTCACTGCTAGCAAGTTCATAGCAAGCTTAGTTGAAGCAATTGCTTGACCCTCTTTGGCAAACGTCACGCCTTCCAGGCCAATCTGATTGTAGAAGACACTTATGACGCTGAAGACTCTGGTATAACACATTGGAAGCAGCTCTTGCAAAGTGTTACGTACTGACTAATCAATAATGCCAGCAGCTCACTTGGGCCCAAACCCCTTGTTCTTGACTACACGTTTCCTGCACATGGCATCGATCCCTCCAGTCCCTTGGCTTCCTTTGCACTTCGGTTGCGTCCGTCGCAGTAGTCGTCACAGTCTCTTTTCTCTACCAATATCCAGCCATTCAAGGCCTTGTTGCGATACAGTTGGTCCCAAACTCATCTACCCACCCGCACACCTTTGCTTAGAAAACTTGCAAAGCTCACAGCTTTTTCTCCATAACCAAAAAAGCTGCTGACTAGCTGGCCGCATCTCCATAGAATCAGCCACTCGACTAGTCCTCATCTTCATCATCGTGCAGCGACGCCCAGGCGTTTTTCGTCTCGACGGCCTTGGCAACTGGCGCCTTCATGTTTTTCTTGAGTGGAGCATTGGCACCATCAACTTCTACGCCCAACGACGGGAACGCACGTTCATTGTCCAGCTGCAGGCGGCGATTCAGACGATTGCGGTTTTCCTGCTCGGCCCACGTTGTCGGCACTGCTTCCTGTTTTTTCAGTCGTACATGAAAAAAAAAGTCAAAACCACCACGAAAAAGCAACTTCTCTCGAAAAAAAATTAAACGCTTTTTTCGAGTCGTTCTAGAGCGCACCTTGCCCTCGAGATTCTTGTACTTCTTGGGCTGCTTGGCCCACTGAAAAGACGTCTTTTCAGCCTCGTCATCAGCTCGAGTCAATGACAAGTCGGACAGTTTCTTGCCGGTTGCAGAGGCAGCAGCAGCAGCAGGCGCGGCAGCTTTTGGCACCGCGGCGGCCTCTGCAGCAGCAGCAACCGCGGCGGCAGCACGCTCGGCATTCTGGGCACTTGTCTTGACAATGACATTGGCATTGACGGTCGTGGACTTCTTGTTCTTGTTCTTGTTCTTGCCGAAGAGCGACTGGAGCTTTGAGTTCGGGTCGGCCATGGCTACGCTTGAGGGGTCAAGGAAGGATCGGGATCAAGTGACTGGCTGACGGGAATGCGTGAAGGGGCAGACGAAAAAGCGTCTTTTAGTCTATTCTGTGGTGTAACTTTCTATAAAATCGCTTCGTTGGAAAGCCCGAGCTCGACACGGATTTGACAATACAAAGAGTCCAAACCAGCACGAACTCGTCCGATGGATGGGTATTCGCCATCCAGCCGCACAGATTATGGCTAACCCACTGGTTTCACTCTGGAGAGTGATAGAAAAATCACTCGTCCAACGGATTAGGAAAGGAAGCTCGCTCCCAATTCTGCACTTTCACCACTTATTTCGGATACGGCTCGTGTCCGACCTGCCCCTGCCAACCTATGATGCAAAAACTGAAGTTCGAAGGTTCACGGTCGTCAACAAAGTGATCGCTCGCTGTCTTCTTGATGCGAATGTCAATGAAGACGACTTTTGTGAGGCCAAGCATGGGTCAGTACAATGTAGACAAACATGAACCGATTCTCGGTAGGTTCACCATCTCCAGTTTAACGTTGGGTTGTTCTGTATAAATTAAAGCACCTTCGTAGCAGAGGCACAAGACTCATGCAATCAGGCCTGAAAGAACGATCGGTTCCCATCTTGATGCTGGACGTGGACGCAGATACTTGATAATAGACACGATACATGATGTTTCGAGGATACGGGATTGCTTCCGAAGATGTCACCAAGCTCGTACCAGATCGTCTACTTGCTACCAAACTTGCGCGAGTTTTTTGTACTGAGCTGTTTTTTTTGGTGACGCGCACCGCGTCAGAATAAGCGTTCTTCTAGACTGTGGGGTGCGCATCACTACTATACATGCTGCAAAACCAGATACGATGTTTGATACGAGTGCTGCTAGAAAAGGTATCTCAATGTACATCGTCGTTTACATGTCGGAAAGTAGGCATCGGTACAAGGCACAACTACAAGGAAAACACTTGCTTGATTACACTACTACGATGACGATGAGGGCGGGTGCCAGGCGTCAAACCTTTTTTCTGCTATGAACAACGCTTTCTGCAGACTTATACCCCCTCTTACCATCAAATTGTCAATGATATCACCCGTTTCTACACCGAATTTGTTCCACCACTGCTGGAACAGCCAGTCCTCAATCCCGCGTGCTATCATCTCCGTGTCTTTGTCGCCCATTGCTCGCATGATCGCGTCGGCGAATTTGCCGTCATTACCGTACTTTTTTCGTAGAATGTTGTTCAGGTCTACCAACTTCCTTCTTGCCGGTGGCAGCTTCTCGATGAACGTGGTCAATGCATCCCTGTACTCATACCGGAAAAATTGTTCGTTGCTGAGCTGCAGCGACGAAATAACGTTTTCGACAGTCAGCCCACGCGCGATCCATCCACGGGCCATTTCGTCCTGCAACCTCGTTGCTAGATCTCCGGGGTGAGGGGGAGAAGCCTTTGCCATCGCTAAGATCGGACTTAGCTTGGCTACACTACCGAATCCTTTTATCAGCGTTCCAAGCAGCCTATGCTTCGTCGATTTCTGTATGTTGAAGAAATCAATATAGTCCTGCAACAACTGCAATCTCAGTGATGCCAAGTCCTTGTCGCTCTGCAGGTCCAGCAGTCGAAACACTTCGTCAACACTTTTCCCGCTGTCATACCAACCCTCAAGCTGATGCTCCAACATCTCAGTAGCCACTGCCGCCCGAAACTTATTGCCAGAGACTCGAGCCTTAAGTAACACCTCAGCCGTGGGGGCGACCCCGTATTTCGTTGACAGAGCTTCAACCAACACGACGGTCTTTTCAGGATCCTTTCGATTCATGGTCTTATAGAACCTCATCAGAGCCTCCAGATTCGATCGTGAAAGCTGATCCCAGAAGTTCTGCGCGAGCTGATAAGGACTATCAACGTCGGCTGTACTGGGATGAAACCGGTCGAGGACTTCGTCCCGGCTTTTGGCGTTCATCACCCACTTTTTGGCTCGAAAAAAGCCGACGACCTTTGCAGCGAATGACTTGATCTTCTCCGTTATAGCGCTGAGCGCGGACGGCATTCTCTCTTCTTCTTCTTCCGTGGACGCGCTCGACCCTCGCCAACGAGCAGGGGGGGTGTCATCAAGGTTGCCTGTAGACGAGCGAAGCTGAGCCTGGAAGGTCGCTACGGCTACATTGGAATATGTGGCGTACGTGAGGATCAAACTAAAGGCCAGGGCCGTGGAGGGGATCAAGGCGAGCCGCATGCTGCGTGGTGATGGACTCTGGCTGACCCAATGGCGAATGATGTGACTGGCTTTCGAGCATCTCCGGAGGGAGACAAACGTGACTTTCTGTCCAATCAAATTGCGTATTTTCTTTTACTCATCCCGCCCGCCACTCATTGCGTGCTTCTGTCGTGGCGAGACTTTGTTGGGTGGTATCTCGGTCTTATATCAACGAATGGGCAGCGTATGACATCTGCGAAGCATTATTATCTATTAGAATCAAATGGGGAGAATATGTTATTTGTCCGTACATGACATTCATGCTTGATAATTACCTTATGTAAATTATCAAGCAACGGAGGCGCTGTGTTTTATCACTGTGATGGGGCACTGGTCACTAGTACTGCTTCAGTACTAGCGCATTTACACTGGCAACAGTGTAGGTAGTGCCGCGCGTCACTTCACGTACACCTTACATGCAGAGTAAGGCTGGCAAATGAACGACGCGTTCAATAGAAGTAGAAAATATCGAACCTAATTAAGTCCTGATTGCATGTACCCATGTTTAGTTCTAACTTTATTACGTTTATTTACAAAAGCGTGTGCTATAGTCTTGCTCACAATTCATTTCGCACGTCCATCGTTGATTGGACCGCTATAGCTGGCTAATATGATGGCCCATATAAGCCAATCGGTGAGTTCTTCGGAATGTTACCTCTTATGGTAATATTCACGAACTTTATCAACCTTTGTGATAGTACACTAGCTAACAAGCATCAAAGTTAATTACATGTAACAGAGGCAACCCGTGACAATCACCCTCCCCTTAACTGTCAGTCACATTAGTGAATGATTGATGATTGAGCGACTCTTTTGAGTCTATCTGGAGCAGGAAGCACTTGTCTTGGTCTGATCCACTCATTTTTGGATCTTCATCGCATGGTCAACAATTCCATGCAATGCGCGACGGAGGCTGCTGAGAAGACAGCTACGCACGTTAACGCAGCTGCTCTTGAAGATGCTCAGCCTCTTGCGGCAGAAGATGCTTCGTCTGCCGCCGCTTTAACTTTTCATGCAGTACCAGTTGCTGCAGAGACACGTGGTGTGTCACCACGTGCTGATGATGATAATGGTTCCCAAGTGAAACTCATCTATTCGGGGGAGTCGGACGGCGGGTCGAAGTTGAAGAAGACGCCTAGGTCGCCTTAAGTCTTCAAGGGTGACCGAATACGAGCCTATGAATAGGAATCGAGCGGGTAGTCAGACTCATGGTCACTACAAGAGCCTGTTTAGTTTGGAGAGTGAGTGTTCTGACTCATCTCCTGCGTCTGCTGCTACGCATTCGCTAGGAAGCGAATGCGGTGATGTGTTACAACGTCTTGATGATGATTGTAGTGGTACCAAGACTTTCGATGGTACCACGCAGGTTTATAGACGGCAACGTGCTGCGTCTAGCCCATAAACACAAGCCTTAGGTCCTACCAAAAAGGCTTGTGAATGACTTGTCAGGTGAGACAAGTCAACATCAGCAAATCCATATGGTAGATGACAGGCTGTTGCACGGCCTCGACATCAGCGCAAGTAACTTTCGCGATGAAGAGGACTTTCATCTCGATGCTTTCATAAAGCATCGTTGGTATAGCGGTAAAAACAAGCGAGGTAAAAGCTCGTTGCTGCAGGCGTAGAACGCTATATACTCAATGACCAGCACATTGGGCTTGATGCCTGGCTACGAAAACTTGACGCAGCTCATGTCGGATTTGAGAAACGAACTTAAACGGATGCAAAAGTCAGGTTGCACTTTCTGTCTCTTGAGGCATAAATTTCATGCCTCACATGGGGCGACCCATGTCCGTGTTGTTTCGACAACGCGCAACGCAGTCAAATGGACGTGTACTCCCTATCTCCCCCTGGGTTAAAACGATCATATCTTCTGCGATGCGCGATGCGATTGCTAACCTACAATTAGCGCCATGGGCGCGCGTTCTCAGATGGACCTCCTGAGTCATCGGATTTGTCTCGTCGTACTGGTAGACGAGACCCTCAATGTCAACCATCAGCTGCGCGCGAGGCTCCCAGTTGTCGTGCGACGGCGGATAGCCGCGCCAGCGAATAAGATGACTAATTCGCTGCCTCTTCACGTCACGTTTGCTCAAGATACGCTTCACGTGAAAGCATTGACCACCGTGCGAGTCCACCAGCGGCTGAGGTGGGGGCGGGAAGATCAACTCCAGATAATGTGTTGGGGTTGCAGACGGAGCTAGATCGTGTTCAGCAACGTGTACACGATCCGTGCAATCGCAACGATCAAGAATGACAGTAGCATCTCTCTTTGTATACCTGGGTGCAACGCCTTCGAGTTCATCGGTCTGATGAACGAGCGGAGTTCGCGTTCTTCCAATTGGAGAACGAGCAGAGGCGTCAAGACTTTCGCGACGAAGGGTCTAAACTTCGTCGACAAAATGCTTCACTACAGAGCCAGATTGCGAAACTGGCTCGTGACCATATGAATCTTTTGAAGATTCTTGAGCGTGGAGGTGCATTCACACGAGATAGAGAATTCGTATCAATTGTAGGGGCGGAGACGGCCGACATAAAACGTAGGATGATTACGCATCCTGCGAGGCAACTCGATCGTGTACGCATTGACTTTGCGGAATGGTAAACGAAACGGCCTGATGTACTTGGGTAGTTTTCTACTACTACCACATTGGTTACTACGTGCTTAGGGAGATTTATCGTGGACAATAAACTAAGTCTTCGTAAGTAAATAGGAGAACGCTTGCTTTTCCACGTTTGTCAGCGTTTCGTTTCTGCCGGTCCAACGCGTCAGCGATGGACTCTTGCACAAAACAGGTCACTGCTTCTCGAGTCGACAAAAAGTTCTCTGCTGACTCTGTTATGTTTGTATCAGTGCGCTTGGTGCGCACTGCTAAGAGCTGTCTCTCTTCTTCAGCAAGAGTGTCATCATCATTGCTGCAAAGTCATTAGCTATACTGAATATACTAGCATCGTCGTCCTCTTCTGGGTCACTATAGTGCTGTCGCTATCGCTAATTTTTCTTCTTCGATGTCGAATTGTTTGACATCGGTAACGTTCGAGTCGCCCAGTACTTCGACACGTAATAGGCAAGATCCAGAACAGTTTTTTATCAAGAGACCCCCCCCTGAAATTAGATTCACACTCTTAATGAATGGGTAGACATGGATGGCGTCAGCTATACACGAAGAATGGTGTATGCGTTGTCGACGCATGCACGACGTTGATAATGGCAAACACCGCCATCGGCAAAAGGACGCGTCAATATGTTGAAGATTGGACATATCAATTAAGTATTGCTTTGATGATGCGGTTGGCGCGTCCTGTATGACCGTCTGTCTCGGTACGGTCAGAAGTAGACATTTTCAGACGTGTTACGAGGGTCGAAACTGATTGCCAAAATGCCACCGTGAATCGATGGTCTATAAAAGAGACTAAACTTCTACGGTGCAGACCGTCAAGTCGGAATACTGTGTCAATGAAGACACGGGCACAGCACGGCGCTGTGATTGAATCCCTAACGGCAGCAGAATGTAATATTCTGCTTGAATGATCAACAAACACAATAATGCCACTATTCCTGTTAGCATCTTCGAGGAAACCGAAGGCGAAGTTATTTGAAACGACTGCCAGCACTCTGCCGGGATCGGTAGAGGCCGTAGTGGCGTGCGGTACGAGGGAATGGGCTTTACACGTTGGAAAACCTAGCAAGCACGAATGTCCTTTCGCACAAAATGATACTGGCGGGGCCAGTAAAAGTCGCGACTTACTGCAAGTTAAGATTTCTCAAGCCCACGATATCCAATGGTTGGTGCATCGTGAAACTCATACAAGATACGCAGGCACAAATCGTTGTGAGTAGGAAGACAACACGAGGTGTGCCACCGGCATCGACCGTGTCGTACAGAAACCTTTTGCGTGTTGTGTACCAATCCGCAGAGGATCGATACAAGGCCAGTAAAACTTTGAGAGATCTACGAGATTAATCCACCAGATAATCTATTAGTTGCAGAAGAGCCTTATCTTCTGCGTAGGCCTTTTCGATGTCGCTAATCAAAGTTGACGACGGAACACTAGTGACTTGTGCTGCAACAGTGGTTTCAAACCTACTGCTGATCTGCGCAGCCGACTCGGATTCGGGTTGGTGCGATTACGCTTCCGCGACGACCTTAAGTCGTCCGATTTTGTATTTTACGGAGAAGATGTACTCCGCAAAGAAGGACATCCAACTCGCCATACTTTGCGAAAGGTGTTGACTGTTTACTGCCGTGCGCAATGACGCATGGTCCGTATATACTACAAACGACCTATCTCCTAGGAGATAGATTCAGAAAAAGAACTTCGTAAGTGCATACTTCATGGCAAGAAGTTCCTTATCATGCAGTGGATATAGTCGCTTTGCTGCTTTGATCTGACGCAACTGGTAGCAGAAGACGCGCTCTGCGCCGTTTGCATCGTAATGAACTAACGCATAGCCGATTGCGAAATCGATTACGTCACAGACCACGTGGTTTGATCTGTCCTGGTCTGGAATCGCCAAAATGGGCTATCGCATCAAGCTCTGCTTGATACAGTCAAAGGAGCGCTGATAATCAGCGTCCGATGACCACCTCTCGTTGTTTTAGAAGACGAGAATGATGAACAGTCAACTCGGCGTAGTTGCGCGAGTACTTGTGCAATTAAGAAGCTAAACCAAGGAACTTATAAGTACTTGACATCGACTAGCACAGGCCAGTCGGTGATCGCCTTGATACAGTCGGGATCAGAGCGTACACTGTGTTTACCCAAGATGCACCTACATAGTATTTCGCTAGCAGAGAATATACACTCCGTCAGGCTGGCATACAGCAATGCTTCCGCGTAAGTGTAAGAACCTTTTAAACTAGTATTTAACACATTTACGTTCTTCGTTCTATCTATAATCCGTCTATGGACAAACACATCGTTAAAGTAAC
The DNA here is from genome assembly GCA_921007115.2 of Peronospora matthiolae. NCBI lineage: Eukaryota > Oomycota > Peronosporomycetes > Peronosporales > Peronosporaceae > Peronospora > Peronospora matthiolae. Next base: position 39,071 of record CAKLBY020000166.1, read on the forward strand.
TCGGTTCAAAATTCTCACACCGGTCTCAACAGATTGCTTACACATCTGTTGAAAGCATGGGCGTTACTCAGCTCCTGTGGTATCACTAGCGACTCTCGTAGCATACCGCTGGGGATGCTCACTACTGTAAACGGGATACCCTATTCAAGCATGAGGGTCTGACAGAACCCGCCCATCAGAAACGTGGATGAAAAGATGGTACTTATGATGTACCATCTATGGTGACGTCCTTTCTCGGTATCGGCGTTTGAGCCGGTATTGTTGCGGCATTTAACTTGCTGAATGCGTGCACTATCCGCCACCCCTGACGCCTTTTGCACACAGAAGGTAAAAACATTGTGAGAAGAAGTTGATTTCCTCACATCATCCGCTGCGAAGCGATCGGCAACGAACTTGTCGAACGCTATTAATTGTTCAAGAAGCAGTGCCACTGCCTAATGACACATTACTTCGAGCCCGTTTGAGCTCGATATAGCGTCGAGTGCCTTTGTCCTTAGGTGATTTGCATAATAAGGCTTCGGTGAACACGTCCTCGGATTCGATCAAATCATTGTATAAAGTATTTGCCTGAAGCGACTCTCAAGATTAAGATGTCTATCGATTAATCCGAGTCTTCTCATCAAGTACACTTTCGTCCATCGATGAGCTGCTGAGAGCCCGTTCGTTCTAGGCAAATTCAACTGCAGACCGAATGTCGTTCACGTAATTGTCCTCTGTGATGAGCACTCAGATCTGCTTAAATTTGCCACTACGCAGATCTCGCAAAAGCCGCTAGATTCTAGCGTTGGCGGTTGTGTGATCTCCAAATTCAACTTCGAAGGAGCGATAAGATCAAATGTAAAAGCGCCTACAATTGAATCTTCATTAGCCAATAAATTTAATGTCTCGCTTTCTTCTTGGAAATTTTTTCTACAGGCTGCTGATGATTAATTCCTCAGCTTAATGAGGTATTGTTTCCTCATCATGACTGCTTATAGAATTTCCTTCTTTAGTACATGAGGACTTATTCTCTGGACTTCTTTTAGCTGAAATTGCACTACCACTGCTAGGTCCTCTACGCTCGACTCTCCAGACGATCTAGGATCATCGTTTTGCCCAGTGTGGGCAACCGGTATATTCTTCCTTGGATGACGATCGCTAGGCGTACACCCATTTCCCGATTAATCTAATTTTTCGAGTGGTGGACCGTCGGTGCTGCCTGTGAATCTGCACAGTCACCTGCAGCTATCTCCACAGTGTGATTGGTTGTGACACTGTGGTCTTGTGCAGTCGTACTAACGACCGTACCGCAAGTGGGTTCATCGCACTCACTCGTGGTACATCCACACGCTTGTGGACGCTCCAAGACGTTCATTGGATGGCCATCTGATGAACAAGTGACAGGCATCTTCACGGTTCAATACTTCCAGCTGATCATTGGTTCATACTTTATATATTAAGGCAAATCTATGATTGCATCAAGCTTTTCATACAAATCAAGTACGATGATTTCTTTATTTAACTGCAAATCGTATAGCGTGTAGTGAAATCACACTACGATTTTATCAAAATATTAATACGTCTTTGCTAGGCGCACCGTCATCCTCGGTGAAGGAATATTGCGCTTAACAAAACTAAGTCTGAGATCCTCAAGCGACTGTAGACGAAAAAAGTTGTTCGACGACCCACAGTCTACTGAGGCACGAAGTAACAAATTCATTGTTACTTATGCCATCAAGGTGATCATAGGTAGCTCATCACCAAGTTTAGAGACACGCAGTAATTGTAAGTCTGGAGCAACTAAAATCAAGATATTTGCAAATACTCTTGAGTTTGCTGTGTCAGCTGAGAGCTCCTCCCCTACTGATACCGAACGGTTTTTGACGGTCCACAACGCTGTTGCGATTTTGAAACCATGTTGGACCCGCGTACTCTGCTATTCTTTGCAATTGGTCTATACGTCCTCTCATCGTTTCGAGACACTAGGCGTAGGGCGCTACACTGGTAGGCATAGTGTCTCAGCTTCTGATGGAGATTGCACTTCTGCAATTTCTTATTGGCTGAAGATAGAGGTATCTTGCTCTCAACATTACAGAGATCCATAGGTTCTGGACCTCCGACTTTTTGTCGTCGTGGGTGACGATATGAACCCGTACCAGTATGAACCTGTCTCAAGCTCAAGTATTACTTTTCTGCAACTTATATCACTTATTCTAGCGTATCCAGTTCCAAGCAGAACAGTTGTGTCTTGACTGGGCTATTCGCAAGACCCTGCATTAGCAGTGATCAACGTGTGTTCGTGAACCGGGTTGGCCGCGAAACAATTCGCAAGGAATTGTATGGTTTGGGCGTAATTTTGCACATCACGCTTACCCTGCTTGAGATTCAGGAGCTCTGATCAAGCACTGAAACAGCCCTTGGCGGCTCATACGTTTGTCTAAGCCGAGTCTTGAAGGCCTCCAACGACCCAGACACATTTGGGTCGTGCAACTTGAGCCCTTATGCTCAGGTTTTTACACGTCCAGCCACGTTCGACAGAGTAGTTACGACTTGCATCTGCTCATCGGAAATGAGACAATCTCTATGGCGTCGTGTAACTCGACGAACCATCTCAGCAAGGAGTCTTCATCGACTCCCCTGTACGTTTAGACTTCTATCGTCAAAATTAATGGTCGACGCGCTTGCGTCTCTCCGGGAACAGCAGCATGTGCTTGCTTTGTCTCAACAGTTCGAACTGTTGAGCACCCTGATCTTTCAACATCTGTGCCTGCTGAGATCATTGCTAATGAATCAAGGTTTCTCTCTCCCGTGACTCAACAAGTTCATGTTGAATGAACTCAGCAACGGCGGCATGCTGTCTGTCTCTGTCCAGTGCGGACAGCAGGGCAGAGATGGCATGTTCGCCCACGATCGAATCCATTCACTTTACCGCACTACTTTCGATGTCACTTAAATAGGACTAACTTCCACGCGTGAAGTGTTAGCTGTCACTACCATCATCCAACATATTCATATTAGGTATAGGGATTGCTGTCCTTGGACGAATTGCAACCACATTTAACGGTGTACTCGTCACTAGCACTGCTTCATTACTAGTGCACCTACATTGGTAACAGTGTGAATAGTGCCGCGCGTCACTTCACGTACACCTTACATGCGCAGGAAGGCTGGCTAATGAAAGACGCGCTCAATAGAAGTAGAAAGTATCGAACCTAATTAAGTCCTGATTGCATGTACCCATGTTTAGTCCTAACTTTATTACGTTTATTTACAAAAGCGTGTGCTATAGTCTTGCTCACAATCATTGTGCGCGTCCATCGTTGATTGGACCGCTATAGCTGGCTAATATGATGGCCCATATAAGCCAATCGGTGAGCTCTTCGGAATGTTACCTCTTATGGTAATATTCACGAACTTTATCAACCTTTGTGATAGTACACTAGCTAACAAGTATCAAAGTTAATTACATGTAACAGAGGCAACCCGTGACAATCACCCTCCCCTTAACCATCAGTCACATTAGTAAATGATTGATGATTGAGTGACACTTTTGAGTGGATCTGGAACAGGAAGCACTTGTCTTGGTCCGATCCACTCATTCTTGAATTTTCATCGCTTGTTTAACAAATCTGTGCGGCGTGCAGCCAAAGCTACTGGTAACGCAGGCATGAGACGAGGTTACCAGAAGTAGCTGACATAAGTTCTGCTGCTGCTTCCACGACTCATCCTGCAGCAGCGATTGCTGCAGGCGCTCTCATTGATGCACCGCGTGACATCAAAGATTACGAGCTCGAACTCATTTGCTCTGGTGAGTCTGACGATGAAATAGACTCGAAGGAGACAAGCGACAAGAATGAACCAGCATTGGTTAGAATAGATCCGACAAATTCGGTTACTTGAAGTGCTTTAAGCCTCACAGAGCGTCGTGACATCTTCGGATCGTCCGACGAGTCCGACCCTCCGTCTCCAAGACGGAATGGTTCGGCAAACAGCGAGAAAGGCGGTGGACCCGGCCTCCAGAACGATCTTGACGGTGACGCAAATGAATCAGAGTCCGGGTGATCGGGATGTTCATGGTGTCGGTAATTCCGTTGAAACCAGGCAAGATTCTGAGGATTGTAATATTTTTGCGCGTTTCTTGTGAGAAGAAGCCGTGGTTGCCTCCTCAGAGAGTGTTAATTTGCCTGTCCGACACGACGAGTGATTGTTGTCGAATACGAATGCTCGATTCACCAACACTTCATAAGCTTAATTCTATTGCGAGTAATTTCGCACCGAACATGATTTCTTCATCAATGCGTTATCCAAGCATCGATAATACAGTGGGAATCACAAGCGTGATGGTCCCTCGTTGAATCATACATGAAGCAATTTCATCCACAACATCGGTGAGTTTGGGCGTGATGCCTGGATAAAAAGCTATTGCTAGCATGAAATCAGTTTAAGAAACGTACCTCTACCGGTGCACGCTTTAAACTGCATCTGTTGTCAAGAGAGACCGGGCTTCCATGCCTCCCTTGGGGTGATACGTGCCAAAGTTGTGTGAACTACTTGGCACGAGCTCCAAAGGAAGCCTGCAAGATGACTGATACCTGGTGGAGGATACGTGTCACTCAAGAGATGCACGAGGAAAATAGCTAATTTGCAATCCCTCTACAAGCGTGCTAAGCGCTCGTTTCCTGATCGGCCTTCTTTGGCATCGGATGTGCCTTGTCATACTTCTCGACAAGGACCAAAACATGAACTAGCAGTTGAGAGCGAGGCTCCCAAGATCTGCCGAGAGTGGATACCCGCACCACCAGAGGGAGCAAATTGTCCTACGTCCCTTCACATCGTGATGGTTCAACAAGCATTTAACGAGGAAGCTTTTATCACCTCACATCAATCAATGGATGAGTCGGAAGAGGAAACACGCTCTTCGACGGATTTTTTGCAGGTCTAGTCTGTTAATGTGATTCAGCTCGAGTGCGTGACGTGTGAGTTGCGCGAGAATCTCGAGCACGAGAGAGGTAAGCGTGTGATTCTGGTCGACAAAGTGAACCGTCTCTCCTCGGAGCGGGAGAAGGATCGACCAGATTTGCTTTTGCCCAGCTTGAGTTTGAGCAGGCACAGCATTCTCTTCGCGACGAGCTAGTGAAAGCTCATCAGAATATCTCTCGGCTTCGCGGGGAGATATCCGAACTCCAGACGCGAGCTGATAGTCAGCACCGCAAGCACAAGATTTTTTGAAGATGCTTGAGTGCAAGGGATTTCTTCACTGGAAGAAGTCCCGTGATGGTGATGCAGCCTAAGGCGACCGACGTAGAATGTAGGATGCGTGCGCATCCTACGTGACAGTTCAATTATGTATGTGTTGCCTAAGCGGCGCAGCACACGAGCCGGTAAACCTGGGTAATAGCAAGTTACTACCCACGTTAGATAATAGGGCTAGGTCACCTTCATTGAATAAAAGAACGTTTGCCCTTCCATTCCTGTCAGCGTTTTTCTTGGGCGGTCCATCGCTTCTGCGATAGAATCTTGCACGAAACGGGCAACCGTTTTGCAAGCCAACATGCATTCATCTCCTGACTTGCTGTCTTTGGATACAGTGAACTTGGAGCACACTGCGGTAAGATCAGTAACCTGGTTATTAAGAGCGACCTCGCTCTTCCTTTCCTCTTTTTCCCCGAAGTCAATGCAATCTACATCGACGTCATACGTAGTGATCACGTGGTCAGTACGTGATGAGTGAGAGACGGTTTGGCGTTCGCTCGAGCGAGTAATGCCTCATCAGGATAGATTTACACTCAAAAGAGGTGGACATGCGTGGATGGCGCGAGTCGTTCATGTAGAACGTTGTATGCTTCGTCGATGCACGCACCGAGTTGTTGATGGCGAATTTCACCATAGGCTCGAATTCTCTCAAATTCTTAAGCGAATGGACGCATCCCCGACGGATTTCTTCTAGAAAGTGGTTGGCACGTCCTGTTCTACCATATGTTTCAGGGTGGCTAGAGGTCGACATCTGAAGGAGTGATTCGAATGTTTTGAACAAAGATCACCGGAATTTAGCAGTGAACCGTGGGTCGCGATCGGAGAAGAGTTTACGAGGTAACTTTTGAAGACGAAAGATCGTGTCAATAAGAACAATAGCACATGCCGATGCACTGATAGATTCAGGTGCATCAACCGAGTGTATCATTTTAACGGATCTACAAACGAACAAAAGAATACCGGTTTTGATGCGTGTTTATTCGGGGAATCTAGAGACAAAGTCCATTGAGACAGATTCTTAGAATCTGCCAGAATGGTCAAGGGTTGCAACAGCGCACGAAGCCAAGGACTAGACTTCATTTGTTGACATGCTTCGCAAGCGCGGACGTACTTACACGCATCTGACACTGGAGGGGCCAGTAAAATTTGCGGATAACTGTGGGATATGTCTTCTCTCGACTACGATGTTCACGAGTAGGTTAATCATGGTACTCACATGATGCGCAGTCACAGGACACCACTGTCCGGTAAGACGAAACGAGGCGTGTCGCCGGCAACAGCTGAATACTTCAGTAAGCCATTTTGGACTGTAAATCTATCCGTGGAGGGTCAATATACCAGGGACAACCCTTTAATGAATTGACAGGATGGTTACGAGAGACGATCTATCAAACGCACCAGCGCCAGATCGTAAGCCTTGCGCAAATTTTTGAATGTGGTTGATGCAGGAAACTCGACGCCAACCGCGACAGTTCTCGGCCCAGTTTCGATTGCACAGCCGGTTCGAAGTCAGGCCGGCGCGACAAGAGCATCATCAACAACATTCAGTCGTCCTGGCTCATATTCCACGGAGATTATGCTCCGGAATGAAATACAGCCACCTCACCATTCGTTGCAAGAGGTGTGGACTGTTAAAGGTCGTGCGTAAGGACGCATGGCACGTGTACACGGTGAAGGGGCTATCATCTGGTTGCGAAACCGTGGCCATGTCTACTACGTGCGATTCTTTAATCACACTAAGATCATCGTATTGCCAATAGTTAACAATCTTTTTGTTGTCACTTTGGTGTTGACCGTTTGAAGGACACCCGTGCCCCAGTCCACTAGACTTATTTGGGTGGTGGGCCTTCGTAGCGAACTGCATCTTAATTCAGGCGTCTGAATCTGGATCCATGGTGTGGCAATCAGCCACGAAATGGACGTGTGCATTCGCACTGACGACCAAACCACACGCGAGGCCATCGCAATTGCTCATAATATACTCAGATGTTAGCGGAGGTTCCGTGACGTTGATCAGATGGCCGTATGGTGAACAAGTGACAGGCATATCAGCCTTTCGGTGATGCCAGCTGACATGTTACTCGTATCTCCTGAGCTAAGGTGGTCCAAGGATAACATCAGAATTGTCGTCCAATCCCAAGAAGATGAAGTCACCATCGTATTGGACTTCTTTTAGTGTATAAATAGCTACACTATATGTTTCACAGCTATTACGGATGCGCCTGTCGCGAGACGCACCGTCATATTCGTTGGATGGATCTCTTGCTCGATTTATTTGAGCTCACTGTTGTCTATCGATTGGCGCTGCATAAAGTTGTTCGAAGCCCTGAAGTCTACTAGGGCTAAAGGCGAAATGATTCGTGTCACTTCCAGCTTTAGCTCAATGAGGAAAACCTCATTACTAGAATCAGCAAACACAATAATTGAGTGTTGGGAGCAACATTCGTCAAGGCCCTGCAGATTCACTTAGCGTTGCTGGATCAGCGGGGCGCTCCGCACCTACCAACCCGACCATTTTTAGCGGTCCATTACGTTGTTGCGTCTTCGCTACAACTTCGGACTCACGCTTTTGACCCCGCTTGGCCGCTTGAAGGTTATTGTTTCTCGCGGTACATGGTACCACGTTTGGGGTACGACATTCGTATACGTGATGTTCTGTCGTCTGAAACATATTGCACGCTTGTAAATTCTTGTAGCTCTTAGCACGAGAGCTCTCGCTCCCCGCGTGACAGAGGTCCATTGGTTCTGGGCCTCCATTTTTCTATCGCCTCGACAGACGATATGAATCCGATTTCGCTGATCCTGTTTCACGCTGAATTCCTCCTGTTTCGTAACCCTTATGGCCACTTCCAGGGTGTTGAATCTGAACTAAAACTGGTAAATTTATTGGGACCATCCTCGAAATCCTGCACGAACAACGTAATCAACGTTTGTTCGTTCAGTTGCTCAAATGTTACGCAACTGGTAAGGTGACGTATGTATTGAACGTACAAGTGTACGTCGCGTTTACCTTGCTTGATTTTCGGGAGTTCAAAGCTAGCCCTGAACTCAGCTCGCGGCGGTCTAAATGTTTGCCTAAGCAGGGACTTAAAGACTTTCAACGACCGAATAAATATGGGTCGTGTAACTTAAGGCCTACGTCTTTGCACGCCCTTCCAAGCTCGATTGAGCACATAAGATCCGCTTGTGATCATCGACGATGTGGCGAGCCTTTATGGCATCGTACAGTTCCACGGACCATCTCAACAGCGAGTATCTATCGGCTACAGTGTACTTTGAGATGTCATTCATTAGAGTCTCGGGTAGACGTGTGTACGTCGGCCCGGTAGCAGTAGCCAGCTACTGTCTGAACAGCTTAAACTGTTGAGCACTTTGTTTTCTCAACATCTCTGTGTGCTGAGAATCTTGTTGGTGAAACAAGCTTACCTTCCCCAGTTCGATGTCAAGTTCATTCTGAATGAGCTTGGCGAAAGTAGCGTGCTGTCCGTTTGGCCCCGGGGCGGACGGCATTGCGCCAAAGGCTTCTCGCCCTATCATCTAACGCCAAAGTTCGACGGCATCCCATTCCGTTTGAATCAAATCGGAGTAGATTTTATGCTTGGGATGAAAATCGTCTCCCTCATTTCTAACATGCTTATGATCGTCAACGGACCGCGAAGTGCTAATAGGTGTAACGAGGCACACCTTATTCAGCTGACTGAACAAATCTTGCACTACCAGCAGTGCAAGGGTGTGTGCTTCCGACTACCTCACGTACACGTCGTGCCGTTGGAAATTGATAGACGGAGTAAGGGTACTCAGCAAAGGTAAAAGTAGAGCTGTATTCAGTACAGTTGATCCTTTTAATTAGTATTTATTTGACTCCATTTACTATGTCTAAATACAAACATGTATCGCAACTATCTGCTCACCACTCATTGCGTGCTTCTGTCGTGGCTAGACTTTATTGATTAATGTCTCAGTCCTACATCTTCCAAAAGAGCAGTGTATCACATTATGAAGCAGTAATATCGATTAGAATAATATTGCGAGAATATTAAGTTTGTCCTAACATATTTTCATACTCGATGATAACCTTCTGTGAATTATCATGTAATGGAGGTACCCCGTTACACCGGTGATCAGTTGATGGCTTTTGTGCTACAGTACTACATTTTAATATGATATTTAAATATGCTATGTATGAATTACACATAATGTTCACACTTGATTTTTAACTTGTGTAAAAAAAACCACGCAACGGACTCACCCTGTTACATCCCCAGAAACAAAATTTTCACTAGTGTCTGGTTAATTAACGACTCTTTTTGAGTGGCTCAGAGACATAGAAGCACTTGTCGATCTATCTTATTTATTCACTGATCTCATCGCATGGTTAACTAATGTTTGCAATGCGTGTCCAAATCCTTCAGGAGTACTACAATGAAACTTTTTTCCACAGCCGCTAAAGCGGCAAAAACATCAAATGCAGCAGGCGAAGAATCGTCTACTGCTTTCGCCGTCTAGATTGCAGCAGTTGCTAAAATAATCTCACGAAGTGAAGCACCGCGTGACTTTGTAGATTATGATCGTGAGCTCGTTTACTCTAGCAATTCTTATGAAAAAATGCACCAACTCGAAGAAAGCAGAAACTAATGAAAAGCCTATAGTGGCGAAGTTGGTGCCGACTAGGTTGGCTTCACACGGAGCTATGAGCCTTGCTGAACGTCATGACATCTTTGGTTATTTTGTTGAGCTGGACTTATCGTATCCAAGACGGAGTCATTTACTCGACAGTGCTCGAGGCGGTGGCTCAGGTTGCCATAATGATAAAAGTATTGATAGATTAAAGCATCGTTATCAAGACGATCGTACTGGTCATATTCTATGACACCATAAAATAAGCCATAGATTGCTACATCTTGCGCATTACTTTTAAAAGGCGTGGCTGCCTCCTCAGAGAGTGTTGGATCGCCAATCCGACACACTGTGTTATAAAAACTTAATCAGACTACATAATTTATAAGGACTTCACGGTAATGATTTTAGTGTGAGCAACTAGATACAGAACATGATTTTTTATCTACGTGCTCTTCAAACAGCGATAGTGCAGCGGAACCACAAAAATGATGCGACATCGCTTCCCCGGTATACAACGCGTCCACCTAAATAGCTTGGGAGATCGGGCATGATTACTAGCCTTAAAAGATGTCTCTGTCGTACAACAGGTATAAGAAGCGGACTTCTAACGGTCCACGATAATAGCTAAATGGGTCTCCAATAGTGAATGGATAAACATGCATTGTTTGAGGTGATCCATGCCAACGTCGTGTGAACAATTTGGCGCAGGCAGCTCCATTTAAGACCACTGGAGAGATTACGTGGCTCTTCTAAAATTTACAAGTAAATAGCTAATTTACAATTCCATGAAAAACAATCTAGAAGTTCGTTTGGTCTAACTATCCTTTGTGCGAGGGAGTCTTTTACGAAATGGACAACCGTTACGAGAGACAGTGTGAATACATCTGCTGCCTTTCTTCTTGGCTAGATTGACAATACAGAGTACTGTAGCAAGACCATATGTCGCTTCATCGAGAGCGTCTTCAGACTCTCTTGGCGTGATGCTGGGTTGTTTAGTACTGTTCTTAATTTCTTTTTCTTCAGCTAAGTCGATGTGAACGGCATTGAAGTCATACGTCGTGACCTCACGATCGGTATGAGGTATGACAAATCTGATGGTCGTTTGCTTGATGAAACCCCTCCCCTACATTAAACTAGAGTCACAATATAATAAGTTGGGTTGATTCGGATAGCGTAAGCAAATCATTAAGAACAGTGTATACGTTGTCGACGCGTATACCAAAATTTTGATGACTTGTTTCACCATTATCGATATTTGGGTCCAGTTCGTAAATGAATGGACGTACCGTGGAGATCACTGAAACAGTTGGAGCGTTACATCGGACCATCCGCAATATTTCAGTTAGATTATGACATCTTTACGAGCGTTTCGAGTGTTGCTAAACAAGAAGCGCCAGAAATTAGCTTTGAATCGCGGGTCATATCAAACAAAGGATCAAGAGGCAGACCATAAAGGCGGAAGATCATGTAGATAAAGACACGAGCACAACTTGATGCGTTAATTGATTTGGTATAGCAAGCAGGTGCTATACCAAACATTTTCGCTTAATAAGTAGAAAGAAACTGGATTATAATATTCCTGCGCGTATCGGCGAGAAAACTAAAGACGAAGACCATTGAAACAGATTTTCAGCACTCAGGGGTAACAGGCAGAGAATGAAACGGTGCACGAAGTTAAGGGATAGCTTTTACCTTTGACATACCTAGCATGCACGAACGTAATTACGCACGATTAATAATGTTAAGGCCAGTAGAAGTCTCAGATCACCGTATAATCTATCAAAACCGTCATTTTTACCAACATGTACGTCGTGTTACTCAATTAAGATCTGCTACCGCAGACCACCATGATTGGGTAAGGCAACACGACTTGTGTCGCCGGGAACAACTGGATATGTCAGTAATTTTTGCAAATTGTATAAGTATCGGTCGAGGATAGATGTGTCACCGACAGCGGGTATAGGATCTTCCGGAAAGCGTTAGAACATTCATTAGACTCACAATCTCCAAATCATATGCCTTCCATATTTCATTCAGTAATGTTACCGACGGAGAAATTAAGGTCAATACCTAAACAGGGGTTACACAAGCGTCGGGTTGCGCTGCCGATTCGATATCGGGCCGGCGAGAGAGTGCTTTAGCGACGACATCAAGCCAACCTGGATATGATCTACGGAGAAAATAGATGTATTGCGAAAAATGCAAACACCCGTCCATTTGTTGCTAGAGATGTGGACTATTCATGATCATGAGGAAAGATGCATGCTTTGCGTAGACAATAAAGAGTATATCACAATACAGTTAGACCCTGAACTTTGCCAAATCTTATTCCATGGTAAGGATTAACTTGTCATGGACCGAAAAATTATGATGGTATGGTAGCAGTTGAAGCGTTCAATAGCAGATGAGGCGTTCTGTACCATCTGCATCATACTGCAATAGTACACAGCCGATTAAAAAAATCAATGGCATCGCAGAACACATGATATGGTCTGTCTTGGTCCATATTCACAAAAAAGAACTGTCGATCGTATCGAGCTTCTCTTGATACCTGTGAAGGAGCGCTGACAGTCGGCACCTCGTGACATGCTTTGTTTCTTTACAAAAAACAAGAGGTGCAAACATTTATCTCGGTGTAAATGTACGAAAGCTTGTGCAAGTACTTCGCTTATTCAAGGAATTTCCGAAGTCTCTTAAACGGCAACGGTTAGTCAGTGATCGCATTGGTCTACCGGTAAGGTTTTACGCCATGTTTACCCACGGTGCACATTAAGACGTAGTGTTTAAAAAGTAGCAAATACGCGATACTTGAAGTTGGCATACAACTTGTTCTTGCGCATTAGTATAAGAACTTTCTGGAAATATAGTCGGTGTACTTCCATGTTCGTCTGTCCTTCCATATTCTGGATATGGACGACCACATCATCGAAGTAGTTGAGTGTGAATTTTCGTACAAATCTCAACAAATTTGTCAAACATCTGTTGAATTGAGCAGGGTAATTGCTTAGTCTTAGTGGAATTACCAGCCACTGCTTTATAATACCGGAAGGAGTGCTCACTGCGGTATATGGTATTACCTTTCGCGTGTAATTATATAATAGAAGCAACCCACCAGGTATATCAATAGAAAGAATGGTACTATCTACCATACAATCTTTGGTGACATATTTCTTTATAAAGCTTTTGATCCGGTACCGGTGCGATATTAAGCATGCTCATTATGTAAACTATCCTCCATCCTCTTGTGTTCTTTTTTCCCATAGAGATTTGGAAAGATTTGCAGGTAGGCCGACTCCCTCGTATGTTGGACTGCCAAACGATTGCAACAAATATGATTATCGGTAGTATTTGTTCACAATACAGTGACCACTGCTTAATGACACAGTACTTCAAACCCGATTTTAAGTCGATTTCGTGATAATTAACTGTAAACTAAGGTCACTCTACAGCACTTCTTCAAAAAAAAATCCCCGAATTGTATAAAATTATCGTAGAAAGATTCGCATTGCGTGATCCCAAGATTAGAAAACGTATCGCCGAATACGAGTCCTCTCGTCAAAGACTCTTTCGTCAATAGATGATCTTCTGAAAACTGTTTCACCATTGGCAAAGACCAGTGCAGATCGGATATTACTTATGTACTTATCTTTTGCAAAAAAAATCGCAGATCTGCATGAGTTCGCCACTACACAGACCACGCAAGAACTGCTTTGATACATAGTGGGTAATTGAGTGAACTCCAAAGCTAACTTAGGAGAAGCAATTAGATCACGTTTATAAGCAAGCATCTGTACTTAAGGCGTCATTAACTAGTAAATTCAGTGTCTACATTATCTGATTTAACTTATTTCTACATTCTTTTGAAGACTTATTCCCTCAACCCTATCTTTTAAACCGGTACAATCTTTAGGTACGCGGGACTTACTTCATCGGCGTCTTCTGGCAGTGGTTATGGTGCCGCAGCCAGGTCCTCTACTATCTATTCTACAGACGATCAAAGATTATCTGATTGTCAATTATTGAAAAAGCTTGGTTATTTTTTGGATTTTGTACATTACTAAAGAATCTGTGCCCTGGTCCGCTCGAATGGTCCGATTGGCAGCTTTCGGCGCTTTCTGCGTCTCAATGCAGCCGCCGGGAACTTGCTTCACAGTGTATTAATAGGTCATATTGCGAAATTGTGCCATCTTATTAAAACCTGATCCACACGTGAGGCCGTCGCACTCACTCATTGTACATTCAAACGCATGTAGACGCTCCAAGACTTTCATCTGATGGCCTTCTTGTAAAAATGTGGTTTTCATATCGACTGTTCGTCGATGTCAAATGAGGTGGCTCATACTTCATGAGCCACGGTAGAAGAAGGATGACATCAAACTTGTCATCCAAGTCCAGTACTATGAAGCCATCATTGTACTGGACCTCTTTCAGTGTCCAGGTGATCCCCATTACAAGTTTCTTTACTTTTAAGGATGCGCCTGTAGCGAAACGTACTTTTTTGAGTAATGCATCTCGCGCTGAATCAATTTAGATTGTTCACATTTACCGACTGCCACCGTAAAAATATGTTTTACACCCTACAATTGACTAGAACTCGCAGTGATATATTCTTTGTCGCTTTAAGATCTGATATAATGTGAGAAACCTCGTTACCATTTGTAGTAGCATAAACGATTGCGTATGGGAGAAAATCTCGTCATGAGGCTTGCAAACTCGATTGACTTTTCTGAAGCATAGTACGGAGTAGGGCACTCCGCACCTACTCAGCCCGACTATTTTTGGTAATCCTTTACAATGTTTTTTTAAAAACAACGTCGAATCCACGCTATATGTCCTCCTTGACTGCTTGACGGTTCTTCTTTCATGAGGAACGTGGTAACGTGTTCGAGGTACTGTACCATATGCATAATGTTCCGGATGGCATATCTTGCATCTCTGCAATTTCATGTGATTTGTAACGCGAGCACTTTCACTCTCAGCGTAGCAGAGTCTCATTGGCTCCGGACCTTTACTTTACTGTCTTCTTGGGGGGGTTGTAGGTACTCGAATTCATGTGAGCTTGTTTCACTTTATAGTCCTCCTAATACGCACTCCGTACTGTCTCTCCCGTGGTTTCACATTATAGTCGGAACAGGTAGATTTTGACTAAATTGTCGGTGAGATCTTGCATGCATAACATCATCACCTTAATTCAATTAGCAAATTTGCACGTCGTACGATTATGTACATACTACATATATCATAGTACATCACGTAGGCCTCATTTGAGCTTAAGTAGTTCATACTGTGCCCTAAACGTAACTCGCGGCGGTTTGAATGTGTGCCTAATTTAAAATTATAAGACCGCTGACGACATAAACGAAATATGGGTCGTGTAGCGTGGGGTCCGAGGCACAAGTCTTCGCACGTGTTGCCAATAACGATTGAGCAAATGAGCCCAATGTGCTCATTGAAGATGTGACGAGCCTCTAAGGCGCCTTACATATTAAGGAATCATTTCAGCTTACGGTTTTCTCCAACTCCTTCGTACTTAAAAAAATCTTTCTTTAGCGATTCAGGTCGAAGTATGTGTGTCGACCCGGTAGCGGCAGCCTGCTACAATCTTAGCAGTTTGTAATGTTTAGTACTCAGCTCACTCTTAATAAATATGTCTGTTGTGAACCTTGTTGTTCAATCAAGGTTATTTGTTACCTTTCAGTGTCATGTTCATTCCGAATAAGCTTGGTGATTGTGATGTAACTTCCGCCTGGACCCATAGTTGGCAGCATCAAGCCGAAGGCTTCTATCCCTGTTGTCGAACTCAATTTCCGAAGGTATTTCATCTTATTTATCAAGTACGAGTAGCTCTCATGCGTGGGAGGTAATCGCTAACTTCATCATCCAACAATTCTATGGTCTTTAGACGGATTACAAAGTGATTTCAGGAGTGACTAGACACTGATCGCTTGTACTGTCACAGTACAAGCTACTTACTCTGAATACAGGGCAAGTATGTGTATTGTAATATCACTTACACATTGCAGAAAAGGTTATAATAAGAGATAAGGAGGAAAAGTAGAACTACATTTAGTGTGGTTGATCTCCTGTTAAGAGATTCAATAAGTCTTACTTTAACTATGCCTAAATGCAAGAATGTATTGCAACTATCTGCTAACCACTCAGTGCATTCTTCTGTCGTGGCTCGACCATGTTTTTATTGGCTGATAGCTATATTCTTTATTAATCTATGAATGTTGTACGGCTTCTTCATCACAATTATACCTTTTAGATAAAATTGTGAGAACATGATGTCCGTTAAAAAAATAAATTCACAGTGGATATTTGACTTATGAAAATACCACGTAACAGACTCACTCCGTTACATCGCACATTCACTGCAGATGAATTAGAAATTATGCGAGACAGACAGCCTTATAGATTGTTAGTAAAAATGCATTGAGCATATTCTATCCCCTATTATTGTACCTAACTTCATTATTCTTTACTATATTATATTAATATCTATGTCTATGGATGTCTTGCTCACTACCATTACGCGCGTCAAGCAGTGATTAAAGGGTCCATATCAACCAGTGGCGGTCGGTTGAGTCACCCTGATAACAGTACAAATTGAACAGTGTTATTTGTTAAGATAATTTAAAACTTGTGATTCTATATAATTTTTGAAAGCTATTTACACCCCCGCTCTTCTTTTCCCCGTCCAACGACAATTTTATAAAAAAGACACACAAAATACTGGTAATGGAAACGCCCGCAAGTGGGTTGATGGCACTAGTCCCCACAACACTTCCACTGCACATGTCTTTATCAATTTACGCCTTCCTTCAGCGCTTCTACCGCTTCAGCTATCTCCTATATGAGGGTGGCTTAGTACTACTATCGATAATAAAATCTACCTGTACACGTATTGACTATCGAGGGCAGTGATGAGAAACTACCTAGCTTTTCGGTCCATTTTTGTGCTGTGTTTTTGACAACGCATACACGATTGATCCGAAATGCAGGATGCGCACACAATAAACTTTTACCTGTGGTCCAACCATGCTATCCGTGAGCGCCTTCTTCCGGTGAAGAAAGCATCTTCAACTAATGCTCTTTCTTAAGATGTGGAACTCAACATACGTCTGAAACTTATACATCTCCGCGCAACACCAAGAAATATCCTGAAAATCTGCCGCTACTAAATCTCACAGAGACCTCGATTCCTAAATATTGCAAAGATGCATAAAGGCAAAGTATGGCGATTCCGTTCGCCTACTTCACGTGATTATGACCCTTAATGTCATCCAGCTCAAGACACCAGGTCCGGACGTGTTCAAGGTCCTCACGCAACTCGTGAGATACGCTGTATCTGACTAACAGCATCATATTGATATTGTGGATCCGTCGTAGAAAGTATTGTCTCATCTGCCTAGAATATTTGTAGATGCACACCGCGGTGGAAGGATTCTTGTAAAGATCGGTTGAACCAGAACGATGTGGAATGAATTCGGACGAGATACCTCGTACGTGGCGCGACTACCCACCTGCACCACGTGGCTAGGTGCCTCGAATCCAACTGCTTGGATAATGTGACAGGTATTAGAGAAAAGCTCGTCAAAGAACATCCTATTCCTAATTATTTCATTCAAAGCAGGGCACCCAGCACGCTTGTAGAGATACTGCAAATTTTTACAATATACCTTGTGCATCTCAGAAGATACCTTATCTTCAACCAGGTATCGATTTGTGCGTAAGCTTTAATGAGAGCATAAGATAAGTTGCTAACATAAAACAGGAAAGAATCATTGAGGAGAGAGATGATTACAAGGTCTCTAGATAGAGATCTATAATCGATGTGGTCTGTAACGTTTATTGTAAGAGGTGATTCTCTAGAATCTATTGAGTTACAAACATATTGTTCCCAGCCAGACATTATCCAATTTTCTGACATTGTGAGTATACGCATCTTCTCCTCAAACTAACGAGGGATATAGCGCTTTCGTATTTCGCTGTAACATTGACCTTTGAAGAACTCATGTTGAGCGCAAATCTCTTAAGTCTTGACGAATCAAATAGCCTTGTTTGCTATAGACACGTCGCTCAATTAGAAGGCAAGCGTACCTCTTCTTTGGAGCAACACGTACCGTTGGGATCTCTAGCTTTTTGTGTGGAATCGATAGAAGTACCGATCCCCGAATCGTCACGATTATCATGACTATAATGTATCACTTCATCACCATCCTTATCATTACGATAGCCAAGCCCTCAGCATCATTCCATTTGGCGTGAATGAGAAAATATTCGATGGAAGTCGGATGGTCCGATCAGAAAGACGAGCTGAATGTTTCGTGACGTTCAGCGATCTTCATGCCACTTCGTGGAGATGATGTGATACAATCGGTTTTTTCACTCCTGCAATGCTTATGAAATTCTCGTTCTCTTGAAGACGATTTCGCTGCCCCATCTGACGCAGGGCATAATCTCAATATCATAGTCTCCTATGCCATGTGGTGCATCTGCTTACACCTATAGCATTACCTGCCGCAGGATGATCTGGCGAAGCAGAAGAGTTCTCATCTGGTTCTTTGGATGTCTTGGAATAATCTTCTGCTGTTGTAAAGAGTCGTACAGGCTCGCTTGGATCGACGTTCGCTGCACATCGCATGAATTGGTATTGATGCAAGGTATAGAAATGCTAAATGAATTAATCTTTCTACCAAGTGATTTCCTATCGTAGAAATGGCTTGACGAAGTCACTTAATCGTCAGTGAGTCACTAATGTGCCCGATCGTCAAAGGAGAGTGATTTAAAGGGGGTATACGCTACACAATATAAATGATATAGCGTCAAGCGTGATAATCATGTTGACAAGACTTTATATTCGTATAAAATCTTACCAGCAAATAAATGGGGCTGCAGTAGCGTTCCGCTCATTGAAAGATATAGCCTTTGATGTTAACCAAATATGCCTAGCAACGACATGCGTGTGCAATGAGTGGTGATCATATATCTAAATTACAGTTCGTATCTGGACTTATTGGAAAAAGATGAAACAGGATTTACTGACAGCTGAGGAAACACTACTATTATCGCTCAATCTTTTATGTTGACCTATATATGCCACTTTGCATGGAAACCTACCTCTTCACTTGCGTGTACGTGTATGTGAAGAATTAGAGACACCTACTCTCTTTGTGTCAAGTGTAGGTAGCTTGTACTGTCAGTGCATATGATCGTCGCCTTGTTACTGGTCCGGCATTATTTGATGCCACTATGGCCTATACTAATAAATGAGCGTATTATTACCAACTGCACTGATTATGACCTTTTAAGATAATTGCAAAATCTAAGGGTGAAGCTTGCAGTGACTTTGTGTAAGGTATATGCCGGATTTTTAAGACTTACTTAACGTCTGTGCTAGCACGTCTTTTTATGTGTGTGTATCCGAAATTTTTACTAAATGCACCTTACACGTCGTACCAAGTGCGATCTTTTTTGTTCTTAATGCGCATGTGTTCGTAAATAACGCTGGGTGTACCTTAAACGTTGCATGAAGTACGATATTGTCTCGTCCTCTCAAAGGAAGATATGCATAATAGGTGCATCTCCATGACTACGTTATTATAAGCGACCTCATAGAAATTGGTATCCACACCCACGCACTAATGCCCGCACATGGTTGGCTGAAAACCGATCAATGGAGAACATAAAGCTACAGTCATTCCTCAGGTAACTCATTGGCTTGGTGGAGACAAATTTCATTAATTAGCCGTGTTCTGAGTCAAGTAGACTTCTATTTTCCTATCCCCTTGTTTAATAAAATGAAACAGTACAGTAGCGGTATTTGCTTAAAAGTTCATATAAACATGTCCCGATTACTATTACCTATGCACAAAGGCTTGAAATGGTTAAAAAAGGGCTTAGGCATAAAATATGAGCCGTTGTGCTGTTAAATTGAGCTTCGAGCAAGTTTGTATTCCAGATCAACCAGAATACCATCTTGCTCATTTTTCAATAAGCACACTTATCTAGAATCTATGACAAATAAAAGAAACTTTCGGTTAAAAGCCTGAGAGGTGCTCAATAACTAAAACTGAAGGAAGGTCCAATGGGTGCTTCAATGTCATACACGGCCTGATTCTTGCTAATTGAAATACTAATAAGGTCAAGACCTAGGTTTATTAATTCCTTAGTGTGGTGTAGGAATTCTTGATGTATTCCTTAATTTATGATAAAGATGAAGGTCGGAACTTGTCGAGCTAATACGTGTGGTGACAAGTCTCGCTGGGTGTAAGGCCGTCGAGATAAAAATCGTTTAGATAAGAATCTTCATGATGAGAATGGTCGAGGTGAGACTGGTCGAGGTGAGACTGGTCGAACTAAGACTCAATGAGACATAATTTCTAGATAAGTTTAGGCGAGTTCAGACTCATCGAGATGGAGCTCGTCGGTTCCAAGTCCAGCGAAGCAGCGTGAGTATTAAATGTTAAAGTCACTAGGTAAATGTAAAGTGGAAATACGGAATGGATGGGAGTCACACAATTGGATTCTTCCGGTATGAAAAGAGTGATAACTGATTACAGACTAGAATTTCCACGTCCTATTAAAAGTATACTCTTCAGACGAGTCTCCTAACGGGTTGGATCAGCCTGCCGTCGAACATCAAAATCCATAGGCTGTAGATAGTTCGACTGGAAGCGTCAAGCGTAAAGTTGACCTGGAGTAGGCATTACTCGCCGCCAGCAAAAGTTTAGTCTCGTCGCACGGTGAGCCGGTAGAAAATATACGGCTTCATTTTAAGTCTCGTCGCACGGCTAGCCAGTATTCCACTAAATAACACTGTTTCAAGTCTCGTAGCACGGCTAGCAGATGACTTCATAGAGGAAACGTTGGAGTCTCAACGCAAGGCGAGTCGGTATCTCAATTGATGGCACCGTTTGAGTCTCTTAGTACGGCGATCCAGGGGCCTAATAGAATGACACCGTTATAGTCTCGTCGCATGGCGAGCCGGTATCTCAATAGATCGCACCGTAACAACCTTTCTTACGGAGTCTTGCACGTCGAGCCGGTATTCCAATAGATGACACCATTCTGAGTGTTGGCGAGCGACGATCCAGTGACACAATAGACAGTAATATTTTTAGACTAGTCGAGGTACGAGCCGGTGTGTCTATAACCAAGAACACCATAATAATTCTATTCTGGTGTATGCTGGGCCTGGTGACCTGTAAACGTGTGGTAACGCCTACATCAACCTATTGGTGTGAATCACAGGATTTAAAGGTATTGAAGATACTAAGATCAGGCAGTATTTAGGAGAAGTTCTCTGCGAAAAATCTGTTAGGCAAAATACACAACTGAGCACGAATAAACGAACTGCGGTCGGATACTATCCTAACGTAGTAGCCCATTTCGTCGACCTAACACGGCAATTGTTGTGTTTCTGCGTTTAAAGTTCTATTGCTACAGATTTAGCGAGTTTCTCTACCACATTAGCCTACCTATGAACACCACCAGAATCTCCAGTGGATAGTCGCAACGCTTTCATAGGCTAAATAAGCTGCGCAGCATCAGTATTTTCGTCGAGAGTAGTTCAGAAAATGAGGCAGACATAGATGCAGCATAGCCTAGACTTCGGGCTGTGAATGTTCTCGATGAGCCCTACGATGTTTCCATAATCGACAAAGACTATGTATGATAATTACTAACTTTTTTAGGGTGATGCGTAATGGGGTGCCTACGTTACATGATAATTCACAAAGGATATTTTCGAGAACGAAAATGATGTTAGGACAAACTTAATATTCTCGCAATATTAATCTAATCGATATTACTGCTTCACAATGTGATACACTGCTCATTGGAAGATGTAGGACTGAGATATCAACCAATAAAGTCTAGCCACGACAGAAGCACGCAATGAGTGGTGAGCAGATAGTTGCGATACATGTTTATATTTAGACATAGTAAATGGAGTCAAATAAATACTAATTAAAAGGATCAACTGTACTGAATACAGCTCTACTTTTACCTTTGCTGAGTACCCTTACTCCGTCTATCAATTTCCAACGGCACGACGTGTACGTGAGGTAGTCGGAAGCACACACCCTTGCACTGCTGGTAGTGCAAGATTTGTTCAGTCAGCTGAATAAGGTGTGCCTCGTTACACCTATTAGCACTTCGCGGTCCGTTGACGATCATAAGCATGTTAGAAATGAGGGAGACGATTTTCATCCCAAGCATAAAATCTACTCCGATTTGATTCAAACGGAATGGGATGCCGTCGAACTTTGGCGTTAGATGATAGGGCGAGAAGCCTTTGGCGCAATGCCGTCCGCCCCGGGGCCAAACGGACAGCACGCTACTTTCGCCAAGCTCATTCAGAATGAACTTGACATCGAACTGGGGAAGGTAAGCTTGTTTCACCAACAAGATTCTCAGCACACAGAGATGTTGAGAAAACAAAGTGCTCAACAGTTTAAGCTGTTCAGACAGTAGCTGGCTACTGCTACCGGGCCGACGTACACACGTCTACCCGAGACTCTAATGAATGACATCTCAAAGTACACTGTAGCCGATAGATACTCACTGTTGAGATGGTCCGTGGAATTGGACGATGCCATAAAGGTTCGCCACATCGTCGATGATCACAAGCGTATCTTATGTGCTCAATCGAGCTTGGAAGGGCGTGCAAAGACGTAGGCCTTAAGTTACACGACCCATATTTATTCGGTCGCTGGAAGTCTTTAAGTTCCTGCTTAGGCAAACATTTAGACCGCCGCGAGCTGAGTTCAGGGCTAGCTTTGAACTCCCGAAAATCAAGCAAGGTAAACGCGACTTGCACTCGTACGTTCAATACATACGTCACCTTACCAATTGCGTAACATTTGAGCAACTGAACGAACAAACGTTGATTACGTTGTTCGTGCAGGATTTCGAGGATGGTCCCAATAAATTTACCAGTTTTAGTTCAGATTCAACACCCTGGAAGTGGCCATAAGGGTTACGAAACAGGAGGAATTCAGCGTGAAACAGGATCAGCGAAATCGGATTCATATCGTCTGTCGAGGCGATAGAAAAATGGAGGCCCAGAACCAATGGACCTCTGTCACGCGGGGAGCGAGAGCTCTCGTGCTAAGAGCTACAAGAATTTACAAACGTGCAATATATTTCAGACGACAGAACATCACGTATACGAATGTCGTACCCCAAACGTGGTACCATGTACCGCGAGAAACAATAACCTTCAAGCGGCCAAGCGGGGTCAAAAGCGTGAGTCCGAAGTTGTAGCGAAGACGCAACAACGTAATGGACCGCTAAAAATGGTCGGGTTGGTAGGTGCGGAGCGCCCCGCTGATCCAGCAACGCTAAGTGAATCTGCAGGGCCTTGACGAATGTTGCTCCCAACACTCAATTATTGTGTTTGCTGATTCTCGTAATGAGGTTTTCCTCATTGACCTGAAGCTGGAAGTGACACGAATCATTTTGCTTTGATCCCTAGTAGACCTTAGGGCTTCAAAACTTTGTGCAGCGCCAATCGATAGACAACAGTGAGCTTAAATAAATCGAGCACGAGATCCCTCCAACGAGGATGACGGTGCGTCTCGCGACAGGCGCATCCGTAATAGCTGTGAAACATATAGTGTAGCTATTTATACACTAAAAGAAGTCCAATACGATGGTGACTTCATCTTCTTGGGATTGGACGACAATTCTGATGTTATCCTTGGACCACCTTAGCTCAGGAGATACGAGTAACATGTCAGCTGGCATCACCGAAAGGCTGATATGCCTGTCACTTGTTCACCATACGGCCATCTGATCAACGTCACGGAACTTCCGCTAACATCTGAGTATATTATGAGCAATTGCGATGGCCTCGCGTGTGGTTTGGTCGTCAGTGCGAATGCACACGTCCATTTCGTGGCTGATTGCCACACCATGGATCCAGATTCAGACGCCTGAATTAAGATGCAGTTCGCTACGAAGGCCCACCACCCAAATAAGTCTAGTGGACTGGGGCACGGGTGTCCTTCAAACGGTCAACACCAAAGTGACAACAAAAAGATTGTTAACTATTGGCAATACGATGATCTTAGTGTTATTAAAGAATCGCACGTAGTAGACATGGCCACGGTTTCGCAACCAGATGATAGCCCCTTCACCGTTTACGCGTGCCATGCGTCCTTACGCACGACCTTTAACAGTACACACCTCTTGCAACGAATGGTGATGTGGCTGTATTTTATTGCGGAGAATAATCTCCGTGGAATATGAGCCAGGACGACTGAATGTTGTTGATGATGCTCTTGTCGCGCCGGCCTGACTTCGAACCGGCTGTGCAATCGAAACTGGGCCGAGAACTGTCGCGGTTGGCGTCGAGTTTCCTGCATCAACCACATTCAAAAATTTGCGCAAGGCTTACGATCTGGCGCTGGTGCGTTTGATAGATCGTCTCTCGTAACCATCCTGTCAATTCATTAAAGGGTTGTCCCTGGTATATTGACCCTCCACGGATAGATTTACAGTCCAAAATGGCTTACTGAAGTATTCAGCTGTTGCCGGCGACACGCCTCGTTTCGTCTTACCGGACAGTGGTGTCCTGTGACTGCGCATCATGTGAGTACCATGATTAACCTACTCGTGAACATCGTAGTCGAGAGAAGACATATCCCACAGTTATCCGCAAATTTTACTGGCCCCTCCAGTGTCAGATGCGTGTAAGTACGTCCGCGCTTGCGAAGCATGTCAACAAATGAAGTCTAGTCCTTGGCTTCGTGCGCTGTTGCAACCCTTGACCATTCTGGCAGATTCTAAGAATCTGTCTTAATGGACTTTGTCTCTAGATTCCCCGAATAAACACGCATCAAAACCGGTATTCTTTTGTTCGTTTGTAGATCCGTTAAAATGATACACTCGGTTGATGCACCTGAATCTATCAATGCATCGGCATGTGCTATTGTTCTTATTGACACGATCTTTCGTCTTCAAAAGTTACCTCGTAAACTCTTCTCCGATCGCGACCCACGGTTCACTGCTAAATTCCGGTGATCTTTGTTCAAAACATTCGAATCACTCCCTCAGATGTCGACCTCTAGCCACCCTGAAACATATGGTAGAACAGGAAGTGCCAACCACTTTCTAGAAGAAATCCGTCGGGGATGCGTCCATTCGCTTACGAATTTGAGAGAATTCGAGCCTATGGTGAAATTCGCCATCAACAACTCGGTGCGTGCATCGACGAAGCATACAACGTTCTACATGAACAACTTGCGCCATTTACGCATATCCACCTCTTTTGATTGTAAATCTATCCTGAAGGTAACGGGGTGAATCGTTACATAACAATTTATAAGAAATTGTTAATAGAATATAACTTTAAGAGTTAGATTCTCAGAATATTGTCATAAGGACAAATATTCTGTAGCACTTACAAGTAGTTCCTAATTGGTTGATATAGGCCATTATATCAACCAACGAAGACGCGCCACGACAGACGCACGCAATGAGTGGTGAGCAGATAACTGATTTACACATTTGTATTTAGACATAGTTAGATGAAGATAAATAGTGATTTATAAACAGACATTAACTATTACAAATACAGTTCTACTTTTTACTCTAACCAAGTACTCGCTTCTTCTTACCGTCTTCCTCTGCACGTACCAGTGTACGTGAAGTTACGAGGCACCGCCTTATTCTGTTATCAGAATCTGTAGCTTGTACTGTCACCAGTACAAGCTTCAGGGTGCCCCGTTACACCTGGTAGCACTTCGTAGTCCGTCCAAGGACCGCGTTCACATCCAACATGAATATGTTGGATGATGAAGATGACCAAAGCTTTCACGCTACGCGTGACGGCTACTCCCATTTGAGCGATGTCGAATGGGATGCGGTTGAACGAATGGGTTCGACCATGGGCATCCATGCTGTTAGCGTCATGCTAGAGGCTCTCAATAGAGATGCCCAACATGCTACTATCGCCAAGTTCATTCAAAATGAACTTGACGCAGAACGCTAGAAAGTAGCCTTGCTTCACCAACAAGGTTCTCAACAAGCAGAGTTGTTGAGAGAACAGGGTGCTCAACAGTTTGAACTGTTGAGACAGCAGCAGGCTGCTGCTGGCGGGTCGATGCACTCGCGTCGACCCGAGACTTTATAGATTGACATCTCCAAGTATAGGGGGGTCGAAGAAGACTCCCTCTTGAGATGGTTCGTCGAATTGGATGACGCCATAAGGGCGCGTCGCATCGACGACGGGGATATGCAAGTTGCATTTGCCCAGTCAAATTTGGCAGGACGTGCCAAGACTTGGGCACTGGGGCTCAAGCTGCACAACCCATATGCGTTTGGGTCGTTGGAAGTCTTCAAGTCGCGGCTCAGACAAACGTTTGAACCGCCTAGAGCTGAGTTCAGGGCTCGAACCGAACTCTTGAAGCTCAAGCAAGGTAAGCGTGATGTGCACGCTTACGCTCAACATATACGACATCTTACGAGTTGTATAAGTTCCAATCCAGTGGATGAACACACGTTGGTTTCGGTGTTCATGCAGGGTCTTGCGGATGGTCCCGTCAAGACTCACCTGTTCCGGCTTGAACTAGATTCACTAGAACAAGCCATTTCCATTGCGGAGCAGGAAGACTTCAGTCTGAGACAGGCTTGCGCCAGATCGACATCATATCGTCAACCGAGACGATATGACAACGGAGGTCCAGAGCCGATGGAACTCTGTTATGTAGAGAGCGAGAAGGCTCGCTCTACAGGCTACAAGAAGTTGCAGAGATGCAACAGATGTCAAAAGACAGGACACTACGCTTACGAGTGTAGTGCCCCTCGTCCAGTGTCTCGCGACACTGGGCGTAGTGACCGTCCACCCATGAGAAAGGGGCAGGGATGAGGGTCCGCAGTTGGTGCAAAGACGCAACAACGGGATGGACCGTCAAAAAACGGACAGGATCAGTAGGTGCGGAGCACCCTACTGATCCAGCAACGTCAAGAGAATTTGTAGGCATCTTGATGAAGGTTGCTCCCAACACACAAACGTTGTGCGTTGCTGCTCTAGGTAATGTGATCTCACTCATTACCTTGAAACTCGAAGTGACGAATAAGTTGTCCCTTCGAGCTCTAGTCGATTGTGGGGCGTCCAACAATTTTGTGTGACGCCAATCGCTAGAAGATGATCATTTTAAGTTCAGTGAATGTGACACACCTCCTACGAGGATGACGGTACGTCTTGCGACAGGCACAACCGTAACCGTCCTGAAGCGTATAGTGAAGATCCACTATACACTAGAAGATACCCAATATGACGATGACTTTATCGTATTGGATTTGGATGACAAATTTGA
Source organism: Peronospora matthiolae (assembly GCA_921007115.2). Lineage (NCBI taxonomy): Eukaryota > Oomycota > Peronosporomycetes > Peronosporales > Peronosporaceae > Peronospora > Peronospora matthiolae. Next base: position 66,253 of record CAKLBY020000166.1, read on the forward strand.
TGTCATCCTTGGAATACCGTGGCTCAGAAGGTACGAACCACGGGTAAACTGGCAACATCGAACAGTAACGATGCCTGCCGCTTGTTCATCAGATGGCCATCTGATGAACGTTTTGGAGCGTCCACAAGCGTGAGGATGTACTACGAGTGAGTGCGATGGCCTCACTTGTGGTACGGTCGTTAGTACGACTGCACAAAACCTTAGTGTACCAAACGGTTACACTTCGGAGCAAAGTTCCGGCGGCTGTGAGGAAACACAGGCTGCGCCGAAGGTCCACCACTCGAATAAGTCGAGTGGACCGGGACAAAAATGTATCCCTAGTGGGGAACATCTAGAAGAAAAACAATCGATCGCTCAGGTTAAGCGAAACGATAATCCTAGATCGACTGGAGAGTCTTTCGTAGAGGATCTCGCTGTGGTTGCGCAACCCCAGCTAGAGGAAGTAAAGGGAATAAGTCCCAAGATTACAAATACGGCGGAAATAAGTTCCCCGAAACCCGCGGGAATAAGTCCCCGGGAAGACGAAGGAATAAGTCCTTCGAGGCCTGAGGGAATAAGTCCCCAGGAAATGACAGAGACATTGAATGTCATAGTCAATAACGGATCATGTGTAGGCGCTTATACACTTGATCTGATTGCGCCTCCGAAGTTAACTTCGGAGATCACTCAGTTGACAACGCTCGAACATAAAAGGTTCTTGCGTGATCTGCGTAGTGGCAAAGTCAAGCAGATCTGCGTGCTCGTCGCTGACGACGAGTGTGTAGCCGACATAAGGTCAGCAACAGTGTTCACTGAGAACGAGAGAGTTCTCAGTAGTTCATCGATGGACGCGAGTGTCCTGGATAAAAAGACACGAATTGAGCGATATGACTCCCAATCGTGGGAATCGCTCAAGACAAATCCTCTCTATGAAGATTTGGTTGAATTCAAGGATGTATTCCCTGAAACTGTTCCGTGCGAATTACCGAAGGATAAAGGTATTCGACACGAGGTCGAGCTTAAACCAGGCTCGAAGTACTGTGTCATGAAGCAGTGGCCACTGCCTCGTGAACAAGTACTTGCGATCGACAAGTTCTCTGCCGATCGTTTAGCAGCGGGCCATGTGAGGGAATCAACTTCCCCACATAGCTCTCCGACCTTCTGTGTGCGAAAAGCAACAGGAGGGTGGCGGATAGTGCACGCGTTCAACAAATTGAACGCTGCAACGGTACCGGCTCAGACGCCGATACCGAGGAAGGACGTAATCATTGATGGTATGTCAAAGAGTACCATCTTTTCGTCCATGGATTTGATGGATGGCTTCTATCAAATCCTAATGCGGGAACGGGATATACCCTATACCGCAGTTAGCACGCCTACGGCATTATCTGGGAATGGCTAGTAATGCCACAAGGGCTCAGTAATGCCCCTGCCACGTTCAACAGATGTGTATCACATCTGTTGAGACCAGTACGAGAGTTCGCGCCGAGTTATTTCGATGACGTATTCATCCATAGTCGAGCTATGGATGGAAAGTCGGACGTTGAGGTTCACAGGTACCACGTCCGACAGGTTCTTACAAATCATGCGAAAGCATCAATTGTATGCAAATCTCAAGAAGTGTATATTTGCAGCAAGCGAAATACCACTTCTTGGGTGCATCGTTGGTAAGAACGGTGTACGTCCTGATCCCGAAAAGATCAAGGCGATCACCGACTGGCCTGTGCCGGTCGATGTCAAAGGTCTTCGGAAATTCCTTGGGCTACCGGCGTATTTGCATAAGTATTCACGCAATTACGCCGAGATGACTGTGCACCTCTCTCGTTTTTTGAAAAAGAACGAGAGGTGGTTATGGAACGCTGAATGTCAGCGCTCCTTTGAGGGTATCAAGCAGAGCTTGATACAAGCCTTAATCCTAGCAATAGCCGATCAGGACAGGCCATTTCATGTGGTCTGTGATGCCAGCGATTTCGCAATCGGCTGTGCATTAATGCAGTACGATCTTGAAGGCGTTGAACGCGTCGTCTGCTATCAGTCGCGTCAGCTGCAACCAGCTGAGCGGAACTATCCAGTGCATGACAAGGAACTCCTTGCCATGAAGTATGCACTCGCGAAGTTCAGAGTCTATCTATTAGGAGATAGACCCTTCGTTGTTTACACTGACCATGCGTCATTACGCACGGCAGTGAACAGCCCGCACCTTTCACAACGAATGGCGCGGTGGTTGTCATTCTTTGCGGAATACAACTTTACGGTCGAGTACAAACCAGGACGACTTAATGTCGTCGCTGATGCACTCTCACGTCGTCCCGACTTCGAAACAGTCGCGAAACCCAACAGTGAGACAGTCACTGTTGCGGTTATGACGTCCTCAGTTCCGTCTACAATGTTGTATGATGATGTGAGGCGGGCATACGCCCAAGATGGTGAGATAGTGAAGTTGTTGTCACATCTCTCCCAACCATCCCGAGAATCGTTGAAACGATTGTCGCCTGCGTATCGATCTGCATCAGATCGATACACTACTCGTAACAGTTTACTGGATTATACAGCCGTTTCTGGTGACACACCACGTGTTGTCATTCCAGATGATACTGATCTGCGTTTGCGGATCATGTTCGAGTATCACGATGCTCCTATAGGAGGACATCGTGGCCGAGAGAAAACATATCTCACGGTAAGTCGAGACTTTTACTGGCCCCGCCAGTATCAGTTTGTGCGAAAGTATGTTCGCGCATGCGAAGTCTGCCAACGAGTGAAGTCAAGTCCTTCACTGCGTGCACCTTTACAGCCTCTACCGGTTCCGGCTGAGTGCTGGGAATCCATCTCAATGGATTTTGTCTTCGGGTTGCCCAAAGACGCACGCGGGAATACGGGTATTCTCGTATTTGTTGACAGATTCAGCAAAATGGTACACCTTGTGGCTGTACCAGAGACAATCACGGCAAGTGGCTGTGCTTGTGTCTTTATTGACACCATCTTCCGACTTCATGGGTTGCCCCGTGAACTCGTATCAGACAGAGATCCACGATTCACTGCTGATTTCTGGCGTTCCGTGTTCAAATCACTCGGAACGCGCTTGAAGATGTCAACATCTGATCATCCAGAGTCAGATGGTCAGACGGAACGTGCCAATCGTGTCCTTGAATAGATACTTCGAGGATACATACACTCCTTTAAGAGTTGGAGTGAGTTTTTGCCAATGGTAGAGTTTGCCATTAACAACTCGGTGCATGCGTCCACGACACATACACCGTTTTACGTGAATGGCTTACGCCATCCGCGTGTACCCACCTTACTAGAGTGTAACTCTGGTTTAAGGGGGGGAGAGACTAGCGCGAGCAAAAACCGATTTGGTTCACGCTCATCACGCTCTGACGAAGAGATCATTGCGTTTGATGCCGATATCGACAACATTGATATCGAAGAAGATGATGCCAGTGAGAGCGAGGGAAGCGCTCACTGAAGAAAAGATTGATGTTGCTGCAGTGCACTCACAGCGCACTGAAGCTAACGAGTCATCAGATGAGTTCATATTGGCTCGTGAAACGGTAGTCCGTTTTGTGCAAGACTCCATCGCCGAAGCGGTGGATAAGCACAAGCAAAACGCAGTCAAGAATGGAAGGGCAAACACTCTTTTGTTTAATAAAGGTGACTTAGTCCTACTGTCTACGGTTAACCTACCAAAGCATGTAGTGACTAACTTGGGTAGCAGTAAACTACTACCCAAGTACATTGGCCCTTTTCGTGTATTGCACCGCCTAGGCAATGCATACACGATCGAGTTGCCACGTAAGATGCGAACGCATCCCACGTTTTACGTTGGTCGGCTTAAGCCGTACCATCAGTACGCTGATTCTTCCGATGAAGAACGCCCTTGCGCTCAAGCATCTCGCAGAGAGCCTTGTGCTCCCGATGGTGGGCATCAACAAGGGTCTGAAGAGCAGCTATCTCATCCCGAGACCGATCAGCCATCCCACGAGCTACCCTTAGCTCGTCACGAAGAGATGTCAGAGATCTCTCGTTCTCAAGCTGAGCAAAGGCAAACTCAGCTCGATGCTTCGAGACAGTGTCCGCCGGTTAGAGACGCCTGTCCCGCTCATGCTCGAGATCGTCGCGTAACCCTTGCGTTACGCGATCAAAGCAGCTCTCGGGAACACACCGATCCACATGATCGTGTGGAGAGCTTCTTTCCTCCTCCTCCACCTCCATTAGAGGACTCTCGCGGTGGCCAGCGCTATCTAGTTGAGCAGCTGTTGAACCACCGCGACGTGAACGGACGTCGGACGAGTTACCTCGTCCGGTGGCGCGGCTATCCCCCGTCCTGGGATTCTTGGGAGCCCCGCTCCCAATTGATGGTTGACGTACTGGGCCTGGTCGAGCAGTACGACGCGGCACATCCTGTGCCGCAGAAGGACCGCCGGAGAAAGTCTTCCCGGCACGGTCGTAAAGGGATTCAGGTTGTCAATCCCTTCGTACATCTCAGTAGAGACACGTACGCGCCACCACGGGCTGGTAAGGAGGTAAGCCTCCTTAGGTGCTCGTGCAGAGTTGTTCACACAACATTAGCACCAGTTTTCCCAAGAGAGGCAGGGTAATCCTTTCTCCCTTGACAGACGATGCAGATTGTAGCGTGCACCTGTCGGGGTTCGCTTTTCAAACTTATCACGAGCTTTGATAAGTTTGTCGTTCCAAACATCACGACCTACATCCTCGAGGTTATGGATGTAGGCGTTCCACGCCTGAAGTAGTGAGGGTCCATCACGCTTGTGATTCCCACTGTACCAACGATGTCTAAAGAAAGCATCGATGAAGAATTTCATGTTCAGCGCGATAGTCTTTCGCGCTGGGGTCAAGGTGATGGATCCCTGACGAATCGAACACCCGTGTTCGATAGCGATCACTTGTCGTCGCCGACAAGCGATTCATGACTGATTTTGGAGGCATCCATTCCTTCTTCTCGGGAGCGAGACGCAACACACTGCCGTCCCGCTCTTCCTGCGACGTGCCGACAGAAGGACTGGCACCTCGTTGCGAAGTGGCATCAATGGGAGAACCGACACCACTGTTCGCGCCCGAGTCTCGCGACCTCGAGCGCCTTCGCTTCGGCGATGGTTCTTCTGATTCATCAGATGAACCAAAGATGCTGCGACGCATAGCATCATCCATGCTACGCTTGGCAGGCTGCTTGGTTTCGATCGCCGTCGATACGGATCCGTCTTCCGTATCAGGAGAGTATGAGACACCGAGCTCATACTCTGAGAAGACATGAGTGTCTTCATGACGAGCGCCTGCGTCACCAAGTGACACAGGCTGAGTCGCTTCAGCAACCGATGGGACATCAGTTGCTGTGGTTTCTGCTTCGGCGTCCGCACAGAGACGTGCAGACGCGCTCTCGGCGGCCTTGCTCGCGCATCGCATGGGCTTGTTAACCATGCGATGAAATGTAGGAAAGTGGACGCGGACCAACAAGTGCAAACCCTGTCCCAAATGATTTGGGACGAGTATCCATTTAGTCAATCAGTCACTAAAGTGAATGATGGTTAAGGGAGGGGTGATGCAACGGGGTGAATCGTTACATAACAATTTATAAGAAATTGTTAATAGAATATAACTTTAAGAGTTAGATTCTCAGAATATTGTCATAAGGACAAATATTCTGTAGCACTTACAAGTAGTTCCTAATTGGTTGATATAGGCCATTATATCAACCAACGAAGACGCGCCACGACAGACGCACGCAATGAGTGGTGAGCAGATAACTGATTTACACATTTGTATTTAGACATAGTTAGATGAAGATAAATAGTGATTTATTGCAGACATTAACTATTATAAATACAGTTCTACTTTTTACTCTAACCAAGTACTCGCTTCTTCTTACCGTCTTCCTCTGCACGTACCAGTGTACGTGAAGTTACGAGGCACCGCCTTATTCTGTTATCAGAATCTGTAGCTTGTACTGTCACCAGTACAAGCTTCAGGGTGCCCCGTTACACTGAGGAGGCATTACTCGTTCGAGCAAACGCCAAACCGTCTCTCACTCATCACGTACTGAACACGAGATCACTACGTATGACGTCGATGTAGATTGCATTGACTTCGGTGAGAAAGAGGAAAGGAAGAGCGAGGTCGCTCCTAATAACCAGGTTACTGATCTTGCCGCAGTGTGCTCCAAGTTCACTGTATCCAAAGACAGCAAGTCAGGAGATGAATGCATGTTGGCTTGCAAAACGGTTGCCCGTTTCGTGCAAGATTCTATCGCAGAAGCGATGGACCGCCCAAGAAAAACGCTGACAAGAATGGAAGGGCAAACGTTCTTTTATTCAATGAAGGTGACCTAGCCCTATTATCTAACGTGGGTAGTAACTTGCGATCGCCCAGGTTTACCGGCTCGTGTGCTGCGCCGCTTAGGCAACACATACATAATTGAACTGCCACGTAGGATGCGCACGCATCCTACATTCTACGTCGGTCGCCTTAGGCCGCATCACCATCACGGATCTTCTTCCAGTGAAGAAATCCCTTGCACTCAAGCATCTCCAAAAAATCTTGTGCTTGCGGTGCTGACTATCAGCTCGCGTCTGGAGTTCGGATATCTCCCCGCGAAGCCGAGAGATATTCTGATGAGCTTTCACTAGCTCGTCGCAAAGAGAATGCTGTGCCTGCTCAAACTCAAGCTGGGCAAAAGCAAAATCTGGTCGATCCTTCTCCCGCTCCGAGGAGAGACGGTTCACTTTGTCGACCAGAATCACACGCTTACCTCTCTCGTGCTCGAGATTCTCGCGCAACTCACACGTCACGCACTCGAGCTGACTCACATTAACAGACTAGACCTGCAAAAAATCCGTCGAAGAGCGTGTTTCCTCTTCCGACTCATCCATTGATTGGTGTGAGGTGATAAACGCTTCCTCGTTAAATGCTTGTTGAACCATCACGATGTGAAGGGAAGTAGGACAATTTGCTCCCTCTGGTGGTGCGGGTATCCACTCTCGGCAGATCTTGGGAGCCTCGCTCTCAAATGCTAGTTCATGTTTTGGTCCTTGTCGAGAAGTATGACAAGGCACATCCGATGCCAAAGAAGGCAGCTCAGGAAACGAGCGCTTAGCACGCTTGTAGAGGGATTGCAAATTAGCTATTTCCTCGTGCATCTCTCGAGTGACACGTATCCTCCACCAGGTATCAGTCATCTTGCAGGCTTCCTTTGGAGCTCGTGCCAAGTAGTTCACACAACTTTGGCACGTATCACCCCAAGGGAGGCATGGAAGCCCGGTCTCTCTTGACAACAGATGCAGTTTAAAGCGTGCACCGGTAGAGGTACGTTTCTTAAACTGATTTCATGCTAGCAATAGCTTTTTATCCAGGCATCACGCCCAAACTCACCAATGTTGTGGATGAAATTGCTTCATGTACGATTCAACGAGGGACCATCACGCTTGTGATTCCCACTGTATTATCGATGCTTGGATAACGCATTGATGAAGGAATAATGTTCGGTGCAAAATTACTCGCAATAGAATTAAGCTTATGAAGTGTTGGTAAATCGAGCATTCTTATTCGACAACAATCACTCGTCGTGTCGGACAGGCAAATTAACACTCTCTGAGGAGGCAACCACGGCTTCTTCTCACAAGAAACGCGCAAAAATATTACAATCCTCAGAATCTTGCCTGGTTTCAACGGAATTACCGACACCATGAACATCCCGATCACCCGGACTCTGATTCATTTGCGTCACCGTCAAGATCGTTCTGGAGGCCGGGTCCACCGCCTTTCTCGCTGTTTGCCGAACCATTCCGTCTTGGAGACGGAGGGTCGGACTCGTCAGACGATCCGAAGATGTCACGACGCTCTGTAAGGCTTAAAGCACTTCAAGTAACCGAATTTGTCGGATCTATTCTAACCAATGCTGGTTCATTCTTGTCGCTTGTCTCCTTCGAGTCTATTTCATCGTCAGACTCACCAGAGCAAATGAGTTCGAGCTCGTAATCTTTGATGTCACGCGGTGCATCAATGAGAGCGCCTGTAGCATCCGCTGCTGCAGGATGAGTCGTGGAAGCAGCAGCAGAACTTATGTCAGCTACTTCTAGTAATTTCGTCTCCTCTGCGGCAGTGGAAAGGAGTCTCATGCCTGCGTTACCAGTAGCTTTGGCTGCACGCCGCACAGACTTGTTAACCGTGCGATGAAAATTCAAGATTAGGCGGATCGGACCAAGACTAGCGCAACCTGTTCCAGATCCACTCAAAAGATTCACTCAATCATCAATCATTCACTAATGTGAGTGACGGTTAAGGGGAGAGTGATGTAACGGGGTGCCTACGTAACATGATAATTCACAAAGGATATTATCGAGAACGAAAATGATGTTAGGACAAACTTAATATTCTCGCAATATTAATCTAATCGATATTACTGCTTCACAATGTGATACACTGCTCATTGGAAGATATAGGACTGAGATATCAACCAATAAAGTCTAGCCACGACAGAAGCACGCAATGAGTGGTGAGCAGATAGTTGCGATACATGTTTATATTTAGACATAGTTTAATGGAGTCAAATAAATACTAATTAAAAGGATCAACTGTACTGAATACAGCTCTAACTTTTGCCTTTGCTGATTACCCTAACTCCGTTTATACTCCTTCATCGGCACGTACGTGCACGCGACGTTGTCGGAAGAAAACACCCTTGCTGTAACGGGGTGAACCGTTACATAACAATTTATAAGAAATTGTTAATAGAGTATAACTTTAAGAGTTAGATTCTCAGAATATTGTCATAAGGACAAATTTTCTGCAGCACTTACGAGTAGTTCCTAATTAGTTGATATAGGCCGTTATATCAACCAACGAAGACGCGCCACGACAGACGCATGCAATGAGTGGTGAGCAGATAACTGATTTACACATTTGTATTTAGACATAGTTAGATGAAGATAAATAGTGATTTATTGCAGACATTAACTATTATAAATACAGTTCTACTTTTTACTTTAACCAAGTACTCGCTTCTTCTTACCGTCTTCCTCTGCATGTACGAGTGTACGTGAAGTTACGAGGCACCGCCTTATTCGGTTATCAGAATCTGTAGCTTGTACTGTCACCAGTACAAGCTTCAGGGTGCCCCGTTACACCTGGTAGCACTTCGTAGTCCGTCCAAGGACCGCGTTCACATCCAACATGAATATGTTGGATGATGAAGATGACCAAAGCTTTCACGCTACGCGTGACGGCTACTCCCATTTGAGCGATGTCGAATGGGATGCGGTTGAACGGATGGGTTCGACCATGGGCATCCATGCTGTTAGCGTCATGCTAGAGGCTCTCAATAGAGATGCCCAACATGCTACTATCGCCAAGTTCATTCAAAATGAACTTGACGCAGAACGCTAGAAAGTAGCCTTGCTTCACCAACAAGGTTCTCAACAAGCAGAGTTGTTGAGAGAACAGGGTGCTCAACAGTTTGAACTGTTGAGACAGCAGCAGGCTGCTGCTGGCGGGTCGATGTACTCGCGTCGACCCGAGACATTAAAGATTGTCATCTACAAGCATAGGGGAGTCGAAGAGGACTCCCTCTTGAGATGGATCATCGAAATGAGCGATGCCATAAGGGCGCGTCGCATCGACGACGGGGATATGCAAGTTGCATTTGCCCAATCAAATCTGGCAGGACGTGCCAAGACTTGGGCACTGGGGCTCAAGTTGCACGACCCATACGCGTTTGGGTCGTTGGAAGTCTTCAAGTCGCGGCTCAGACAAACGTTTGAACCGCCTAGAGCTGAGTTCAGAGCTCGAACCGAACTCTTGAAGCTCAAGCAAGGTAAGCGTGATGTGCACGCGTACGCGCAACATATACGACATCTTACGAGTTGTATAAGTTCCAATCCGGTGGATGAACACACGTTGGTTTCGGTGTTCATGCAGGGTCTTGCGGATGGTCCCGTCAAGACTCACCTGTTCCGGCTTGAACTAGATTCACTAGAACAAGCCATTTCCATTGCGGAACAGGAAGACTTCAGTCTGAGACAGGCTTGCGCCAGCTCGACATCATATCGTCAACCGAGACGATATGACAGCGGAGGTCCAGAGCCGATGGAACTCTGTTATGTAGAGAGCGAGAGGGCTCGCTCTACAGACTACAAGAAGTTTCAGAAATGCAACAGATGTCAGAAGACAGGACACTACGCTTACGAGTGTAGTGCCCCTCGTCCAGTGCCTCGCAACACTGGGCGAGATGACCGTCCGCCCATGAGAAAGGGGCAGGGACGCGTGTCCGCTGTTGGTGCAAAGATGCAACAACGAAATGGACCGTCAAAAAACGGACAGGATCAGTAGGTGCGGAGCACCCTACTGGTCCAGAAACGTCAAGAGAATTTGTAGGCATCTTGATGAAGGTTGCTCCCAACACACAAACGTTGTGCGTTGCTGCTCTAGGTAATGAGATCTCACTCATTACCTTGAAACTCGAAGTGACGAATAAGTTGTCCCTTCGAGCTCTAGTCAATTGTGGGGCGTCGAACAATTTTGTGTGACGCCAATCGCTAGAAGATGATCATTTTAAGTTCAGTGAATGTGACACACCTCCTACGAGGATGACGGTACGTCTTGCGACAGGCACAACCGTAACCGTCCTGAAGCGTATAGTGAAGATCCACTATACACTAGAAGATACCCAATATGACGATGACTTTATCGTATTGGATTTGGATGACAAATTTGATGCCATCCTTGGAATACCTTGGCTCAAAAGGTACGAACCACGGGTAAAGTGGCAACATCGAACAGTAACGATGCCTGCCGCTTGTTCACTAGATGACCATCTGGTGAATGTTTTGGAGCGTCCACAAGCGTGAGGATGTACTACGAGTGAGTGCGATGGCCTCACTTGTGGTACGGTCGTTAGTACGACTGCACAAAACCTTAGTGTAACAAACAGTTACACTTCGGAGCAAAGTTCCGGCGGCTATGAGGAAACACAGGCTGCGCCGAAGGTCCACCACTCGAATAAGTCGAGTGGACCGGGACAAAAATGTATCCCTAGTGGGGAACATCTAGAAGAAAAACAATCGATCGCTCAGGTTAAGCGAAACGATAATCCTAGATCGACTGGAGAGTCTTTCGTAGAAGATCTCGCTGTGGTTGCGCAACCACAGCTAGAGGAAGTAAAGGGAATAAGTCCCGATATTACAAATACGGCGGAAATAAGTTCCCCGAAACCCGCGGGAATAAGTCCCCGGGAAGCCGCAGGAATAAGTCCTTCGAGGCCTGAGGAAATAATTTTCCAGGAAATGACAGATACATTGAATGTCATAGTCAATAACGGATCAAGTGTAGGCGCTTATACACTTGATCTGATTGCGTCTCCGAAGTTGACTTCGGAGATCACTCAATTTCCAACGCTCGAACATAAAAGGTTCTTGCGTGATCTGCGTAGTGGCAAAGTCAAGCAGATCTGCGTGCTCGTCGCTGACGACGAGTGTGTAGCCGACATAAGGTCAGCAACAGTGTTCACTGAGAACGAGAGAGTTCTCAGTAGTTCATCGATGGACGAGAGTGTCCTAGATGAAACGACACGAATTGAGCGATATGACTCCCAATCGTGGGAATCGCTCAAGACAAATCCTCTCTATGAAGATTTGGTTGAATTCAAGGATGTATTCCTGAAACTGTTCCGTGCGAATTACCGAAGGATAAAGGTATTCGACACGAGGTCGAGCTTAAACCAGGCTCGAAGTACTGTGTCATGAAGCAGTGGCCACTGCCTCGTGAACAAGTACTTGCAATCGACAAGTTCTTTGCCGATCGTTTAGCTGCAGGCCATGTGAGGGAATCAACTTCCCCACATAGCTCTCCGACCTCTGTGTGCAAAAAGCAACAGGAGGGTGGCGGGTTGTGCATGCATTTAACAAATTGAACGCTGCAACGGTAACCGGCTCCGATACCGAGGAAGGACGTCATCATAGATGGTATGTCAAATAAAAACCATCTTTTCGTCCATGGATTTGATGAAAGGCTTCTATCAAATCCTTATGCGAGAACGGGATATACCCTATACCGCAGTTAGCACGCCTACGGCATTATCTGGGAATGGCTAGTAATGCCACAAGGGCTTAGTAATGCCCCTGCCACGTTCAACAGATGTGTATCACATCTGTTGAGACCAGTACGAGAGTTCGCGCCGAGTTATTTCGATGACGTATTCATCCATAGTCGAGCTATGGATGGAAAGTCGGACGTTGAGGTTCACAGATACCACGTCCGACAGGTTCTTACAATCATGCGAAAGCATCAATTGTATGCAAACCTCAAGAAGTGTATATTTGCAGCAAGCGAAATACCACTTCTTGGGTGCATCGTTGGTAAGAACGGTGTACGTCCTGATCCCGAAAAGATCAAGGCGATCACCGACTGGCCTGTGCCAGTTGATGTCAAAGGTCTTCAAAAATTCCTCGGGCTACCGGCGTATTTGCATAAGTATTCACGCAATTACGCCGAGATGACTGTGCACCTCTCTCGTTTTTTGAAAAAGAACGAGAGGTGGTTATGGAACGCTGAATGTCAGCGCTCCTTTGATGGTATCAAGCAGAGCTTGATACAATCCCCAGTCCTAGTAATTGCCTTTCAGGACAGGCCATTTCATGTGGTCTGTGATGCCAGCGATTTCGCAATCGGCTGTGCATTAATGCAGTACGATCTTGACGGCGTTGAACGCGTCGTCTGCTATCAGTCGCGTCAGCTGCAACCAGCTGAGCGGAATTATCCAGTACATGACACGGAAATCCTTGCCATGAAGTATGCACTCGCGAAGTTCAGAGTCTGTCGATAAGGAGATAGGCCCTTCATCGCTTATACCGACCATGCGTCATTACGCACGGCAGTGAACAGCCCGCACCTTTCACAACGAATGGCGCGGTGGTTGTCATTCTTTGCGGAATACAACTTTACGGTCTAGTACAAACCAGGACGACTTAATGTCGTCGCTGATGCACTCTCACGTCGTCCCGACTTTGAAACAGTCGCGAAACCCAACAGTGAGACAGTCACTGTTGCGGTTATGACGTCCTCAGTCCCATCTACAACGTTGTATGATGATGTGAGGCGGGCATACGCCCAAGATGTTGAGATTGTGAAGTTGTTGACACATCTCTCACAGCCATCTCGAGAATCGTTGAAACGATTGTCTCCTGCGTATCGATCTGCATCAGATCGATACACTACTCGTAACAGTTTACTGGATTATACAGCCGTTTCTGGTGACACACCACGTGTTGTCATTCCAGATGATACTGATCTGCGTTTGCGGATCATGTTCGAGTATCACGATGCTCCTATAGGAGGACATCGTGGCCGGGAGAAAACATATCTCACAGTGAGTCGAGACTTTTACTGGCCCCGCCAGTATCAGTTTGTGCGCAAGTATGTTCGCGCATGCGAAGTCTGTCAACGAGTGAAGTCAAGTCCTTCACTGCGTGCACCTTTACAGCCTCTACCGGTTCCGGCTGAGTGCTGGGAATCCATCTCAATGGATTTTGTCTTCGGGTTGCCCAAAGACGCACGCGGGAATACGGGTATTCTCTATTTGTTGACAGATTCAGCAAAATGGTACACCTTGTGGCTGTACCAGAGACAATCACGGCAAGTGGCTGTGCTTGTGTCTTTATTGACACCATCTTCCGACTTCATGGGTTGCCCCGTGAACTCGTATCAGACAGAGATCCACGATTCACTGCTGATTTCTGGCGTTCCGTGTTCAAATCACTCGGAACGCGCTTGAAGATGTCGACATCTGATCATCCAGAGTCAGATGGTCAGACGGAACGTGCCAATCGTGTCCTTGAAGAGATACTTCGAGGATATGTACACTCCTTTAAGAGTTGGAGTGAGTTTTTGCCAATGGTAGAGTTTGCCATTAACAACTCGGTGCATGCGTCCACGACACATACACCGTTTTACGTGAATGGCTTGCGCCATCCGCGTGTACCCACCTTACTAGAGTGTAACTCTGGTTTAAGGGGGGGAGAGACTAGCGCGAGCAAAAACCGATTTGGTTCACGCTCATCACGCTCTGACGAAGAGATCATTGCGTTTGATGCCGATATCGACAACATTGATATCGAAAAAGATGATGCCAGTGAGAGCGAGGAAGCGCTCACTGAAGAAAAGATTGATGTTGCTGCAGTGCACTCACAGCGCACTGAAGCTAACGAGTCATCAGATGAGTTCATATTGGCTCGTGAAACGGTAGTCCGTTTTGTGCAAGACTCCATCGCCGAAGCGGTGGATAAGCACAAGCAAAACGCAGTCAAGAAAGGAAGGGCAAACACTCTTTTATTTAATAAAGGTGACTTAGTCCTACTGTCTACGGTTAACCTACCAAAGCACGTAGTGACTAACGTGGGTAGTAGTAAACTTCTACCCAAGTACATCGGCCCATTTCGTGTATTGCACCGCCTAGGCAATGCATACATGATCGAGTTGCCACGTAAGATGCGAACGCATCCCACGTTTTACGTTGGTCGGCTTGAGCCGTACCATCAGTACGCTGATTCTTCCGATGAAGAACGCCCTTACGCTCAAGCATCTCGCAGAGAGCCTTGTGCTCCCGATGGTGGATATCGACAAGGGTCTGTAGAGCAGCTATCTCATCCCGAGACCGGTCAATATCCCTACGAGCTACCCTTAGCTCGTCACGCAGAGACGTCAGAGCTCTTTCGATCTCAAGCAGAGCAAAGGCAAACTTAGCTCGATGCTTCGAGACAGTGTCCGCCGGTTAGAGACGCCTGTCCCGCTCATGTTCGAGATCGCCGCGTAACCCTTGCGTTACGCGATCAAAGAATCTATCGGGAACACACGGATCCCCATGATCGTGTGGAGAGCGTCTTTCCTCCTCCTCCACCTCGATTAGAGGACTCTCGCGGTGGCCAGCGCTATCTATTTGAGCAGCTGTTGAACCACCGCGACGTGAACGGACGTCGGACGAGTTATCTCGTCCGTTGGCGCGGCTATCCCCCGTCCTGGGATTCTTGGGAGCCTCGCTCCCAACTGATGGCTGACGTACTGGGTCTGGTCGAGCTGTACGACGCGGCACATCCTGTGCCGCAGAAGGACCGCCGGAGAAAGTCTTCCCGGCACGGTCGTAAAGGGATTCAGGTTGTCAATCCCTTCGTACATCTCACTAGAGATACGTACGCGCCACCACGGGCTGGTAAGGAGGTAAGCCTCCTTAGGTGCTCGTGCAGAGTTGTTTACACAACATTAGCACCAGTTTTCCCAAGAGAGGCAGGGTAATCCTTTCTCCCTTGACAGACGATGCAGATTGTAGCGTGCACCTGTCGGGGTTCGCTTTTCAAACTTATCACGAGCTTTGATAAGTTTGTCGTTCCAAACATCACGACCTACATCCTCAAGGTTATGGATGTAGGCGTTCCACGCTTGAAGCAGTGAGGGTTCATCACGCTTGTGATTCCCACTGTACCATCGATGTCTAAAGAAAGCATCGATGAAGAATTCATGTTCAGCGCGATAGTCTTTCGCGCTGGGGTCAAGGTGATGGATCCTTGACGAATCGAACACCCGTGTTCGATAGCGATCACTTGTCGTCGCCGACAAGCGATTCATGACTGACTTTGGAGGCATCCATTCCTTCTTCTCGGGAGCGAGACGCAACACACTGCCGTCCCGCTCTTCCTGCGACGTGCCGACAGAAGGACTGGCACCTCGTTGCGAAGTGGCATCAATGGGAGAACCGACACCACTGTTCGCGCCCGAGTCT
This sequence comes from Peronospora matthiolae, assembly GCA_921007115.2. Classification (NCBI taxonomy): domain Eukaryota; phylum Oomycota; class Peronosporomycetes; order Peronosporales; family Peronosporaceae; genus Peronospora; species Peronospora matthiolae. Next base: position 82,007 of record CAKLBY020000166.1, read on the forward strand.
CGCGACCTCGAGCGCCTTCGCTTCGGCGATGGTTCTTCTGATTCATCAGATGAACCAAAGATGCTGCGACGCATAGCATCATCCATGCTACGCTTGGCAGGCTGCTTGGTTTCGATCGCCGTCGATACGGATCCGTCTTCCGTATCAGGAGAGTATGAGACACCGAGCTCATACTCTGAGAAGACATGAGTGTCTTCATGACGAGCGCCTGCGTCACCAAGTGACACAGGCTGAGTCGCTTCAGCAACCGATGGGACATCAGTTGCTGTGGTTTCTGCTTCGGCGTCCGCACAGAGACGTGCGGACGCGCTCTCGGCGGCCTTGCTCGCGCATCGCATGGGCTTGTTAACCATGCGATGAAATGTTGGAAAGTGGAGTCGGACCAACAAGTGCAAACCCTGTCCCAAATGATTTGGGATGAGTATCCATTTAGTCAATCAGTCACTAAAGTGACTGATGGTTAAGGGGGTGGGTGATGTAACGGGGTGAATCGTTACATAACAATTTATAAGAAATTGTTAATAGAGTATAACTTTAAGAGTTAGATTCTCAGAATATTGTCATAAGGACAAATATTCTGCAGCACTTACGGGTAGTTCCTAATTGGTTGATATAAGCCGTTATATCAACCAACGAAGACGCGCCACGACAGATGCACGCATTGAGTGGTGAGCAGATAGTTGATATGCACATTTGTATTCGGACATAGTTAGATGAGGATAAATAGTGATTTATAAACAGACATTAACTATTATAAATACAGTTCTACTTTTTACTTAAACCAAGTACTCGCTTCTTCTTACCGTCTTCCTCTGCACGTACGAGTGTACGTGAAGTTACGAGGCACCTACTTATTCTGTCGTCAAAATAAGTAGCTTGTACTGTCATCAGTACAAGCTTCAGGGTGCCCCGTCACAGCTTGTGCTGGGACAGCTTAATCGATCGGTGCCTCGTTACATGTAAGTAAAATACGCGACATTCTACCTACACTGAAATCAGTGTGGGTCGTTTGAACTGTGTCAGTACGAGTTTAGGGCGCCCCGTGCTATTTACAAGCTACTTATTCACTGTTAGTGCCATCGTAATGGTGCGATGACACATTTGAAATATTCGCGATCGAAAGTGGACACGGACACAAAGTATAGCACACAAAAAGTCGTTCCAAATTAAACTACTTCGGTAAGGTCTTACTCCAGCGTGCATATCGATGCACTATTTCGATCGCAACGGAAGTACTAATATCTTCACATTCGTCGATTTCGTAAAAGAGGCTTTTAAAAGTTTTGCCCTTGTCCTTCCACTGCTGGAACAACCATGTCTCACACTGGCGAGCTGCCTCCGCCTGCCCTTCGTATTTCTGCAATACTACCAGTTGATGGGCAAACTTGAATTCACTTCTACCGAAGGATTCCATCAACCACCTGTTCAGATAAGCGTTCCTCTCCTCTTCTTTGAATCCTTTGTGCACCATGAACGCTATCACCGTGTCCCTGTACTTGTTCTCGAACAGGTTCAAAGGGTGAGGTATCAGCATATCAATGACGTCATCGACGGATAGCCCGCGCGTGTTCCATTCAGCAACCAGATCGCCCTGCACACGCTTCGCAATATCGCTGGCGTGAGGAACCGCCTTTGCATCTGCTACTAACGTACTGAACACAGCTACCGGGAAAGGAGACTGTTCTCTCAACATGTCTTGCAGTGTATATGCCGTTCCTCTTCGGAGGTTGTAGCATTCGATATACGCTCGCAGTCTTTCCAAAAATGGTAGTTCAAAGATCTTGTATCCCCACAGCGGCCCTAGAGTATGGAACACGTCGGGTATGGACTTTCCTTCGCGAAACCAACCGTGCACCTGCTCATCCAAAATCTCTGTAGCCGCTGCAGCCCGGAAGTTCTTGCCAGATACTTGAGCCTTGAGTAACACCTCTGTTGTGGCTGCGCTTCCGTACTTCACTAAAAAAGCATTCATTAACACGCCGGCACCGTGAGGATCCTTTTTGGTTGTCACCTCCATGAACTTCTTCAAAGCCAACAGGTCCCGTTGTCTGAGACTATTCCAGACGGCCTCGAAATCGTTCTGGCCATCTATACTAGGTAATTTGGCATGGAATTGGTTCAGAATCGCTTCAGCACTCATGTCCTCCTTCAGCCACGCCCTGGCTTGCCAAACCCCGTAGATCTTCGCTGCGAAAGAGTTGATCCTCTCCAACGCGGTGCTGATCATGGATGGTATTCTCTCTTCTGGGTTCGTTGTCTCGTGTGCCCTTTGCAACTGGGAGGCATAAGTGTCTTTGGAGTCGCCAGGAGGGGAGCGAAGCTCAGCCTGGGAGTTGGCTTCTGCCACGTTGAGGCTGGGATCCGCGAAGGAATTCGTCACGTACGTCAGCATCACACTAGAGGCCAGGAGCGCGGTGATGACCAAGGTGTACCGCATTGCTGTTTGGTGATGTGGTCTGTCCTGGGGGCGAATGATCAAAATTGTAATGACTGAGTGCAGTGATGTGAAGAGCCCTTGGCTTCTGAATGGTTCTGGTGGAGGCCTACTCGACCTGCATGTAAAATGTGTGATCTGTTCCGGACGCATTATACCCACAACTGGCCACCATGTTCAGTCTTTGTAGTGGAAGTTAACTCCTTACCAGGTGTTTTGCACACGATCCTAGATTTGATGAGCATCTTCGTAGCTGCGAACGAACAAGCTGACGACATGTACATTCTTACAGCAAATATCAAGGAGGTTCATCCCATACGATGATACAAGAGCGAGATTGTATGTTTCTCTGCGTTTTGGGTAAATTGGTGCACCAACATTCAGCACATTCTGCGGGCTTCGCGAGCGACCGCTTCCCGGACACTCCCCTCGATGCCTGATCCACTGTCCTGATCTGAACGTTGCGTGAATGCCATCTTCAAGCCAGCTCTCAATTGACGATGCAATGGCCCGATCAGGAGGGACAGGGCTCATGATTGTTTAGTTGCTGAGGCTCAGACTGTCTATTATAGCTACAGATCACTGATTAGATGTCTGGTTGTGTGGTGACCACCACGTGTCATCTACCATGACACAGCCTTACCACTTCTGCTGGCTCAGGACGTCGGCCGTCAGGGTGAAGCACTTATAAAAGGGCCCGTGGAAACCGTCCGTTGACCAAGTCCGAGGTTAGATTCTTGTGATTTCGAGATATGTAAGACGTCTTCAAAATTCCAAGCCAGGATATTGACGCCGGTGGTGGCTGCTTGGCGACGTCCGATCCACACAGTTACAGGCACACAGTCGGTCTCGGTTGTGGCATTCGCTGGTACTGCTGTATCGGATCCGACGAGCGATTTCGTGGAGTGTGGTTTTGGTCACATATTTTTTTAAATCGGATAAGACGAGTGCACATTAGGAATGTCCGTGCTGCCGATCACAATGGAGTAAGACTGTTTATGTATGCACCATCGTACCCAAGGCTCCGCCCCACGCAGGATGACGCGGGGTAGGCCTATCCTGCGTCCCATCTTTGCGCAGGACGGGATGGGACGCTGGATACTGCGGGACGAGATCATTGAGCATTTTCCGCTACATTTACTTCGCAGCGACCAGATCTGCAGACACATGATCGCCTTCATATACGTGATGGTAATGAAGAACGAGGGATATAGTCAAACAGTATACTTCTTCTTGATGTGATCATTGCTTACCTGCTACAACAAGGGTAGAAGCTTCATGCCTTATCCTCTCGATCGTGATTAGTACTGCCGATGGCAGGCTCACACAAGAAGGGCTCTTTTCAAACGCGCGTAGTGGTCATGAAATTACCAAGATTTACCGCATGCATTAACGTCAATGCAGTTGATATTTGTGAGTAGCAACGTCTTGAAGCATGATCTTGGCCACATTTTTCAAGCCATCGCGATTGCTTAAAGGCGATTCTAAAGTTTGGCGGAATGGTAATACCTCTTGACGAGACTTTTGAGCAATCGAGTCACTACGAAAAGAAACTCACCTTCACCATACATTAAAGTCGCAAGGGTCCGGTAGGCTAAGGAAATTCATCGGGCCGTCGCTAGGGGCAGCCAAATCCTCTCTACAAGCCTTTATAATGCCTGGATGCATGCCTTGGCAGAAAGGTCGAATAAGAATAATGTATATTGAATATGACGATGAATGCATAAAAATAGATGACGCTTTCATTTAACGCTCTCTTGACTCCCACAGGACGTTATGATCGTAGAAAATTAACAGAATCTCGATGTAATATACTACGACAATAATGCGCGGACGCGCGGGATGGGACCTTGCAGGACGGAGCCCTATTCATACGTCCACGCTAGGATTGAGAAACTCGCAAGTAGAAAAAGCGAGGAGAGCCCTCGCATTCGCACTAATACAGACATAGCTCATGTTTCAGCGGGTGTCTGATGAAAAGCGGTACACCGCAGCTACAAGTTCGTGGTGATCGCTTCCAAACGCGTCTGCGATTCGCGAGGGAGCGTTTGGAAAAGGTATCTACGTCTATGGAAAGACTGCTCCGTGACATGCAAAACGTCAGAAGGAACGGTCTAGTCTGCGGGACAGAACACGGACAAAGGTCTTGAAGCAGTGTTGCTGCTGCCCACAACATCACACACTCTCTTTAAAGCGGATGAACGACAAGACCACGCTTTTCATTAGTTGTAGACGAATGCTTTTCCAAGCCACGTTGCTCGCAGACCGCGCCTCTTGCGACTTGGCATGGTGTTAGCAGAGCTCAGTAGCTACTGCGACTGATTGATACCATCTAACCAATGCCTTCCAGGTCATACGTCAAGAGACACGCGCACCGTCCGACCACACGTCGACGTCTAAGCCTATCGTGCGCACACATGTCGTCCAGACTACCACGTCGTGGCCCCACCTTAGGAGCCTACATAGCCAACGTTGCTAGTAGAGCTTGACAAACTGCGTTCTATGTGCTCTGCGTTTGTGGCAACTGCCGCTTTCATGCGTGTGCTCTACGTGTAAGTAATATGCCTTCAAGTAAGACCAGAAGGACTGTCGGTGCTCTGCATACTTGATTGTCACAGCGGTTGCGATCCACAAGAGCAGAAGCGGTGGTCCGCTTAGTTGTCACTTCGTCCGTCTGTCTTGTAGATCCAAGTGGCATCATCCTCACCCACCCCGACATTTTTGGTCTACTCTTCTCGTCCCCACCGTCTCGTAGCTCACAGTTCAATACTCGACGCATGCTGTGCCACAGCGGCTCGATGCTTTTCGCGATTTGACATCTCGTAAGAAGAGATCGTCTCGCTTCAAAAACACTCAAGCTCATGCTATTCTGCGCTCGGTAAAATAAAGACTACCGATCACCGTAGCACAATGAGCTTGTCGGCGTTGAAAGAAGGGCTTCATATGCTTGGAGATACGGCTGAAGAGACTCTTCTGGAGTACCTCCCTGCCGAGAACCAGAGCCCTGCAACGACTGTCGTGTTGACATGTCGAGCCTACAATGCAACAACAGGATGCAAGTGCTCGCCTCCTGCCCGAACCGCTACACATCCACGCAGCATCGGAAGAAGACACAGTTCCGGAGTCTCTGAGTCCGTCTGAACCACGAGCTCCTCTCTCCCAACTCGAAAGTAAGTGTCAGCTGCATATCTCGATCTCGCCTGCTCGCACGCACATGCCCGCACGACGTTTTCGTCTGCTCCTTCGTGACGTTTCGACGCGCCAATCGCGCCACAACGCGATCGCGTCTGTCGTTCGGCATGCAGAGCCGTGTGCAGAGCGACACGCAGTCACTCGCACACTCTCGCAAGTCCAACGCCACGTCCTTCTCCATACATTAAAGAGAGAGGAGAGAGGAGAGACCTTTAACACTTCCGTACGTAGCTCCCACCACCAACCCCAAAGGTCTCAGCATCATGACGGCAGACGCCGCTCTCGTCGCCCCCTCGTATCGATCCAGCGGCAAAGCCGACGCCAAAAGCCGCTGCGGTGGCAGCCATCGCGACGAGTGCGTCGACCCGCTGCGTATACCAAGCGAGCCGACACGTGGACCGTGTCCACGTATACAGACCGAGCGTATACACGCGGCCACGAAGTCCGTCGTGTCCTGTAGGACCGAACCTAAGCAGTCGCCGCCAAAACAGCATAAGAAAGCGCGCAAGCAACAGCATAAGCAACAGCATAAGCAGGCCAAGCGACGCAGTCACAGCGTCCACGAGCTCCCTTCTGCTGCTACTTCAGCTGCTACTTCAGCCGCCCACCACGACTCGTCCGTCTCCCCCCCTTCTTTGCGAAAGAACCGGTCGGTCTCACTTGGGGCCAAGAAGCACGTGATCTGGGGCGACGTCTCGGCCCGGGAGTTCGCGCGGTTCCCCGGCGGAGGCGGCGCCGTGCCGTACGATGGCACGTGGGCGCTCGGCCTCGGGCACCAGGTGTCCGACGTGGCGCTTGGCAGTGTCTTGGAGCGCGAGACGCGGCGGCAACAGACGCTGCAGGACCGCGTCGAGCACTTGTCCCGAGCCAGACGCCGCGACGTGCGGGAGGGCGAGACCCGTCAATTTGACTACCGACGAGGGGTGGAGAACCCGCTGTTTGCGAGGCTGAGTGAGGAGGAGCGGAAGCGGGTGTTCGCACTGGTGCAGGAGGAGAAGGAGGTGGAGCTGAGGGGGAAGACGGGGCCAAGTCGTGCGAGTGAGACGCGGCTGCCGTCGCCTCTGCACGGGCCCAACCCGTCGCGACGGAAGAACTCGACGGCAAGTCTCGACGCCTTTGAAGAAGGCGCCAGTGGAGACGACGCGGCGTGGCGGACGCCGGACTTTGGCTGTCTCTCCATCGAACAGCTCGATGAGTTCACGCGCATCCGGGACTCTCGGGACGGAGCCGGTGGCTGCTCGTGTGGCGACTTGGTCAAGAAAGTGGCCAAGATGAATGTGAAGAAACTACGGGCGTTCTTGCAAGAGCGACAGGTGGCGCAGCTCCCGGGAGTGGGCAAGACGGAGCTGATGGCGGCTGCGAAGAAGCTGGCCCGGGAGCAGAAGAACTGCCAGAGCACGGACTCGGACTGCGAGTGTGCGCGCAATGGCGTGCCGTGCCACTCGGACGTGTGTGAAGGCTGTGCGGGTGACTGCTGCAATCCGTTCCAGCGCTACGTGTACAGGAGCGTGGAAGTGCAGCAGTACCGCAAGGAGCAGCTGGCCAAGTACCAGCAACTTCAGGGTAAAGTGCAGCAACCAGACGACGTGACTGCGTCTGTCTGCGTCAATTGATGATGTCCGTCTGAAAGGACGATGGGGATGACCGAGGAAACACCTCGTGGGGTCCGAATGCCACAAGTGCATTGGACCAGAACATGTAAAAACAAAAGTGAAATGAGCTCGTTCAGCTGATCAAATGCCTGGACGTCCAGTTACGAACTTTGATGCAATTCTACCCTGAGGATGCGGCAGCCTGAGTAGCTACAAGGTGGCAGGAAGATGACGTTGGAAAGAGGTCATGATGCTGTAACCTTTAACGACGAAATCATCCGAGCGCAGAGCAAGATTTGAAAAAGATCGAGACAAGTTGAAGGTGGACAAACAGATGCTGCAGTACGGACAGGTGTACGTGGTGCGTTATCGCAGCAGGACAGGCAGTCGGAAGCTAGGATACGGTGGAATGGTATGTTTACAATCAGTGGTCGCGCTGTTGCAGCGATGCAATGGAGAGACATTCATTCACACAGTATCGAGCGCAAACATGCAAGCGCGACATCCGAATGGAGAGAAATGCGTGTACAGGTACAGTCAAACACATTTCACGTCCATTCTAGCAAGTGGCTGGCTCTGTCTCCGCTCTTCGGCCAAGCGGGAGGTACTCGTGATGGCCAACGGATCAACTGACCGCTTCTCTAGCACCTTGACTGCTCTGCTGCTTTCTCCTAAAAAACACACTGGCTCAGCAACTCCGTCTGCGTGTAGATGGCTGCACTGGGCTCGACTGCACATATTCCCCCGGCGATAGCAACGTGTCTCAACTACCGTCGTCGGGAGAAGATGCTGCGGCTCACGCGGCTAGCAGGCTTACTGCTGCTGGGCTGCGTGGCTCGTTTGTTGCGGCGCTTGTAGACGGCAATCTGGTCATCGACACGAACACCCCACTGCAGGTGCTCCGCAGTCACGGCAGCGTTCAGGAACAGATTCAGCTTCTCTGCACGCTCGCCAATCGTCTTTTGTGAAAAGTTGCCCACTAGGTGACGATGCGGTAGGTCCGGAATGTCTCGGCGTTTCATTCCGTTCTCCTTCATGAGACGGTCACACAGCAAACTATGCCACGAAATAGACACAACCGTGTTAGCGTCACACTTAGAACCATATAAATGCAGCAAGAGCACGTACCGGAAGGTGCTGTAACGTTTCCAGCAGAATACCGTGCCGTAGTTGGTCGTGCGGATTTCCAGCTTGTACTGGATGAATCTCGTGCCTTTGCGGTTCACAATGCGGCTGTCGACAATGCGAGCCGATACGAGTCCAATCTCATCGGGGACTGCAAGTGATCACACATCACAACGTCAGCAAAACAAGACACTCACAACGAGTATCCCGGAATAAAAATCAGCAAGCAACGTACTTGGCAGCGACGCATCCTCCACAATCGCGCGCTCCTCTTCTTCTTCCACGTACACAGCAACGTCTTTGATCTGCACGAACGCCAAGAACTGGTCGCCGTCCGAAGCATTCACCTCCGTGTTGATTGCGTAGCATCCAACGTGAGGGTCAAGCCCCACGACTTCTCCCGGACCAAACGGCGTGTCCACCTTCGTCCGCGGTGACAGGATCCGTTCGTCGTCCAGGTTGACGTCGCCGCTGGGCACCGTAATCTCCATGCCACCGACCGAGCTGTCCATCTTGACCGCGTACGTCTCGCGCTGTTTGTCGTAACTGACGATCCGGCCCGGATCACGCCGACGCACAAGCACCGGCACGTCCTTGGACATCGACTGCTCGTACTTGTCCGTCTTCTCCTGCTGGATCCGCTCCTGTAGAAGCCGCTCCTCTTCCTCTTTTGCACGCTGGATAGCCAACGTCGCTTCCACAAGCCGGCGCTCCTCTGCCTCGCGCTCCTGTCGCGCCTGCTCTTCCTGTTCCCGAACTCGCACTTCCTCTTCCTCTCGCGCCAGCCGCTCCTCCTCTTCCCGCGCCTGCACAGCCAGCAACGCCGTCTCCTCCTCCTGCTTTCGCAGGAGCTCCTCCTCAACCCGCCGCTCCTCGTCCGCCCTGCGTTGTCGCTCCTCCTCCTGTGCCCGCAGCAATTCCTCCTCCTCCATTAGCCGCTTCTCTTCCTCCTGTTGTTTCCGAAGCAGTTCCTCCTCCTCCTCCCGACGTCGCTCCTCCTCCTCTTCCATCAGTCGCTCTTCTTCTTCCTTCTCCAACAGCCGCGCCGCTTCCACCAGCGCCGCTTCTTCCGCCACCCGAATCCGCTCCGCCTCCTCCAACCGCGCACCTTCTTCCCTCGCCAGCCGCGCACCTTCTTCCACTCGATCCGCCTCCAGCTCCACCACCTGCGTTCCCTCTTCAACACGTCGCCTCTCCTCCTCCTCCTCCTCCTCCTCCTCCTCCACACGTCGCCCCTCCTCCTCCTCTTCAACACGTCGCCTCTCCTCCTCCTCCTCTTTAACACGTCGCCTCTCCTCCTCCTCCTCTTCAACACGTCGTCTCTCCTCCTCCTCCTCCACACGTCGCCTCTCCTCCTCCTCCTCGGCCGCTTTCCGCGCCTCCTCCACTCGTCGCCGCTCCGACGCCGCTTCCGCCTGCTGCAGCCGCACCGCCGCTTCCGCCGCCCGCTCCCTCTCCACCTGTTCCCGTCGCAGCCGCCGCGACTCGTCCACGCGCGCGTCGTACGCCGCGTCGTCCACTTCCTTCGCCGCGCGCTCGTCGTCCGAGAGCTCCTTGAGCTCCTCCGCGTCCCGTCGCGCCTGGTCCTGCCGCGCCAGCTCGGCCATGAACTCGGCGCCGTGCTTCGCCCGCAGCTGCCGCACGGCGAACGCTCTCCCGAGACTCTGGATCTTGGTCGCGTTCTTGTGGACGTACGCCATGGTTTTTGGACGATGGAGGTACCAGAACTTGACGGCCGCTTTCGAGCTCATGATCGTCTCGAGGTCCAGCGGACGCAGCTCCGTCTCGTCGGACTGCATGGCTTTGTGCGTGGCTTCATCTCGGTGCAGCGCTTCGTGGTCCGTGCGGACAGTCGACTCGCGGCCGTCGTTCGGTTTCCAGTACGACGAGTACATGGTGTTTTGTGGACGACGGAGCGGGTTTGTGGACGACGGAGCGAATTTGTGGACGACGGAGTGATGGGTGTGGACGACGGAGTGGTGGGTGTACGGACAAGTTGTTCGATTGGAACGGATTTGTGTACGATGGAGGTGGGAGGAGGGACTCGACACGGGCGAGTAAAGAGGCGAAATGGGCAGAGGGAGAGCGGGCGACGAAGGTGGTGGTGGTGGCGCCGGATATCGTGTCGTGCCGTCGAAGCGGACGGAGGCGGACGAGAGACGAGACGATCGGGTCGAAAGGGGAAACCCACCCGTTTCGTACGGGACTGTCTGACTCTGTCTGTCCGTCCGTCTGTCGGTGGCTTGGTGGGTTTGATTCCGTCTGCAAAGACGAGACGACCTGACCGCTGGGCTTTGACTACCACTGTTTAGAGAAAGTTGGAAAGATATCATTCCATCGTGCCAGCGCGGCGAATAGAGCAATAGACATTACTTCTATCTGTACGTGTGCATGTGTGTGCATGTATTTATGTATGTTTGTATGTATGCATGTGTGTGACCTTGGCATGTGTTCATGCATAGCACGGTCGACTGCCGTTTCAGAGTGTGCACGACGTGTTTGTAATGTGCCGTTATCTGGCAGGACCGCTTTCGACCGGACACTCGATCAAAACCAACGACTGTGCAGCGTCTATGTTATGGACGCATGTGCTCGCTGCCGTCATGTCGGACGCAACAGCGAGGTTCAGTCCATACAACTCGTTGCGTTCTTCGTTCCTATGTCATAGCCTTAGTACCAGCATCTTATTAGCTAAGCTTCTGGTCTTTTCGCTTGTAGAAGGTGATCTGCTTGACGTTAGAAGCACTTGCTTGTGGTAACACGACAAGCGAGGTAGGGTGTGGATGACTCGTTGTCATCGTTTTCAGCATTTTAGTGCTACAATGCTGGCCGATTAACGACAAGAAGACCGGAAGCGTGGTGGTCTCCAGATCATCGTCATAGAATACGCAGACCAGCTATACAGCATGTCGAATCTAGTGCAGCTACGTGCAGGTTATCGCTGCAGCACGACGTCCAGTTGTACTGGAGACACGTGGTCGTACTCGATACCAACTCTTCCTTTGTAATGACTACACTGCTAGTGAACGCGCCACCTTGTAACAAAGCGATCATCGCCCGCCACAAAAAGCTGTCGTGAGTCAGCAATCCACTGGCAATTCGTCACAGCCTGGCATAACGTGATCAACCGCTCACGTGCTCTCTGCACATGTAGCCAAGTCGTTCAATCTGCGTATCCGGATGCTGCAATGTATCACGAATGTACAGGCCAAAAAAAAGAAGACGAAGAAAAAAAAGCGCGGTACGATCCACGGCCGTTACGAACCACCCCAACTTCAACATTCACTTAATATCCACGTGCGAGCCAATCACATGACGAGGAACGACTGGCTGTCAACGCTGTTCAGAGGTCTCATCTACGTTGTCTATCACCGACCAGCTTCAGCAGCTCAGCTCCAGTTCCGAGCCAAATGCTGCCGTCGCGTCTTCGCCGTGGCAGTCAAGCGCTGCAGTGGCCCTCGCTGTCTCCTCTTGCCTCCAATCGCCTGTTCTCTGTACGCACGTTCCAGGACTTGGGGCTCGACGCGCGCCTTGTCTCGGGGCTCAACGAGAAGCACATTACGACGCCCACTGACATCCAAGCGAAGAGCATTCCAGCCATTCTGGCGCGAACCAACGTGCTGTGTACAGCGCAAACCGGTACAGGCAAGACACTGGCGTACTTGGTTCCCGTGGTCGAGCAACTGCTGCGCAAAGAGGCGGCCAGGCAGAAACAGTACGAGAGTCAGGGCAACAAAAGCCCTACCGAGGTCGTTCGGGGACGTCCTGGGGCATTGGTGCTGCTGCCTAGTCGAGAACTCGCGTTGCAAGTGGCTTCAGTAGCCAAGCAGCTGTCGCACTCGGCCAAGTTTGCCTCTTGTACAGTCACGAGCGGCGAGCGCAAGAGCATCCAGCAGAAAAACACGGCACGCAGACTGGATCTCATCATTGGCACGCCTGGACGCGTGGCCAAGTGCATCAGCATGGGAGACTTTTTCATCTCCCGTATTGATACCGTCGTGGTTGATGAAGCTGATACAATGTTTGACGCCAAGATGGGCTTCCGCAAAGAACTAGATGCAGTGCTAGAACCGATCCAAGCCAGTGCGGCCAAGCGCAATCAACCGCTGCAGGTGATCTTGGCAGCCGCTACGATCCGCTCGCCGATCGATCAGGTTCTGAGGAAGAAGTTCAACGGCCTACGTGTCGTGAGCGACGACAAGATCCACAAGACGCCAACGACCATCAAAGAGGAATTCGTGCGCGTGATCCCAGAGTCCAAACACTCGGCTTTGCGTGAGACGCTGCGTCTCCGCAGGCGGCATGCAGCAAAGACGATGATCTTCTGCCGCAACTCAGCAAGCGTGCGGTCCACCGAGCACATGCTGCGCGAGCACGGCTTTCAGGCATCAGTCTGTCTGCATGGTGACATGCCACCGGCCAGACGTCGTGACGCCATTCAAGCGTTTACTGAGGATGCCAATGTAAATGTCCTCGTGTGCACAGATCTTGCTGCTCGTGGTCTAGATTTTGACTCGGTGAAGCATGTCATCATCTTCGACTTCCCCAAGACTGCTGTTGACTACGTTCATCGCGCTGGACGAACCGGTAGAGCGGGTGAGCCAGGCCTTGTGACCAGTCTAGTGACGAAGCACGACCTTGCGCTCGCTATGAGCATTGAGAACTCGAAACGCAGTGACAGCACGATCAAGGAACTGCGTGAAGACGCGTCTGCATCTTCTCCGATCACTGCATCTCGACAACCAGCGTCAAGTGATGAAGTAAAGGAAGACCAAGCGCGTAGATATCCCCAAAACGTGCGAGGCGGCTTTGGTCGAGGCACGAAAAAGCTGCCGAAGCACAAGATTCGGACACCACGTCCGAGTGGGTAAGACGCTGGCTACAGTGCAATACGAGGAGACATCTACTGCGCAGGGCTACAGACTACACATCAGAAATATCACGGCCACCGTCAATCGTAATGGAAGAAAACCAGTTCATCTATCGTATACTGCAGTTACCTAGCTTTTCGTGGCAGCCATGCGGCGATACAGCGCCTCAAGCTCCCGCTTGGCATCACCCGGTGGAAAGTTGGCCAGGTCAAAGTAATGAGGCGCGATTTCTACGAGCCACTCGCCCCTGATCCGAGTGTTCAGGCGAATATAGTTGCGGCTTGTAAGCACGAACTCGTTGTACACGACCCAGTCCGGCTTCTTGTCGAGTACACACGATGGGTGCAGGTGCACCATCTGGTTGTCCTTCACAGTCACGAAGTGGCCTTCGGCAGCTTTGTGCGCAACCTGCATGAAAAACCCAGACACCAACGCCTTAATGATGTTCGGGTAGTACTGAGGTGAATGGATGTCCAGAGTGGACTGCGTCGGCATTTCCAATCGTTTCATATTGCGAATCAGCTGGTCGCGCATGTTTGACGCGCTCTGCAGCGATCGGCTGTTCAAATAGTTCTCGAAGCACCAGTTGGCATCACCATTGTTCAGTTTGTACGCGTGAAACACGTTCAACAGGGTGAGGTGGTCACCGTCTGAGTGAGCGAAGTTTGCCTTGGCTTCGTTGGCAGCCTTGGCGTCGTTCTTAGGACGAACAAAAGGCTCTTGGACCGACAGCATAGCCACGATCGTAGCCACTTCCTGCGGGACCTGATACTTTGCGGACGAGATCAACATCTTAGCCAGCTGCGGTAGCACAGGAAGCATAGCCATCTGACGGCCGAGGTCCGTGAGATCACCCTCATCACTCAAGGCGCCAAGATAGTTCAACATTTCCAGCGCACGCATCAATGTCTCGGGAGCCGGAGGGTCCATGAAATCAAAGTGCACCAAATCGTCAATGCCCAGTTGCTTCAGTGTCAGCACGACGCCGCTCATCTCAGAGCACAGAATCTCTGGGTACGTCTGCTCTTCCAAGTCGGTAAGGAACGATTGCTCCGTGTAGAGGCGAAAGCACTTGCCCGGTCGCGTACGACCAGCTCGACCCGACCGCTGCTTGGCTGAAGCACGAGAGATGGGAGACACCAGGAGCGACTCGACGCGAATCCGCGGATTGTACACCTTTTGCTTGGAGAACCCCGGGTCAATAACGTACACGATCCCGTCAATAGTCAGCGACGTTTCAGCCACGTTTGTCGACACCACAATCTTGCGGCCTTTCGGCCCGCCTACAAAGCGCGGCTCTGGTGCAGGCTTGAAAATGAGCTGCTGTTGTTGCGGCGTGAGCGACGAGTACAAGGGGTAGACGTCCAGCGGACCGTACTTGGACGCATCGAGAGCTTCAGCCTGCGCGCGAATTTGACGACAGGCATTTTCAATCTCCTCTTGCCCTGTAAGAAACAGCAGCACGTCCCCTGCCTCTTCACAAATGTGGATTTGCACAGCCGTCCGAACAGCAGCTTCGAGATAATCGCGCTCCGGTTCCGGCGTGTAAAAAATCTCGACGGGAAACGTCCGTCCCGGGATCGCAATCAACGGCGCGTCTTCAAAGTACGTTTGGAACTTGACAGCGTCGAGCGTGGCACTCATGACGACAACTTTAAGATCGCGACGTTTCGGCAGCACTTCCTTCAATAGCCCAAAGAGAATGTCCGTACTTAGCGTGCGTTCGTGAGCTTCGTCCAGTATGATCGTCGAGTACTGAGATAACAGCGGGTCGCTCATGGCATGTTGCAGCAACATCCCGTCCGTCAAGAAGCGCAACTTTGTGTGTGGTCCACTCACGTCTTCGAATCGAATCGTGTACCCCACTTCGTGTCCCAATTGCACGTCCATCTCTTCCGCCACGCGCTTGGCGATGCTTGTGGCTGCGACACGTCGGGGCTGGGTACACGCGACCATCTGGGCGCTCGCGCCTTGCAGCAACGTAAGAAACTGCGGGATCTGCGTCGTCTTGCCACTGCCCGTTTCGCCTTCCACGACGATCACTTGGTGCCGCTTGACCGCGTCTTGGATCTGGTCGAGGAATTGGTGCACGGGCAGTTGTTGACGCTGTGTAAGGAGCGTCTGGTAGCGGGCCGAGAATGGCAACTTATTGAGGGGATTAAGGCCTTTATAAGGAGTGATGGAGGTAGAAGAAGGAGATGGTGATGGTGGTGGTGGTTTGTCAGAGAACCGGCTCTTGCGCTTCTTGAGCGGGTGCGAGGAGCTGTCGCTGAGGTCGAGCTTGCGCTTGCGGTCGGTCATGACGGAGAATGACTCGCTGAGGCGCTTTATTGGTGGCGATGGGGTCATGGGTGGGTGGCGCACCGTAAGCTGTTGGAGCAACTGAGGAGGGGAGCGAGTTAGGTTGCAGTAACGAGTCGGACACACTTCGCGAGAGGTGATTTCTATTTGGGTTTGGATGTGTGTAACCCCTTGGAGGTGTGGATTTCTATACGTGCATAAGCGACACTCGAGGGCGGCGTGACACACGAATTTGTACGCACGCTTCCTTCAGCTTTTGGACCCGGATCAATGCTACTACCGCAACGGCCGCTACCAATCGAAATAGCAAGGTCTCACCTCGACCACTTTTTTGTAGCCGCTGACTGCGTGTACCCACACTGGATGGTATACGGTAGTGACCGTGGCCGCATCCGTGTGACTATAAATCGCAGCATTGCCAGATAGAAGACAAGAGTCATCATTACCGTATTTGCTTAATTACCTTGTATCGCACGCTCGACGTGCCCGGCAGTCATTCAAACATAAGTTACACCTTGCTATCCTCGTCACATTTCGGTGCGCGCACTTTGATCGTGCGGTAAACGTCCGGAATGAGAGCAAGACCGCTAATGACGAAGCAGACGCACCCGACAACGTAGAGCGTAATGGCCTTGTTCATATAGTACACACCATCGTCGATGCGGTTGATGTATCGAGGCAGGTAGTACCAGCTGCCGAGAATGAAGAGGAAGGCACCGAAAAACGTGGCTACTGACACGACAAATGCCCAGCAAAAAACGTTCTTGAGCTTGAAGCCAACCACGCGCGGGTCCTCGTGCGTCATGCAGATGAAGATGATCTCAACGACAGCAGTGACACAGAAGATGGCGCAGCCGATGATAAATGACCAGCAGCCGAGCTCCGGTGCCTTTAGGTACCAAGTGGGGAGGAAGTAGAGCGCACCGAGGAGGAAGATGCATGACGCCATGTAGTTGCCTAGTGCATTGAATGCACGCAAGACTTGACGCAGCTGCGAGCCGTGGTTGTGCCGGATGACCTGGATATAGTCGATGTTGGCGCCTAGGACGAACAAGATGCAGCCAACCACGAAGGTCCAGCTGGCAAATAGACCAGCTTTGGCGTTCCACATGACTGTGAGCTCGGGGTAGAAGAAGATGGAGCCGATTAGGAAGAGCACCGAACCCAAGACATAGGACACCACACGCCCAATTTCAAGGCACTTTTCCCAGCGTGCAAGCTCGTGGCCTCCTGTCTGTAGCACTAAAGGCTGGTATGGCGTCGCCTGGGCTGCAAAGTGCGAGTTGCGCGGAGAAACACCAGGCATGGTACTCGCTAGAGGTGTTTCCTAGGTCTCTTGACTGGTCGAGGTTACAAATGACAGCAAGATCAGCTTGGACACTGAACGAAAAAACCACATACAACGGGAGTCGAGGAGGAGCCATTGGGATCCCAAAGCCGGGATGATCGTCAACCAAAACGGCTGCCAATCGTTGAGTGAACACGCGGAATCCGTCCACGGCGGCTGGTCTGTGTTCCCACATGGGCAGAAAGCCGGGGTACCTAAATTCCGCGTGTTCGGAATACTCAAACCTCTAGCCTTGATCCTGAGTTTCTAGAGCTCTTGGACCAGGCGGTCCGACGAACGTTGTTTCGACACAATTACAGTCGCGACACTAGGTTCAGATACACGAAGTGGAAGTAATGCGGGAAAGTATACATTGCAGCGACCAACTGGTCTTCGCTGTGCTTTCGCACCGGGTACAACTGCACTGTAACGCCAACACGTCAGTTGCATGAATGGACTGAAGGGAAGCTCGTCCATGCAGTGGAGCATGCTGTAGCGTTCAGATGATGGAAAGGGGAAGGAAGGGAGGCACTTACAAAGTGGTTGAGATCTGTCGATGAACTTCATTGCCAGCCATCAGATTTATGATAGGGTCTTCGCTGATTTGCTACGTCGGCCGAGAGATTGATGAAGGCTTCAAATGCTCTAGGGAATGGCGATGACGACGCCACTGATATCTCGCCGATGCCCATTTCTGCAGCTATCTTTGTCCTTTTTGGTCACCACAATGACCCAGGCAGGAAACGCATTCCTGTCGAACGACTGGCCTCGTCTGCCGGACATCGCGCCATGAAGAGAAACGCTATCCATTCATCCAAATTATTCAACGATCCAATACTCGGGAGCACGTCGCGTACCTGATCGATCTTTGTTAAAGATCCAGCAAAAACGAGCTGTAGGGGCGGAAGTATTGACCCGTGCGCTCACATGGGAGAGGAGATCGCAATGTATCGCAACAAGCAAAAGTCGAATAAGGCGCATGAGGAGATAGTGGTAGAGGCATCGACCTTTGTGGCGATGGGGATACATCCAGTCGTGCTTTCTGCATGGGAGACGCACGAAGGGATTGTCGCGTATGTGTAAACTTCCATTGGTTCTACACCCGTTGTACTGGTGAGCTCAAGTCAACATGCGGTGAGCAACGATGATAATGTTCCTGATGCTGTGGCGACCAGCAACTGCTGGACTTGTCATCTCATTGTAGTGTCAAATGCTCCTTAGCTGGGCAACAATTTTCATCTTTCATCTGGTTGTCTCACGATCAACTTCGGAGACTTCTCGTTTCTGCAGCACTAGATAAATTTCGGATCAGCTCTTGCGGGCGATACAGCCAACGATTGTGCAAAAGACCAGCTTCAATGTCTTGACTATTGGTTCTCGCACGGTCTTGCCACCTTGTTATCAAACTGCCAAGACAATGTCTTTGCTATGGTGTACAGCAGTCAAATGACGTTGGCTAATCTAAACCTGCTGCGTTTGCGTTACTCTTGACAGAGGACATTTTCCACCTGCAGAATCTGCGAATCGCTTGTGGCCTGGCAGGGTTTCATAATCTCGGATCATACTGCATGTATCACGAATGAATAACAGTAGGTATCGCGGCAGACGCCCCACGTCCCAGCGTGTAGTGTTTCCCACTTTGCATCTACCATGCTATCGAAGCTTTACAACTGCGTGCTCTGCCTTGCAACTTGCGCATCGCTATGAACCTTGTACTTCTGCTAGATTGTAGACCAATCTCAGTCAGCTTTGGCTTATGACATTGGTGGCGCGTTAATGAACTGCAAAATTGTATCTGATGGGAGCGCAGACGAATATGAGGATAGCTTCGATGTTGCAACAGGTGTGGAACTGCCTCGCGCGTGCCATGTACAGTCAAATTGGTTCCACTCCAACGGAATTGTGCAAGGTGCAACAGCAGCAACGAATGATACCTGCGTCGCACAGGAGTAGTGACAGGGTCCGATCACTAGCATCCTCTAGGCAAAATCGCTGCAATAGGTTAGTAATGGCATCTTGAAATTGAGCTGACGAAAGATCGTTGTGCATGTGCTGGACATCCTCGAACAACAAGTGCATGCCGCTTCTGTTTCGCACGTGCCACACATCGCACAGACGCTCAGTCGTACCACAAATCGATGCGTGAGCCATATTTTGATAGTTGACGCAGACGAATGTGGAACATCACTCGCGTCAACATTGTAGTGACTACATTCCTTTAGATGTCGTGCAGCTAGACAATCATATCGCCCGAACGGCAGTGTGATTGCGTGGAGTTATAGCGTGCGTCACCTGCGATCTTCAGTGATGTCCTGCCGTATGGTGACGAATCGTCGAAACTTGCAAATTAATGTAGCAGGATATCAGGAGAAACCTAAACATGGGGAAGCGCAGACTAGCTGGGCACATGTTGAGGTCGAATGCGCCCCTTGTAAATGCTCACCCTGCCCCTTTAGTTACGGCTGCAACATCACAGCACTACATTTGACGTCGTACCTATGCACACTGTAAATGCCTACGTTGCAACAGGTAGCAACATCACGCACTGCAGCGTACAGCGTCAACCAATAATCATTATTCGAGTTCCTTTCTGTGTGAATCGCGACCGGTTTTCTTTGGTCCTGCAGCCCGAGAGTCTGCAAGTTTCTTGTCAGTAGAGTTTGAACTGGTTCTTCGTCTACGTCTCATGGTCTCTGCTATACACAGTGTTGCAACTCATGCAGCTTCGTAGGTGATCATCATAACCTGGGAAAGTATCACGCAAGTCGTTCCCTTATCACCCGTGTCAAAGTCTTTCATACAAGACTCACGTACAGACGTTCTTCTTCCTGATTTCTGCCATTGTGCACGGCTTCTTGATGCTTCTGCCTCTACAGGATGCTAGAATGCCATATATCTTCATACGCAGATGAGGCGATCTACTTCCATGTTGTCCTTCGTTGCACGAACAAAATGCGCAAGTTCTCCAAGTCTCCACATGATAGAGTGGACAGCTGCGG
The DNA here is from genome assembly GCA_921007115.2 of Peronospora matthiolae. Taxonomy (NCBI): domain Eukaryota; phylum Oomycota; class Peronosporomycetes; order Peronosporales; family Peronosporaceae; genus Peronospora; species Peronospora matthiolae. The sequence goes on from CAKLBY020000166.1 coordinate 101,848, forward strand.
ACTTGATAGAATCTTCATTATTGTCAGTACGGGGCAGTATGTTTATCCACAAGTCGATCCGTCGAGCCGCAGCTTCAAGAATACATCCTCTACGAGCTCGTCAAGGCAAACACACTCGGATCCTGACCAAAATATATGACTACTGCTGGAGCTTTTGCTGTTCCTGAATGCCAATCGAAGCATTACCTTGATTCCATTCTACACAACGATGGCGACCAGTAAGGTCAACGTGTTAGACGTCTGGTTGAATGAACGAAGAACTGCCTCAATGCAAACAGTGAAAAAATAACTGCTGTTCTAACATCTGACCGACAACCTCTGCTGGATGAACACGCTAGCGTCAATATTTGGATGACCTGCTCTAGCTTCGTCGGAAAATCGTTTAGTGAAACAAAAGCAAGTTACTGGACAACAGGGCACTGGATCGCCAGCAACCCGCTAAGAGCACACAATCCTATCACTACTCCACGTCAGCTCCATCATCAAAGAACGATCACGTTCTTACATGCTTGTACGATCCCTGTCCGGACATGGCACCACGTTGTTTCCAGTTCAGCTCTCACGTATGTAGGCGGTTGAGAAAGTAGGACAAGTCTCGAGCGTTCGACGACGACTTCACCTTGGTCGACCGGTAGATCGAATTTAGCGAATCATCAATGAGCTGCCGGTCCAGAAGCTTCTGGCAAGCCCTGAATGCTGCAGAAGCACGAGCACTGGCTTTCGAATGCATCGGGTCACTCCGAAACGTTTCCAGCTCGAGTTCGACTGGAAGGTTGAGCTCGGCTGTAAACATACTCTTTCCCCCAAAGTGCGTTTCAGAGATGGAGTACAACAGCTTCGCGTTCACAGTGAACAACTTGCTCGGCAACGACTGGCAGAACTGATTGATGTACGCAATACTGCTGTCCAGATCCAAAACCGCACCAGTGGATTCGATGACGATCTTCTGCTCACCGTTGCCCATCAATTGAGCGGAGATAGATCGCGGCTGTTGCTGAATAGTTTCAACCTTCTGTTTGGAAAACTCGAGCTGATTGATCACTTCAGCGTCATGGACCAGCTGTTTGTAGTACACCTCGTGAGCAAGATCATCGGCTTCTGCCAAATAGTACACAATGCCATCTTCGTGACGTGCACGACCCTTTAGCTGCACCAACATACGCGCCGTTCCAACGCGGTCCATGACAACGATCAGCCCGCATTGAGGAAAGTCAACGCCCTCCACAGAGACAGCTGTGGAGACCAGCACACGAATTGACCCTGACTCGAACTTCTTCAGTGTAGTTTCCATCTTGGGTAGTAGAAAGGAAGCCGTGTCACTACGTGATGCTCTGCCCAATATGCTGGCAAAGGGTTGGTCTACCGTTGTCTCATCCAGAATCTGGTTATTCGACACCATGGATGACGCTTCGTCAGGATCGTCGTCTTCTTCTATAAGCGACGCAAACTTTTCGTTAAAGTAGTCCGACAACACACGACATTCGGTTCGCGTATTCACAAAGACAATGCCCTGCAGATCGAGTCGACCACGCTTATGATCATCATCGATTTCCTCGCCGTCCTCGTCGTCCTCTTCCACAAGGGCTGACTTACTTAGCGCTAGATCGTCGGTAGGTGCGTTATCGCATTCGAATTCGTCACTAGCAGCATGCTCCGATTCAACCGCACACCCGGCCTCGTCATCTCCATCAAACAGATGCCTACGCAGAATATCCTCCGCCTTTTTCACTTTCACCGAGCACGCAAACTCACAGTGATCGCGCTTCGCTGTTAGCAACAACATCGTCTTGACTGCATCTTTGTCCAGTCCAAACATGCTTCCCGGCACTGTGATCAATAGCGATGCTGCAATCGCCAGTCGATGAATCTCCAGCTCAGCAAAGCGGTAGTAGCACCATGGACCCAAGTTCTTGTATATAGTGACACAATTCTGCGAGAACTTTTTCTTCGCTTTTTCCAACTTGGCCGAGTCAGTTGCAGCATCGCTCTTCCCCTTCTTCAACAGCTTCTCAACTACCGCCATAGCTTTCACTTCCGCCAGCTCCCGCTCCATGTTGGTAAAGACCCACGTATCGTCTCCCGCTTCTTCGTCCTCATGTCCCTTGACTGTCCACGGCTTCTGCACCGCGTACGTCTCGTACACGATCGGAGCGGCCGCCGAGAACTCGGCAATCTGCGTCTTGTCCAGCTCCACTTTCTTCATCTCTGCATGTAACTTCTCGGCACATTGACGCGTGGGACACGCCGTCGTGCCAAAGATCCGGGGCATGGTCGTCGCGTCCTCCTCGTTGTACATCTTGATCACTTGGGCGTACGGATGGCGCTTGGTCACGTGGTGGCACTCGTCAAACACGAGCAGGTTCATGCGAGTGAGCGAGACGTAGCCCTTAAGTAACGCGTTGCGTACGATCTCCGGGGTGCACACAAACACGCGCATGAGCTGCAGCTGGCGCTCCCACTGGGCCGCGTCCCACAAGTCGGCGGTGCTGCCGTAGTACGCACTGACCCTCAACGTGCTCGTCTGCTGGATCTTGGCGGTGATCTGGACCACGAGCTGGCGCGTAGGAGCCATAAAGAACGCGCGCTTGTCCCCCGAGTAGTCGAGTTCACTGAGCAAGGCGATGGCGAGGAACGTCTTGCCGATGCCCGTGTCCCCCACCATGACGACGTTCTTCTCCCGCACGAGCTCCAGGATGTCGCGCTGGAACGCGCGGAGCTCCACGTGCTGCATCGGTCGGTGCGGCGTCAGGGCGAGGAGCTCCGTGGTCGGCAGCTCTGTGCGTTTGTCCGAGTCAAAAGTGGCTGAAGTAACAGGAAGCGATCCAACCGTGACGAGTAGTGCGACGGAGGAAAGAACGATGAGGGAGTTTTGACGTTTTTGAAACAAGGCAGATTTACGTTTTGTAAAACGGTGGGGAATGGGTCGAGGTGTTGGAGGGAGGGAGGTCGTTCGTGTGATTCACGATGGGGTCAGCGAAATTTAAGCTCATCTGTTGGGCCGCCGATTTCTTTAATCTGAGAGCAGTCATAACTGTCCGCTATTGTGGTAACATAGTACATGGAACGTGGCGACTTGAATCCCTGGTAGAAACGATATCCTCCTTTCAAATATGATTCGCTGCTGATCTACCGGCTTCGTTCCCAGACGAACAAATGCAGCAAACTTGATAATCGGTAAAGTTAATACTTGATTCTCACGATGTCTCGAATGTTTGATACATCAGGATTGAGATTTGGAGCTGTCTCAAGAAGATGGGAGACTCATTTGCTCGATGCATCGGTAGCTTGAGGAGAAGAGTCAGATCTAAGTGGAATACGCGCCAAGCAGTGACGTTTCGAATGCTGCTGGTTAATTCGTCAGTGGATAGCCGACCATGTGTGGACATCGCCGTCGAGATGTCGAACCGCTTTTGTGGGTTTGCGGCAGAAACCGACACAGCATTGCAATGTTTTTCTACAGGACTCTTGTCTGTGGGACTGCCCGAAAGCTGTAAATACTGGACTTTGATGACATTGCTGTTGACGAGCGCAAGACGGCTGCAACTGTTCTGAGCCTGCCGTCGTTCTGAATTTCAATCTTTGATGAAGGTGCTCTTGTAATCGTTGCTGGAGACACGAAAGTTGTAGCGAAGGCGCTCGTTCCAGAATGGCTTTCAACGTCGTTTACGCGCACGGTGTGCAATCCCGCTCCAGAATGATTGCGGTTGACTTCGTCTACGCGCACGTTGTACACTCCCGTTCCAGAATGGTTGCGGACCGACCGTATAAGAGCACGTTGTGCAATCCATCGAGTTTAGTCCCAGTTGAAATCTAGAAAGAATTATCCATGGAATCCAGAAGGCTAAGAGTAGCAGCTTGCGTGTAAATTAAGGACCTAATGCAATCACTTTTGTATTCTCCATCAAGGCATTACATCCCAGGCACCACAAAACTAGCTTGCAATATCGCACCCATGATAAACAAAACTTGGCTCAATAACGGTGCAACCGTTGCATGCTTTACACTGTTTGTGGTCGATAATGATTACTTTGAGATGTTCGCATCAGCGCAAAAGCGGGCTACGTCCAAGCTATTTTCTTTTTCCGTACAGCAAGAACTCTATCGTATTTTACCTCACGATAAGACTGACGGCTCACTATTCTGCTAGCATCAAATTTGTTATCAGTTTCGCTTGAAAGATACAAGTGGATCCATAGTTTTGCTAAATTGCAATTTGTAGCCGGTCAAGCGAATTTATTGGGAGTAAATCTCATTATCAGCACCATCCTAGGTCAAAAGTCTCATTATCAGCACCACTCTTAAAAGCAGCACCAGCCAAAAATAAATATAGTGTAGATAACACTACTTGGTGCTCCCAATCATGACAACTATATAATGCTATTAGCGCCATGAGTTCAAGCACTCGGTAAGAGCAAGATTTATCAAGATGTCACCCTAAAGGGTGGCGGTTGATTCAGGTGCAAGTTATGGAGCCACTTAGTTGGCTCATGGACTAATATTTTTAGTCCGGTGTTGCTGCAACTAGGTCGTCGAAAGACTAATGTCTTGAATAGAACTGGCACTGCAGGGTTGAAAAATTGGTGGCTACAGCAAGACGTATGTATGCCCACAAGATCGATGTCTATGGGAGGTTCGTTCGACGGAGAGAAATCGGATGGTTGCAGCTTCCTAGCACTACATTTTCACCCTAGAAGATATCCACGCTGACGTAAGCCTGGCAATCGCCAAGCCACTTTCTCGGCAAATGAGATGGCTTCACATCTACGTTCATACGATACAGCAGAGTGTTGTGAGACTTTGAAGAGTAAGAGTGAAACGATATTGACTACAATAAGCGAGACATAGATTAAGTACACATGTATCTTACAAGTTAATTACGACATCGTGACTAAAGTTAACGTTATGTTATCCTTGTCCTTGTTGTTAGCGCTATCAGTAGGTAACTTATAGATGATTTTGTCGAACGCGAAGATTCGCGTGACCAAGCAGCTTTATACACAGTACTTCGCAGCGATCAGTCGTTCCGTACTGTTAGCGAACCACATAGTTCAGCAATACAGGAGGAAGCATTAGACCATGACCTCGGGTCCGCTGTCCCTTCTTCAGTTCGTACAAAGACCTACATAACAAACAATACGCACCGTAGAATAAGCAGTATTGAATGCCAAGACTGCAACCGGGAAACACTGCCACTTACAGCTGCTCTACTCAAATTGCTTTTATCCAGTATAGCATAACATGCTCAACACTCTAGGTATTTATTCCATTTTCTGTACAAAAGTAAAAGTGCTGTTTAGTGTTTGTCTCTTTCCAAAGCTCACAAAATTCACAAAAGCCCACGTACAAAATTGTCGACATTACTTTTGTACGTCCCGCTACAAAGTCTGAAAACGGCATTGCGTACTTACAACTCGCGCTTTCCTGGTAGGAATCCTACAATGACAACAAATACAAAACACCATACATACACTGTGTAAGCCTAGCTTAGATGATATTCACACGCCCTCGTAGTGTATTACCTTAAGTGACTAGTTGGACGTTGATGCCTATACCGCATCCCACGCAACCAGCACACCAAGGACTAATTCTAATCGACGCGCATCTGCGTCCTTGCATACATCTTTCATTAAGTACAGAGCAATGAACAACGTCAATTAGTTTGTGAACTACCTCAGCCACAAGATCTTACTGTTTATGACAAATGTTGTCGATACGTCATCATAAATTAAGTCCTGCTTAATTTCGCGAGCCAGTCGAGTGTGCTGTTCCGGCATCAAAGTATCAAGCGCACCATCCGATCGTATGGGACCTAAACGGCATAACCAACAGTTTCAGTATAAGCAAGTCTATAGATCTAGCGTCTCCATATCCTTGATACTTTTGCGGGATCGTACATCGGGCCAAAGCCTTACCCACTCTTGTTACGTAATCCCCGACATCGCAAGTCATACAGCACACAAATAGACTCTGCGTTATTTCCTCACCGAACTATGCACATAAATCATGTAACATACCACACATGTTCCTGTCGTCACGCATATCTCGCTACGCATCGCACGTCGCGTCGAATCGCAAAGCGCACTCTCCAAAATTTCACCACTATTTTTTAAACGCGATCGTCAAAGGTTCACTTTTAAAAAGAAATTTAAGGTGATCTACACTAAATTAATTTTTGGCTGGTGCTGATTTCGGGAATGGTGCTGATTATGAGACTTAGGCCTGGGATGGTGCTGATAGTGAGATTTACTCTTAATTGGTCGTGCTGTGGAGTATCGGAGTGGTGTGTACCCATGACAATCATTTTTTCGATCTTGTGGTGTGCGTTTTTTCTTTTTGTGGTGTATTCGAATTTTTATTTCTCTCCTCATGGTATACTCTTTTTACGTACCCTGCTGCTAATATCGCCTTGTCAAAAATATGCAGTCGCGCTCCATTCGTATCGACACTAAAAATATGTAGCTAACTCCGTCTTATCGGAGCGTCGAATCATGCAATTTGCGTGTGTGTCGTGAGTGTAGCAGCCGTCTTCACTTCTTGCGACCTTTTTTAGGCTTGCTTGAAGCCCGTTTACTCGCGTGAAATCCGTAGAGTCCTGGGGCAGAAAGCTTCACCGGTCCGACCATGCAATTCACTAGTTCGTTGTCGGGAATGCACCGCATGAGCTCACGCTGCACTGCGAGTGGATTCACGTCCGGCTGAATCTCATCCTCCTTCTGCAACTTCTGCACGTCCTTCTCTTCCTTCAAATTAGACGCAAAGAAATGGTCCATCGCCTGCTTAGCTGCCTTGCCCTTCTTCTGACCACCAGGCGTGAGCTTCACCTTGTACTTGAACTTACTCAGTGAGGCATACGGAGCACACATGGGCATGGCAAACAGCACAATGTCATTCGGTAATGGCTCGCCCGTGAACGCATCAAAGAACCCAGCACTTTCAGCTTCATCCTCTTGCTCGTCGAGGAACTTTTCTTTTTTCTCGCGTTGCTGACGAATGTACTCGTCCTTTGCCTCAATGGTAGCACTGGTCGCGATGGCGGGACAATCCTCGTCATCATCACATCTTGAATGTTCAATGCACTCAGTTTTGTGGTCATCCTGCCCGTCTTCCTGCTTTGTCTCCTCAATTACGTGACCCAGCGCCTCCATGCGCAGCCGACGATCGTCATCGTCTTGGTCGGCGTACTTCTTCTTAATTTTTTTCATCTTGCTCTTCTTGCCACGAACATTTTTCTTCTGATGCGGCACGTGAACGTCGTCTTTGTCGACGACATTCCCACGCGTTCCTTTTTCCTGTGCCTGCTTTCCCTGTTGGGACGGCTGCTCATCATCATCAACACTTCCGTTGTATACTGGTGCTTTACCCTTCTTCATGTCACGGCGCTCTTTTGTCGACAATCGTTTCCGGCCATCACGCTGAGACTGCTGTAATGAAGCGTCCGCCTTATCTTTTTCATCGTCAGTCTCACCCTCTTGGACAGCAATCGCAGTATCTTGAGGCTCACGCGGCACGGACAAACTATCGTGCACAGCTCGATTATTTTCTGCGACACCCTGTTCTCGTCTACGTGGCGACTCGGTTTCTTCTAGTGGCTCACTCTGAAAACCGTTTACGACGTTTTCATCGTTGTCATCTGCTACGTGAAGTACACCTTCTTCATGAAGGCGCGTGTGCTGACTCACACAACTCTCATCGATGCGAAAAAGAATCGCCAAGCCCATTTCGAGACGAGATGGCTGAATGTAATTCTTCTTGCCACGAATCATAAAACTGCCAGTCGTAAGGTATTCGCCAGTCGGTGCTGCCTTAGACACCTGGTCGGCATGGACCCAGTAGGCTCCAGCAATCACCTGACTACTCCAGGCGTTGCTACGGCATACACTCATGCACCCTGCCTGTTCCAGCGTTGCCACAGCAATAGGGGGGAATTCTTGGGTCTCCCCATTCTTTGCTATCGCGCGATTGCGCACAATGCAAGTAGCAGCACCATGAAGATCAGCATGGACGTATACATCACCCTTGCGCAGATAGCGCTTGACCAGTTGTTCGTTCTGGTGGGCGTCTTTTCCAGCAACCACCAAGTACTTTTCGTTGGTAAGGAACCAATGAAATTTCTCAAACCACAGCGTTTTGCGCCGTTGGTAGATCACGTTACGCTTCGTTTGCTGCTTTTCCAGTGTTTTCAAAGTGTTCTTCTCGGCCAGCGCAATTGCTTTGTCAGTCGCCTCCGAAGCCTTGATCGCCTTTGCACCAGCTTTCTTCTTCTTCGTATAAATTTCCCGCGCATTGGCGAGCGCGGACAGCGATAAATCGATCCAGATGATGTGTGCTTGCTTGTCTTCCTCACCCGTACCATCGCCTCCATTTTCGTCCTCGACACTCTCGTCATCGTCGCAAAGCAAAAGTGCGACGCGGTTGTGCTCGAGATCTAGTTTGTAAATAAGATTTGCCACGGGATTACCGTTCTTCTGCTCGTATCGCACGAGCTCTTCCAGACCACGCCAGTCCATGCCACTGGCCAACGCGCTACGGATGACAAGAAGCACATTCTCTACGTCGTGCTGGTTGACTTCAATAAGCCGGGCTTGGCGAAAGCTTTGCTCTTGAGCCTCTCGCAATTGAGCGAGCTGTTGTTCTTGGTTCTTCTTGAGCTTGGCTAGCTTGTTCTCCACCGCAACCTGTACACTTTGCTGCGCCACCTCAGCTGTCGCCGCCTCGAAGCGTGAAAAGTACTCATCAACAGCCTCGTCGAACGTGTCGAAGCTTTTGAACTTCTTTTGCGCATGTTGAGCGTACAAGAATGGCGTAAACTCCTCAAACTGCGGTGATGCAGCCTCCACCGTAGAATCTTTTAGGATGATAAAGCCGTGCTTTTGTGTGATCGTAGAAGGGTCCTTTGGCGCAGAAACATCGCTAGGCGTGTGTTCAACGTCGCCATCCATGTCATCCTCCTCAGTTTGACCCGGGATCGGGCCATTGACAGACGCCTGTTCATCCTGTAGCCTTGTCAACAGCTTCCAACCCTCGCGAATTTCTGCCAACAAGACAGTCAGCTTCTCGTCTCCAATTTCTGTAACATCCGTGGCATTTTTAATCTTCAGCGTGGGCGAGATGTCTGCACGCACTAGACAGTGCTCAAGCATAGCAGGACCCAGTCCTCCAAACGTTGATTCTTTTGCTAACAGCAACTGCTTGATTGTCTGCGCCTTCTTCTTTTTCTGCTTCTGCGTCTTGCCAGGAGTGTGCGGCACCATGGCCTCTTTTTCCTCTCTCTCTTTCGTCCAAAGATTGGCAAACTCGACTAACTCAGCGGAGGTCTGAATCGCACGCCGCTTCTCCTGTTCACCCAAGAGCTGCACCGGGTACTTCTGTCTGACCGCCATCTTGACGTTCTCATCAAATCGATGCGTCCGTAGCAGCGACAGAATGCGATAGTCACCATCAGTCAGAATAATGTTGCCCGAAGCGTAGAGCTCGAGAATCAAGTGGCACGTGAGCGCGTCCTGTCCGAACGTCAAGTCCACGACACGATCTCCCTCGAGCTGCGTCAGCGCTGACAGCCTCTTGCCCCGTAAATGTTTCCGCAACTTCATCGTGAACTGACTCGGCAAAGCGCTTGCGGACTTGGCATCACGCGCGTATTGGCTCGTGTGAAACCGCACGCCGGACTCGAGCAGAAGGAAGACCTTGGGAAAGGGGGGCTGCTGCAGCTTGAGCAGGTACGTCTTGGTCGTGCTACCGTCGCCCTGGCCGTGAACGTCGTAGATGTTGGTCACCCGCATGTTGACGACGTTCGCGCGGATACTGCCCACCATCGCGTGGATGTCATCGATGGACATACGCGTCTTCTTCATGCTGAACTCGGCCGGTCGTGGATCGCTTGGCTCCTTTGGTGCGATCGAAATTAATGCAATAGGGACTTTTTCATGTTAGGAACCGCAAATGTCACTGCTGCTGCTGATGAAAGTAAGGTCAACGGGTCCGGATTGTGGAAAATTACAGAGCCGCGGAATATTTCGAGAGAAAGACAGACAGACGTTATTTCTACTCCTATGGGTGATGGTTTTGGGTATCATCAAATTCACGCCCGAATGAGAATTCGTCACTTTTTGCCAATGTTTGATCATAAAGAAGGGGGATCGAGCTCTGGAGATCGCCCTTATATTGACTCCGCGTCAAAAAATATCGTGCACTCATACTTTTATCCAGTGCTGTGTCAGTTTTACGGATTAGAGGGTACTACTTAAATTTGTGGTATGTTTATGGATAGAAGTACCCTATGTGTGTTAACGATTGCCATACCGCATAGCGTAAGGTGCCTCACATATAAATTACTGATTTGGCCACTGCGACACAAAAAAGGAAGGCAAGATCTAGAGCTCGCCCTTCATGTAAGTTATTCATACTATGAACTGACTCAAGCTTTAAAACACTACATAACGGCAGTCACTGAAGAAGGAGTATGATACTGTCAATGTCTACATTATTCCAGATGTACATTTCACGCATCGCGTATAGTTTAGACTTTACTTTTATTCATCGAGTGTTTATTTACATGATAATATTCTACTTTGATCGATTTTAAGCTAATGACGTGCAGGCGTTACGATAGTACCCTAGCCAAAGATTGACTCTAAATATTCCTACAGGTCTTCCTCTCAAACATTCAGGCTCGGTAGACACATTTCCTATGAGTCAGTAAAGGATATTTGTTACCAAATGATGGAAGCATCGTACATAGGAAGAGTACCGATTGATAAACATCAAAACAAAATGATACAACAAGACTTAAGGATATCAAATATTTATCAGACAATGTCAAGTTGATTACCAACAATTTTTCTCGAATAAAACCTCATCCAGGACCACTCACAGATCTTCACCTCCAAATAAATGCCCAAAATTAGCAGAATAATAGTTCCCAAGGCCACTTAAACTATCCCTTACCTTTTGTTTGTAATATTGGTTCAGGTTGTGTCTCAAGGTCAGAGACACGAAGCCACCTTGGTCGTTTGCGGGGGTTGAGGTCCATCGTTAAAAAAACTGTGTAATTTTTGAATCACTCGTCATTGATGGGCTATCTCAACTATATTGGAAAGTACGGGAAAGCCCAGCCAGAGCTCACTACCAGAAATTTTCTGAACGCAGTGTAGGACATGTAGAAATGTAAAGAAGGAGCTACATCAGAGGAGGAGGAGGCAATTGCATATCGATTGACCAAGTACGAGCAGATTCCAATCTTAGATAGTGTTGCAACTTGAAAAATATGTCCGAAAAAATCACCGTTATGCGTCCAAGCTACTCCGCAGCCTACAGAATGACAATTGCAGCTATAACGCCACAAAATTCACCCTCGATGCTTGTATAAAATAGGGGTTCTCCCTCAAATCGAGTGCAAATTCTACATCGAGAAAATAACATCTTGCTACATAGAAATAAGATAGAAGAAATATTGTACAGCCCATAAAACAACCATAAAAAGATCCCAGTGGGCGTCTAATACAGCAAAGGTTTGTATTTATTAGAGGAACGCTGTTTAAAGTCAGACCTAAAACCTATGAGATGGGAGAAGTCTAGGTAGTACTTGGTACATGTAAAATGCACCTAGCCGCATTATTTACAGACGAACAGACTGACACAACACGCAGAAATGTACGATTCAATGGTTCGGTGTAATGGGGTCACACTAGCCATCCGCTAAATTGGTTAAAGACCTTCCATATGCGATATGGTAGACAAGTGTGGCCTTAGGTTTTATAGCATTAAAGAAAACCGTTGAGTCGGTATTCTCTGAGTTACGGTAATTATAGTGGATGTACTTGAGCCGTCATTATTTGATGACTGAGTGATGTGCCAACCATCCATCAGTTCATATGCCAATATTTGCATTGGTTCTAGTTTAGTCTAATACAGGGTACTTAAATTAGGCTTCTCCTTGATATAAAATCTAAATAAATTCAGCTCAATTTGAGCAGAATTCTGTAGACTTCCCCCTTTCGCACGTTGCGCTTGACAGTTCCGTAGTACTGTATCCCCTTGCACATTGTGCGTGTAGTTCCTTAGAACTACAGTATTCTAAGCTAATAGCTCATAGAGTCCGCACTAGTTCCGTAGAAACAGTCGACTCTTTAACTTGATAAAATTGGTTTCTTAGAACAAGTCGGCTACTAACCCTCACAACTAATTGGCTTTAGCCGTACGCCTCTGGCTTAACCCGTAAAGTATTACTCTGACTTTAGAGCTGTGGGTGCTCTGCTGCACTTGGTAGCACTTGTTGTCAATCCTACACCTGAGTCGATTTCGACTGATCCTTTGTAAGAGATGGAGACTCTTGACTGCCTATCCGAGGCCCAACGTCTCGCGCTTGATATGTTTAATGCCTTGAACGGGGTCTAGTAGGTCGACCACATTGTGGTCCAAGGTTTAGATATGCTCAAGCTTTGATGCATTCATGCAATTTAATGCCACGCTGAGCGGTCAGATCCATGACCTACACGGTACATTCCAGCACCTAAAAAGTGAGCCAAAGTCTCGTTCGCTCGCTCCCAGCGATAAGAAATCTGACGGAATAGAGTGAGGGGGTCTTCTCTAAATCCGAGAAGTCGATACCATGATGCTCCATTCTCTGAGCAACAGAATGTTGGCTTAGCCAATTCGTAACAAGACGTTAGAGCCACAGAATAGGCTCTGACGTGTGATGCGTCGGTAAACGCTGCGTTTCCTACATTGGATTCGCTTAAAAAGAGAGATGACTTGGGTGTCCGCACCACCGAATCAAGCGTGCCGTGTACGCTTCCGATTCCTTGCCGCTAGGCAGGGGAAGAAAGAATTATCGGACCTTTCCAGGAGTTTCAAACTCTTATAGCTGCCATGCAGCTGGAACCTCTTTTAAAAGAATCAGTGTCACCAATATTAGGGAAGGACTTCGTAATGGAGTTGCGATGAAGGGAGCATTCCGCGTCCACCCCTTAACGTCTGAAGAGGCTGTAGACATAGCTTTAACCGCTGAGTTCAACTTTAAAGCCACTTGCTACGGAACTCTTAGGCATGGCTAAAGATCTTTTGACGAAAATGAGCCTATGAACCTCAGCCATGGTGAAAAAGAAGAAGCCGAGCTTCAAGCTGTTGAACAGCAACGTACCATTCGTCGATGTTACTTGTGCAGGATAACCAAACACTTGAGTCCACAGTGTCCGCTGCGGAAATCGCGTCAATGTAGGCAGAGCCGTATTTGACTCCTAAGCCGAAGATGGGTACGGAGCGAAAAAACGTCAACTCCCAGCAGGCGTGGGGCGCCCTAGTGGGGAGGAACTATGTCCTGTCGAATCTTTAGGTGGTAGCGATAGACAGGGCTTAGCCCCAGACGGACTCGTGGGGGTCGCCAAGCGGCGTGAGTATAAATCAGGCTTGCTAGTTGCCTTGGCTAAGATTAAGGGCTTTGAAGAGCCGTGGTCACTTTTGATTGACTCTGGGGCGTCGGGCAACTATGTTTGGCGCCGATCCCTTGAGAAATATCAGCAGTATTCTGAGGCTATGAAGCTCATGAGAGTGATGTTATCACTATTCGCTTAGCGACAGGTACTCGTATCACCGTACCTAAATTTCCGGTAAACTTAGGCGTGAAATGTTTAGATATCGATAGTATCGAACATTGTCTTGTCCTTGTTTCGGACCCGATATACGATCTCATCTTTGTGATGTCTTGGCTGGTACGCCATGAACCATGGATTGATTGGAGGTCAAAGACCTTAGGCGCAACGCGCAATGTTTCTCAGCGAAGCTTTGGATAGTCATGAACCCACTATTGCTAGACAACAAAAGCGCTATTGGCGCGAGAAACTAGCTGAGTCTGTTAGTGTGCTGAACATCGGAGTGTCTAAGTTTATTAGCTCTGAATTCATTAATAATAGTGTAAAAGGCTATTACTCCGTTGAGTTACACTGGTAATAGTAGAATTTTGAATTCTAGTAGCATTAATGGCGTAGAGTTGAGTCATCCTGGGTGCGATCCCTGTGATGTGCGTGTAGTGGCACGTATAAATACACTGGGTGAGGGAGGCTGCAATAGCACCTCACTGAACGTCGGTAATGACATTGTTGGCAATATGCAAAGGCATCCAGGACTAACCCCGAGTGGTGCATGTACAGTGGCATGTACTCCACTGAGTGGGGTCGGCCGTGATGGCACCCACTGATTGTCGGTAATAACATTGTTGACAATACTCCAAGTCATCAAGAGCCATGCATATTTAGTGCGAATATCGTGGATCCAATGCCAATGATGAGATAGGCTCTCAGATAGAGCAAGTAGAGGTCGGAGATGATCTTCGCCTCGTGGAACCGGATAGTCATGACCCGTTGAAGTCTCAGTGCACAGACGGCAGCGACGCCAGATGGGTACTGAAAAACGAAAGGCATCTGCCGTGTTTCAAAGGACAACAGTAAACACTTGAAATCTGGCAGGACGTGCCTAGACTTGGGCACTGGGGCTCAAGCTGCACGACGCATATGAGTTTGGGTCGTTAGAGGTCTATAAGTCGCGGCTCAGACAAACGTTTGAACCGCCTAGAGCTGAGTTCAGAGCTCGAACTGAACTCTTGAAGCTCAGACAAGGTAAGCGTGATGTGCACGCTTATGCGCAACATATACGACATCTCACGAGTTGTATAAGTTCCAATCCGGTGGATGAACACACGTTGGTTTCGGTGTTCATGCAGGGTCTTGCGGATGGTCCCGTCAAGACTCACCTGTTCCGACTTGAAATGGATTCACTGGAACAAGCCATCTCATTGCGGAACAGGAAGACTTCAGGCTGAGAAAGGCTCGCGCCAACTCGACATCAAATCTTCCATCGAGACGATATGACAGCAGAGGTCCAGAGCCGATGGAACTCTGTTAGGTAGAGAGCGAGAAGGCTCGCTCTACAGACTACAGGAAGTTGCAGAAATGCAACAGATGTCACAAGACAGGACACTACGCTTACGAGTGTAGTTCCCCTCGTCCAGTGTCTCGCAACTCTGGGCGTAGTGACCGTCCACCCATGAGAAAGGAGCAGGGACGCGGGTCCGCTGTTGGTGCAAAGACGCAACAACGGGATGGACCGTAAAAAACGGACAGGATCAGTAGGTGCGGAGCTCCCTACTGGTCCAGCAACGTCAAGAGAATTTATAGACCTCTTGATGAAGGTTGCTCCCAACATACAAACGTTGTGCGTTGCTGCTCTAGGTAATGAGATCTCACTCATTACCTTGAAACTCGAAGTGACAAATCAGTTGTCCCTTCGAGCTCTAGTCGATTGTGGGGCGTCCAACAATTTTGTGCGACGCCAATCGCTAGAAGATGGTCACTTTAAATTCAGTGAATGTGACACACCTCCCACGAGGATGACGGTATGTCTTGCGACAGGCGCATCCGTAACCGTCATGAAACGTATAGTGAAGATTCACTATACGCTAGAAGATACCCAATATGACGATGACTTTATCGTATTGGATTTGGATGACAAATTTGATGTCATCCTTGGAATACCGTGGCTCAGAAGGTACGAACCACGAGTAAACTGGCAACATCGGACAGTAACGATGCCTGCCGCTTGTTCATCAGATGGCCATCTGATGAACGTTTTGGAGCGTCCACAAGCGTGTGGATGTACTATGAGTGTGTGCGGTGGCCTCACTTGTGGTACGGTCGTTAGTACGACTGCACTAAACCTTAGTGTACCAAACGGTTACACTTCGGAGCAAAGTCCCGGCGGCTGTGAGGAAACACAGGCTGCGCCGAAGGTCCACCACTCGAATAAGTCGGGTGGACTGGGACAAAGATGTATCCCTAGCGGGGAACATCTAGAAGTGAAACAATCGATCGCTCAGGTTAAGCGAAACGATAATCCTAGATCGACTGGAGAGTCTTTCGTAGAGGATCTCGCTGTGGTTGCGCAGCCCCAGCTAGAGGAAGTAAAGGGAATAAGTCCCAAGATTACAAATACGGCGGAAATAAGTTCCCCGAAACCCGCGGGAATAAGTCCCCGGGAAGCCGAAGGAATAATTCTTTCGAAGCCTGAGGGAATAAGTCCCCAGGAAATGACAGATACATTGAATGTCATAGTCAATAACGGATCAAGTGTAGGCGCTTATATACTTGATCTGATTGCGCCTCCCAAGTTGACTTCGGAGATCACTCAGTTGCCAACGCTCGAACATAAAAAGTTCTTGCGTGATCTGCGTAGTGGCAAAGTCAAGCAGATCTGCTTACTCGTCGCTGACGACGAGTGCGTAGCCGACATAAGGTCAGCAACACTGAATACTGAGAACGAGAGAGTTCTCAGTAGTTCATCGATGGACGAGAGCGTCCTCGATGAAAAGACACGAGTTGAGCGATATGACTCCCAATCGTGGGAATCGCGCAAGACAAATCCTCTCTATGAAGATTTGGTTGAATTCAAGGATGTATTCCCTGAAACTGTTCCGTGCGAGTTACCGAAGGATAAAGGTACTCGACACGAGGTCGAGCTCAAACCAGGCTTGAAGTACTATGTCATGAAGCAGTGGCCACTGCCTCGTGAACAAGTACTTGCGATCGACAAGTTCTTTTCCGATCGTTTAGCTGCGGGCCACGTGAGGGAATCAACTTCCTCACATAGCTCTCCGACCTTCTGTGTGCGAAAAGCAACAGGAGGGTGGAGGATAGTACACGCGTTCAACAAGTTGAATGCTGCAACGGTACCGGCTCAGACGTTGATTCCAAGGAAGGACGTAATCATTGATGGTATGTCAAGAGTACCATCTTTTCGTCCATGGATTTGATGGATGACTTCTATCAAATCCTAATGCGGGAACGGGATATACCCTATACCGCAGTTAGCACGCCAAGCGGCATGCTCTGGGAATGGCTAGTAATGCCACAAGGGCTTAGTAATGCCCCTGCCACGTTCAACAGATGTGTATCACATCTGTTTGAGACCAGTACGAGAATTCGCAACGAGTTATTTCGATGACGTATTCATCCATAGTTGGGCTATGGATGGAAAGTCGGACGTTGAGGTTCACAGGTGCCACGTCCGACAGGTTCTTACAATCTTGCGAAAGCATCAATTGCATGCAAACCTCAAGAAGTGTATATTTGCAGCAAGCGAAATACCACTTCTTGGGTACATCGTTGGTAAGAACGGTGTACGTCCTGATCCCGAAAAGATCAAGGCGATCACCGACTGGCCTGTGCCGGTTGATGTCAAAGGTCTTCGAAAATTCCTTAGGCTAGAGGCGTATTTGCACAAGTATTCACGCAGTTATGCCGATATGACTGTACACCTCTCTCGTTTGTTGAAAAAGAACGAGAGGTGGTTATGGAACGCTGAATGCCAGCGCTCCTTTGAGGGTATCAAGCAGAGCTTGATACAATCCCCATTCTTAGCAATTGCCGATCAGGACAGGCCATTTCATGTGGTCTGTGATGCCAGCGATTTCGCAATCGGCTGTGCACTTATGAGTACGATCTTGGAGGAGTTGAACGCGTCGTCTGCTATCAGTCGCGTCAGCTGCAACCAGCTGAGCGGAACTATCCAGTGCATGACAAGGAACTCCTTGCCATGAAGTACGCACTCGCGAAGTTCAGAGTCTATCTATTAGGAGATATACCCTTCATCGTTTACACTGACCGTGCGTCATTACGCACGGCAGTGAACAGCCCGCACCTTTCTCAACGAATGGCGTGGTGGTTGTCATTCTTTGCGGAATACAACTTTACGGTCGAGTACAAACCAGGACGACTTAATGTGGTCGCTGATGCACTCTCACGTCGTCCCGACTTTGAAACAGTCGCGAAACCCAACAGTGAGACAGTCACTGTTGCGGTTATGACGTCCTCAGTCCCATCTTCAACGTTACATGATGATGTGAGGCGGGCGTATGCCCAAAATGGTGAGATTGTGAAGTTGTTGACACATCTCTCACAACCATCTCGAGAATCGTTGAAATGATTATCGTCTGCGTATCAATCTGCATCAGATCGATACACTACTCGCAACGGGTTACTGGATTATACAGACGTTTCTGGTGACACACCACGTGTTGTCATTCCAGATGATACGGATCTGCGTTTGCGGATCATGTTCGAGTATCACGATGCTCCTATAGGAGGACATCGTGGCCGAGAGAAAACATATCTCACGGTGAGTCGAGACTTTTACTGGCCCCGCCAGTATCAGTTTGTGCGCAAGTATGTTCGTGCATGCGAAGTCTGTCAACGAGTGAAGTCAAGTCCTTCACTGCGTGCACCTTTACAGCCTCTACCGGTTCCGGCTGAGTGCTGGGAATCCATCTCAATGGATTTTGTCGTCGGTTACCCAAAGACGCACGCGGGAATACGGGTATTCTCGTATTTGTTGACAGATTCAGCAAAATGGTACACCTTGTGGCTGTACCAGAGTCAATCACGGCAAGTGGCTGTGCCCGTGTCTTTATTGACACCATCTTCCGACTTCATGGGCTGCCCCGTGAACTCGTATCAGACAGAGATCCACGATTCACTGCTGATTTCTGGCGCTCCGTGCTCAAATCACTTGGAACGCGCTTGAAGATGTCGACATCTGATCATCCAGAGTCAGATGGTCAGACGGAACGAGCCAATCTTGTCATCGAAGAGATACTTCGAGGATACGTACACTCCTTTAAGAGTTGGAGTGAGTTTTTGCCAACGGTAGAGTTTGCCATTAACAACTAGGTGCATGCGTCCACGACACATACACCGTTTTACGTGAATGGCTTGCGCCATCCGCGTGTACCCACCTTACTCGAGTGTAACTCTGGTTTAATGGGGGCAGAGACTCGCGCGAGCAGAAAACGATTTGGTTCACGCTCATCACGCTCTGACGATGAGGTCATTGCGTTTGATGCCGATTTCGATAACATTGATATCGAAGAAGATGATGCCAGTGAGAGTGCGGAAGCCCTCACTGAAGAAAAGATTGATGTTGCTGCAGTGCACTCACAGCGTACTGAAGCTAACGATTCATCAGATGAATTCATACTGGCTCGTGAAACGGTAGTCCGTTTTGTGCAAGACTCCATCGCCGAAGCGGTGGATAAGCAAAAGCCAAACGTAAACAAGAATGGAAGGGCAAACACTCTTTTATTTAATTAAGGTGACTTAGTCCTACTGTCTACGGTTAATCTACCAAAGCATGTAGTGACTAACTTGGGTACTAGTAAACTTCTACCTAAGTACATCGGCCCATTTCGTGTATTGCATCGCCTAGGCAACGCATACACGATCGAATTGCCACGTAAGATGCGAACGCATCCCACGCTTTACTTTGGTCGGCTTAAGCCGTACCATCAGTACGCTGCTTCTTCCGATGAAGAACGCCCTTGCGCTCAAGCATCTCGCAGAGAGCCTTGTGCTCCCGATGGTGGGCATCGACAAGGGTCTGAAGAGCAGCTATCTCATCCCGAGACCGATCAACAATCCCATGAGCTACCCTTAGCTCGTCACGCTGAGACGTCAGAGATCTCTCGTTCTCAAGCTGAGCAAAGGCAAACTCAGCTCGATGCTTCGAGACAGTGTCCCCCATTTGGAGACGCCTGTCCCGCTCATGTTCGAGATCGTTGCGTAACCCTTGCGTTACGCGATCAAAGAAGCTCTCGGGAACACACGCTCCCCCACGATAGTTTGGAGAGCGTCTTCCCTTCTCCTCCACCTCCATTAGAGGACTGTCGCGGTGGCCAGCGCTATCTGGTTGAGCAGCTGTTGAACCACCGCGACGTGAACGGACGTCGGACGAGTTACCTCGTCCGGTGGCGCGGTTATCCCCCGTCCTGGGATACTTGGAAGCCCCGCTCCCAACTGATGATTGACGTACTGGGTCTGGTTGAGCTGTACGACGCGGCACATCCTGTGCCGCAGAAGTACTACCGGAGAAAGTATTCCCGGCATGGTCGTAAAGGGATTTCAGGTTGTCAATCCCTTTGTACATCTCAGTAGAGATGCGTACGCGCCACCACGGGCTATTAGGGAGGTAAGCCTCCTTAGGTGCTCGTGCAGACCCACCATTCATTGACAGACGATGCCGCTTATAGCGTGCACCTGTCGGGGTTCTTTTCTCAAACTTATCACAAGCTTTGATAAGTTTGTCGCTCCAAACGTCACGACCTACATCCTCAAGGTTATGGATGTAGACGTTCCACGCTTGAAGCAGTGAGGGACCATCACGTTTGTGATTCCCACTGTATCATCAATGCTTAAAGAAAGCATCGATGAAGAACTCATGTTCAGTGCGATAGTTTTTCGCACTGGGGTCAAGGTGATGGATCCTTGACGAATCGAACAATCGTGTTCGATAGCGATCACTTGTCGTCGCCGACAAGCGATCCATGACTGACTATGGAGGCATCCATGCCTTCTTCTTGGGAGCGAGACGCAAAACACTGCGGCCCCGCTCTTATTGCGACGTGCCGACGGAAGGACTGGCACCTCGTTGCGAAGTGGTGTCAATAGGAGTACCGTCACCACTGTTCGCGCCCGAGTCTCACGACCTCGAGCGCCTTCACTTCGGCGATGGTTCATCTGATGAATCAGATGAACCAAAGATGCTACGACGCATAGCATCATCCATGCCACGCTTGGCAGGCGGCTTGGATTCGATCGCCGTCGACACAGATCCATCTTCCGTATTGGGAGAGTATGAGACACCGAGCTCATACTCTGTGAAGACATGAGTGTCTTCATGACAAGCGCCTGCATCACCAGGTGACACAGGCTGAGTCGCTTCAGAAACCGATGAGACATCAGTTGCTGCGGTTTCTGCTTCGGCGTCCGCACAGAGACGTGCGATCGCGCTCTCGGCGGCCTTGCTCGCGCATCGCATGAGCTTGTTAACCATGCGATGAATTGTAGGAAAGTGGACTCGGACCAACGAGTGCAAACCCTGTCCCAAATGATTTGGGACGATTATCCATTTAGTCAATCAGTAAATAAAGTGACTGATGGTTAAGGGTGGTGGGTGATGTAACGAGGTGAATCGTTACATAACAATTTATAAGACATTGTTAATAGAATAAAACTCTAAGAGTTAAATTCTCAGAATATTGTCATAAGGACAAATATTCTGTAGCACTTACAAGTAGTTCCTAATTGGTTGATATAGGCCATTATATCAACCAACGAAGACGCGCCAAGACTGACGCACGCAATGAGTGGTGAGCAGATAGTTGATTTACACATTTGTATTTAGACATAGTTAGATGAGGATAAACAGGGGGTTTATTACAGACATTAACTATAATAAATTAAGTTCTACTTTTTACTTAAACTAAGTACTCGCTTCTTCTTACCGTCTTCCTCTGCACGTACGAGTGTACGTGAAGTTACGCGGCACCGCCCCATTCTGTCAGCAGAACAAGTAGCTTGTACTGTCATCAGTACTAGCTTCAGGGTGCACCGTTACAAAAAGCAGCTTGAATTCGCTAAGCAATCATTGTTCTCACCTGCCCACGGCTTCAATCACCGTAAAGAGTCGTATCGCCTCACCAGCAACAGCTCTTTACCTCTGTCTTGCTTTGAGAACGAAAAACCTGAAGATGATGTTAAGCGAACCTGCTCGTAATGTCAAGCACTTTACCTCCATCTTCACATGGTCGAAGTTAGCGCGTCCATTGTCTATATTACCGAAAGTGTGAATCTAGTTCCAACCACACTGTACTTGTGAATACCCTGACGTAGTAATAGCGCGCTTTACGTGCTGGAAAAGACCTGTTCAACTCGACCAACATACTTTTGGGGTCCGCTCCCGTTGCTGTTTCGTACCGATAAACTGTAGCAAGTGAGGCACGTAAGCACTTACAAAAGACCCCTCTTTTATTCGTATCGGTGTTGCCACAACTACACATAATTGCTGCTATTCGTTGTTTCCTATACGCAGCGTGTTAGCACAAAAATATCCACGAAAGATTGACACCATATTTTCAACCGTGCATGGTCTTGAAGTACGTTGTGCTGATGGCCTTCTCGACAATGCATCTACAATATGTATGATTCTACAAACGCATATCGCAGATGAAAACAGGCCGCTGTATCGACAAAAGACAGCTTTAGTTGTCTTCGAAGTTGAACGAGGAGTCAACATGCAAAAGCGACCGTTACGCGGTGAAAGATATACATCGACGAGGCCATGATGATCGCAGGGATGGAATTATACATCGATTGTGTCATATCGTGAATTTGAGAAGACGAGGTAGACGCTTCAACGAGTACTAGAGGTCACCATATGTCGCTGAAGACCTGATTGCTGGTGTGCGACGCGTAGATGCTGTGGAATGTTTTTTGATCAGTTGCGCTTACATCGCTTGCAATACCTTTTCGTGAGACCAAAGTTCGAGCCAATTTTACAACGCCACAAGTGATACCAGTCTAAACGTACGTCGAGCTTCCAGTTAGAGATGGAGTTGGAATTTATGTGTGGTCTAGCGTCCGTGCCACCATTTGTGCCTCCAGCTGTGCGACGAATCTGTAATATAACGCGGTCTCTCAAAAGTCTCCTCATCGACGTCATCATTAAGAAGAAAGCGAGTGCTCATTTCTGTGGTCATGTGCCTTTGAGATTGCCGTTTGCAACACGTTTGTCAGGAGCAGGTCGGACGGGACTATTTTAAGACGTGTGGTGAAAGAGAAAGTATGAGAGCAAGCTTTATTTCATTGTACACTCACCAAACACGCCGAAAAACGTTGGGTGTCGCATGCGTCCACGCTATGGATCAAACGTGAACATGCTGAAGCTCCGCGCCCTTGGGCAAACACGTCGACGCTGGAAGAGGATGGTTACCAAATTGCTGATCATATTGATTGACGTGAAATACATGTCCCTCTTAGCCGAAGTAGTCACATGAGTGATGCTGAACTCGCTGAGGTAAAGGGAATTACCGCACCAAAGTACTGCCGCTAAGGCTGATATAGGCGCAGATGGATGTTTCCTGTATTACATACCAAGAGTCGACCATAACTATACATTAGTTAGCTGCGGCATGTCGTAAGTGTAACTGTACTTCTTGAAGATGTGAACTGTTCTGTAAGTTAAGCAATGGGGTGGATATGCAGAACATCGTCTTCTGTTCACCGACAAGCACTAGATGAAAAACAGCATCATAGATGGGTCGCATTACACATTGTGCACGACTTGATGTGTCGGCACCTACCCCATTTCTGCGTGCTGTGAGTTGGCTGACTCTGACACGAGCATTCGTAGACTTACAATGCGTACGGGAAAACTAGAGGCTAAGAAGTCAATATTTCGTACCAGCCACAATCGTTTCTTTCTTTTATATTCGATTCCTCCCCTTTTTTACAGTATTACATTAACTACAACAAGTAGTCGTTTTCGCGTCAATCGACGTTTTGAATTTCCTCGTCTAATGGCTGGTGACTA
The DNA here is from genome assembly GCA_921007115.2 of Peronospora matthiolae. Taxonomy (NCBI): domain Eukaryota; phylum Oomycota; class Peronosporomycetes; order Peronosporales; family Peronosporaceae; genus Peronospora; species Peronospora matthiolae. Next base: position 125,257 of record CAKLBY020000166.1, read on the forward strand.
GTAGTGCGATAGGACGCTGCGAGTTCGTATCAAGATCCCAAACTCATCCACACGTGGTATCGAGCATTGATATCACCTGCTAAATTTGGATATCATAGATTTAGCTGGATAAATGCAACACAACTCAAAAAGGGGCGGAAAGGGAGTACATTAGCAAAAAAGGAGACCTAGGACTTTGTCGATCACATTCACATCTGTTTACTTTTCATTTACCTCTTACTAATTCATATCATTTACTTTCCATTTATCTCCTACCACTTAACTTTGTAATCCTGACAAAAAAATTGACTAGTCGCATACTATCTAATACAGTTGAGGGTCAAAGATGCAAGACTGTGTAACTCGTGTCAAATCGTATCGTCTACTGCATTAATAGTCAATGCATCATCTACTGCGAAGGAGGCGATAGATTCTGCTGTTCAAGCTAGCTGTACAAACGAAATATTACTATTCTTGCACAAATTTAGAGAATTGTTGAAAAGACGCCTTAAACTTGTTAAATGGACGCTTGGTAAAATGTACATTTTTGCCAACGTAATCGACCGCAAGCTCTTATTTGCGGGCAGAGAGTCATAAAAGTTGAATTGATGCATTAATCGATGAATATTTTTTTCAGGCTGACGTGACCCACCGCCGGCTTAGATTTGCTGCAGGAGAGTAAAAACAATCAAATAGGATGCAGAGCAGATCACAAAGTAATTTTGATCTTGACTACGTGCATGCTCACCCCACCCGAACATACTTGTGACAAGGCAGCGATGACCTTTATGCCTTCACTTTATGTTCCCATCTCCGCACGCCTTCAGCACCCCGGTAGCAGCAATTTCTGACGCTTTTTTAAAAGGCGTCCATTTACTAATGTTGTAGGCGTGCTTTTAACGACTACCCAAAATTACACTAGGCGATCTTGTTATTTCATTTTGCTGTAACAAACTTCAGATTACCGATGAGTTCTGCACATGCAAATTGAACCGTATTGATCAATGCCAGTGTAGCAAATCCAGTTATGACGTCGAGTACATGTGTCGTATTTTGCTTACTTCACGCATATCGATTTTCAAATTACAAAAGTAAAAATGTTAAATACAGCTTGTACATGCAATCAATCGTGCCACTTTACATGTCAAAAGTCGAAATACTAGAATCAGAAGCGCTAGCACCTCCGTCTACCGACAAAACAGCTCCTGCAATATTCATCGATCTGTTCCGTCGCATCGGACTGGTACCCGAACCACTGATCACACCTTCCATCTCTACATGGTCCAGACTACGATGTCGAGCCAGCTTTCCTTTGCTAGTTGTTGATGCTGCATAACTTTGCGGGGCTGGGGGTGACGGATCCAGGCTTGACAGATTCATGGAGCTTGGCGAGGTGTAAAATGATGGTACACGGCCGATTGCTTTCCGTCCGCTCCGTCTTTCGTCTTCTAGAGCTTGCTCGCCACGCAAGTATCGCACAGCACGTTCTAAGGCAAATTCCACGCGGCACATGCTACGGATACGTGCAATTGCTGGCCAACATGCCCGTTCACCAGCGAGCAAAATATCGGGGAAAGTCTCACGTGATGGATTGGTCATCACTGTTCGCAGCAATGTCGTGGCGGAAATCTTGTCGGTGGGGCAGATCGTGATATCCCCTTCGTACTTTTGCGTGAGCAGAGGAACTAAACCAATGTCGAGGAGCTTGAGTACGGAGGTATTCAGACCAAACTCGGCAATATTTTTTACGTACGCCTTCATTTGCTTCTTCAAAAAGCTCATGAGGCTTCCAGTCTGTTCATTTCCAAACGTTGAATGACCTGAAACAATCTTGTAATGAATGTTGACCTGGCTGACGATGAAGTGATTTACATTAAATAGCTCGGCCAGACGTTCCATTGGAAGATCGCACTCGACACTACCGTCACTCCACTTAAGCCCCTCTCGATAGTAGGGAACAATGTTTCCTTTCTCGTCCTTGGCCAACAGCTCGACAGGACGAAACACGTTCGGAATCGCACAAGACGCTAGGGAAGCCGACCAAATAATCACATTGGGGGCCGTGAGATAGTTGAGCAACTGGGGGTAGTCATCAGTGCTCAGCGGGGTTACGGTGACGTTAATAATCCGACCCGTCTTATCGTAAGCCTCTCTGAAGGTGTAGTCTCCCATTGCACTTCGCAAGCAGTTGCGAAGTGTCTTCGTATCTAGTAAGAAGCGCTTGTCCAAAAATCGGCCCAGGAGGACGAACGCATCCCGCACAAAATCAAAAGCACTTTTAGGAAGCACTACCTCGATCCGCGGTAATAAGGACGGCGTGTAATCAGCCCGATCCTGCTCGGTAATGTTTGCTTTCAAAAAGTCTAGATTCACACTTGATCCCGACAAAAAGCCCAGTGCTTCATCATCGTTGCGAACCCCGATAGCCCCCGCCAAAATCGACCCTGCCGAAGATCCAGCAATTACACTGGGCAGCAAATTGTTTTCCAACAGAGCTTTGATCACGCCCGCATGGTAAAACCCATGCGCTCCACCGCCGGACAACATCAACGCCGACCGCCCAAACGCATGCCGCGTCTCGCTAAAGAAAGCCAACTTGTTGTCGATCGACAAGTCGTCGTGCTCCTCGTCTGTTCGTGGCTTTGCACGCAGCACCACGTTCATGGACTGCACAATCGCGTCCAGATACTCTTCAATCACGTACTTGGTCCCCACTACACAAAGCAGTAACAAATCAGCAGTAGCATATTGAAAGCCATCAGTACCGCCACAGCATACAAAAATGGCGTCGTCCTCTGACTACCCATCCAACAACAGACAACACCGCGCGAAGAACGAGAGCAGCGACAAACCGTTGCTGACTGAGTACAACCGCGGGTTGCTCAGTCCCCAGTGTTTCCTCAAGAGTCCCGCCCGTAGCGCAAACATAAGTCGGACCACGTCCTTCTCACGCTCGAGCTTCTTGTACATGAGCGTCTTGTTCGTCACGCGCTCGTACAGAAAAAGGTTCGACTTGGGGTCCGCCCGCCACTTGTCGCGGCCCTCGACTTTGTCCAGCTCGCCGGCGATCGACTGGCGCTCGGCGAAGCTCTGGGCGTGCTCCAGCTGCTGCTGTAAGCGCAGCGAGCGTCGCCCCTTGGCACTGAAGCGACGAACGGCGTTGCCCACGACTTGACGAGCGACGGCCTGCAGCTGGTGGACAATGTGCAGCACGAACGTCGCGCAGAGGAACCGAGTGAACACGTCGGGCACGAGAAGCGCTCGCAGCGTCTGGAGCCACAGCTCCAAGAGCGTCACAACCACGTGATGGGTACATTCGTACTTTGCCGAAGCGGTACGGTACGCGCGCCGCTGTATGTGCTGCACAAGCCGCCTCATAAGCTTCTCCTGTCTCTCTAACCCCGTCGCAGCGATCCAGAAACGCAGCCATAGACGAGCAAGTGTGTACACATGCTGCTGGAGCCGTACTAACGAGCTCGACGGCTGCATGACGACCAGGGGCCGGTCCACGGACAGCTTTGAGCCCATTTGATTCCTTCCTTTAGGACGGTCGGACGCAACGCTTCGCGATCGTGCGACCATCACTCTGCAAGCATAGAGTAGTCAAGTCAACAAAAACTTCAACATGAAGAGGATGGGCTTCACGTCAAATTCAGCTTTGGATATTAACGTGAAGGTACAGGGAGTAAAAAAGGGCCAGCATGTGGTCGACGCGTCTAGCAGTCAATACCCGTAGCATGTCGCGGAATGTACTTCCCAGCCGTAAGCACCTCAGTAGCGATCTCGAGCAGCTGCTCGTCGCGTTTGCCTGCCAACTTGATGTCACTCAGTAGGTTCTGAATCTTGTTGGACGTCACGTCGCAGTACAGCGCCGTGAGCTTCTTCTCGTGCTCAGCCGATTCATTGCCGGCGATAAGCGACGAAGACGAACGTGAGATAGTGGCAGTCATGGCAAATAGCGCAATCGCCGAGTCAGCAATCCGCTCCAGCTGGATCTGCTCGTTCACGATGTTCTTGCCATGCTTGCGCAGCAGATACTCGACCGCGTCACCGAATTCCGCTGTACGCTTCTGCAGCAGATCGACTTGACTGGATAAGCTCGAGTGCGCCCCTTTCAGTGGCGGTGGCGAGAACTTTCGCTGCAAACGGTCCGAGATCTCCTTGGCCGCGTTCGACGGGTCTGATAGCGGGTTTTGGAGTAGCTTGCCAACGGCCGAAAGGCGTTCACCAGCAGTCTGTAGTGTACAATGTAGCAGCACGTTAAACTGGCAACAACACCAACAAGAAAGCATAGTCAACGTACTCGAATCCCACTAAGAGCGATGAGCATGCGGAGAATCTCGTTCGTGCCCTCAAAGATCGAAAGGATGCGACAGTCACGCATGAGACGCTCAAACGGCCACTCCTTCATGAAACCAGTGCCACCCATAACCTGAATGCACTCGTTGATACCGACAAAAGCTGCTTCTGAACCATACACCTTACACATGGCAGCCTCGATTTCGCAGGACGGATCACCGCGGTCGATCATGCCCGTCGTCATAAACGCCATGGACTCAATAGCATACGCATCCAGTGCCATCATACCAAACTTCTTCTGGATCAAGCCAAAGTTAGCTAAAGGTGCACCAAACTGCTTGCGCGAGTTCGCGTGCTCAGCTGCCGTTCCCAGCACCCGACGTAGCGACGCTCCAGCACAAGCCCCAAGGCCGAACCGACCATTATTCAGGATATTCATGGCCACCTTGAACCCCTGACCAACGCCAGCTGCGCCGCCTGTTTTCATGTCCGGACCACCGCCCAACACGTTTTCAATCGGCACTTTGCAGTTGTCAAAAAACACTTGACACGTGTTCGAGCCTCGAATGCCGAGTTTATCTTCGGGAGGACCACTTGTGACCCCTCCGAAAGCTCGCTCGACGATGAACGCCGTGACTTTGTCCGTGCCGTTTACTTCCGTCTGGGCAAACACCGTCATCACGTCCGCCCAGCCGCCATTACTAATCCAGATCTTGTCTCCATTCAGCACAAAGTGCTTGCCATCTTCCGACAGCGTCGCCCGTGTCTTGATGGACCCGGCATCGGATCCACTCGAAGGTTCCGTGAGGGCAAAGGCGGCAATGTGCTCGCCAGTGGCGAGTTTCGGGAGGTACTTGGCCTTCTGCGCTTCATTGCCATTGAGGAGAATCCCCTTCAGTCCGATCGACTGGTGCGCCATGACCGTCACGGCTAAACTCCCATCTGTAATCTCCTCACACACCCGAGCGTAGCCCGTGTTCGAGAGCCCGAGACCTTCGAGTTCCTCCGGGATCTGCAGGCCAAAGAGTCCGAGCTCCTTCATATCGTCCAGCACTTGCTGCGGGATCGTCTTTGTCTCGTCAATTGCACGCGAATCCACCGACCCAAAGAATTTTGTCACAGGGTCCACGAGCATCTGCAGCGTCTCGGCCTCGCTAGGAGAGAGTTTCGGGTACGGAAACGCTCGCGCAGCGTTGTTGACGCCAAGGAAGAGACCGCGCGTGTACGACACGTCGGTAGCTGCTTCTGCTGCAGTCTGTAGCCAGCGGACACCCCGTTGCAGGAGGAGAAGGCGTGGACGGGAGCGTAGAGGAGACAAGTGCATCATCACAAGATCTGATCAGAGAACCGAAGAGACGCTGGGTGGTCGTGGATTGGAGAATGACGACGAAAGGGCACAACCGAATCTCAAGATCGACCTGACGGGTAAATCTAGGTGAGATATGCGACGTGAAGACGTGTTGGCTACTGGAATCAGATGGTCATAAAAATAGTCGGATGTAAATAGAGACTCACAACTTGGTCAAATTCTTTTTTACCTGCACACTCGACCTATAGAGATCCAATGAAACAGCCAATCGCAGTCGAAGCTGTGAAAAGCTAGCTCACCACTATCCATTCACACGCCATCGGATTCTACAGGAGCTCGAGGCCCTCCTATCTTTGCGTGCACCACGCTATTTCCCCCTCTCACCTGCAAACACCGCACCAGCCGTCGCAGGCAGTCCTTGCCATGAGCAGCTTGGGCCAGCGGGTGCGCAATACCTACACGTCCGGCGCGCCGGCCAACTATGTCCCAGGCTTGGGTCGTGGCGCCGTGGGCTTCACGACGCGCTCGGACATTGGGCCAGCGCGTGCGCCCATGACGCAAGACGGGACGCAGGACGCGCCGTTCCTTCCTCCCGCTGGTCGGGGACGGGGCGTCGAGATTGCAGGCGTTGGACCCGGTGCCGGACGCGGGTCTGGGACCGCAGGAATGGGCGGATTCGGACGTGAAAAGGACGATAACGAGGACTTTGGCGACTACAGTGAGACGAACTACGACGAGTTCTCGGGCTATTCGTCCCGTGGGCTCTTCCAGGACACGCCCTACGATGAGGACGACAAGGAAGCAGACGAGACGTACGAGCAGGTGGATGAGCGCATGGACTCGAGACGCAAGCGGCGTCGGGAGATCCGGCAACTGGAGGAGCTCAAGAAAGCGCGCAAAGAAATGCCCAAGATCTCGGACCAATTTGCGGACCTCAAGAGTTCTCTCCAGCAAATGTCGGACGCGGACTGGGATCTGATCCCAGAGATTGGAGACTATTCGCTCAAGTACAAGACGAACACGGCACTGCAGAAACGCCACGAGATGTTTGCACCTGTGCCCGACAGTCTCTTGGGAACTACTGGAGCTCGAGTTAGTGGAACGATTACACCGGTGAATGGGATTGATACACCTGCTGGCATGACGAGCTCCGTAACGGGATTGGCAGGCGCGAGAGGCGCTCAGCTATCCCACAAGCTGGATAAGATGTCGGACTCGATCTCGGGCCAGACGGTCGTGGACCCGAAGGGGTATCTCACGAGTTTAAACAGTCTGAAGCTCACGAGCGACGCTGAGATTGGCGACATCAAGAAAGCGAGGCTTTTGCTAAGATCCGTGACATTGACGAATCCCAAGCATGGGCCCGGGTGGATTGCTGCGGCAAGATTGGAGGAAGTGGCAGGAAAGTTGGTGCAAGCAAGGAAGATCATTGCACAAGGGTGCGAGTCCTGTTCGACGCAGGAAGATGTGTGGCTGGAAGCAGCACGATTGCAAAATCCGGAGAATGCCAAGACGATTTTAGCTAAAGCTGTGCGACACGTGCCCAAGTCGGTCAAGGTCTGGCTCCAAGCAGCGCAGCTCGAAAACGATGACGAGCTTAAGAAGCTCGTAATGCGTCGCGCTCTTGAGTTTATTCCCAACTCGGTAAAGCTATGGAAAGCTCTCATTGAGCTGGAGGATGTTGACGGCGCTCGGATTCTGCTCGGTCGGGCTGTGGAGTGCGTTCCACAAGCTGTGGATCTATGGCTAGCTCTGGCTCGGCTCGAAACGTATGAGAACGCGAAGAAAACGCTAAATAAGGCACGCGCGGTTATTCCGACTGAGCCGTCGATCTGGATTACAGCAGCCAAGCTGGAGGAAGCCCAAGGCAAAAATCTCGACATGATTGATCGCATCATTCAGCTGGCACTGAAGTCACTTCAAAAACATCAGGTGGTCATGAACCGGGAAATGTGGCTTAAGGAAGCCGAAGCGTGTGAGCATGCTGGCGCACCATTAACATGTGCGGCAATCGTACGTGTTAGTTTGGATGTTGGGGTTGACCACGAAGACCGTAAACGTACATGGATGGACGACGCTGAAAACAGTATAAACCGTGGCGCACTACTAACTGCCAAGGCAATCTATGCAGCTGCATTGCAGGTTTTCCCAGGAAAGAAGTCGATTTGGCTGCGCGCGGTTGCGCTGGAGAAGAAAGTTCACGAGGGCAAGAGTCATGAACCTGTCGAACGGCTGTTGCAGAAGGCCGTTACTTGTTGTCCCAACGCAGAGATTCTGTGGCTTATGGCTGCTAAGGAGGTTTGGACCAACGGATCTGTCGAGAATGCCCGATTGATCTTGCGCCAAGCATTTAGTGCCAATCCGAATAGCGAGGCAATTTGGTTGGCAGCCGTGAAGTTGGAGTGGGAGAACGATGAAATTGACTTGGCTCGAGCATTGCTGGCTAAAGCACGCGCTCAAGCACCGTCGCCCCATGTATGGATGAAGTCTGTGCTTTTTGAAAGGGAATGTGCTGAGAATCGTAAAGACGAAGAAGATCTTGTCTTGGAAGGTATCAAGCTGTATCCTGGTTTTCCCAAGTTGTACATGATGGCTGGACAATTTTACGAATCCCTGGACCCACCGAGCTATGACAGTGCAAAGAAAATGTACCGCGAAGGTATTCAGCATTGTCCGACGTCAATTCCATTGTGGACTCTTTCCAGTCGACTGGAGGAAAAGATGAATGGTGTTACCAAGGCGCGCTCGGTGTTGGAGATGGCACGCTTGAAAAACCCGAAGACCGATTTGTTGTGGCTGGAGGCTGCTCGATTAGAAGCTCGGTGGAACAACCCTAAGGGTCAAGAAATGCTGATGGCCAAGGCTTTGCAAGAATGCCCTGAGTCGGGCATACTCTTGGCAGAATCAATTGACATTGCTCCTCGTGCGCAGCAGAAGCGTGCATCGTTCACCGCACTGAAAAAGAAGGACAACGATACGTCAGTGTGCTTGTCAGTCGCTAAACTGTTTTGGCAGGAACGCAAGTACTCAAAAGCACGCAAGTGGTTGGAACGAACAGTTCAGCTAGATTCAGATTTTGGAGATGCATGGGCACATTACTACCTTTTCGAGCTTAGGTATGGTACCAAGGAAGCGGCAGAAAAGATTTTGAAGCGGGCGGTGATGTCTGATCCTCATCACGGTGAAAAGTGGACGCGGATCTCAAAGCAGACACAAAATCGCCGCAAAAAGACTGAAGAGCTAGTAAAGCTTGTCAGCCTAACGTTGCCGTTTGCCGAACAACCGTAGGGGCACAATTGAAGTAAACGAAGAATGAGAGCTTTTTGATGCAAGTTGTACTTACGAACTAACTTCTTTGACTACTTGTAGAATATTACTTTGGCCCCTTGGGAGACAGTACAAGCGCCAATTAGAGATAAAATATCGAAACCTTGGCACGTGAAGGCTAAATAATCTCGCCTGAGCCTATCGCTGAGCATATCGTTAAATTCAACAGCCTTCAGCTCGTTTGCGCTGTTTAATTTTGATGGGGTGTATGTCGTCATGAAAACACTCCATTTCGGATAACAGAACCGCTGTCTTTGTTATCAACAATTCTTTATCCCCTCTTTGGTCGGCTTGCTACTGAACGATAACTAAAACAGTCGATCTCGATTCTTTGACATGTGTAGTTGCTAGTTTGGAAATAGTCGTGTTAACGTCATAATTGCTAGATTGGAAATAGCCGTGTTAACGTCCTGACAGGTAGTTCGCACATAACACTTTGTATCGCTTTCTTAGTCATGGTAAAGCTCGGTTGCGACAAGAACTGTGAGTCCCGTTTATTCCGCTCGGGCCATACAAACGGTTGTTTGGCTTCAAACCGTGAAACACTTGCGTTACAAGCAGCCGTAAGCGGATACTTTTACTCGCTGAGTTAGTCGTATAAAAGGATAAGAAGTACTGTTCTTCTCGTTGGTTTACGTAAAAAAGAAGTTCGTCGACTCACGTGCTTAACGAAGAGGCATAGCGGATTTCTGATTGTCAGATGAGTATACCTTACCATCAATCATTGATTCACGTTACGCAAAGCTCAGTTGGTCGTCTAATGACGATTACGCACTTCGTTTTTTCAGTTGTAATGATGCGACGCCAATGCTTCAGGAATGATGCAGAGCGCTTTGAAACGATATCGGTGGCCACATGGTAAGGCATGGTGTAGGCGGATAGCAATCACTTCAAGCAAAAAAAACCATGTGACCTTTGATGTAGTAGGTGGCATACCAGTGTACCCTATGAACTAGACCGTATTAATTTTTCACTTCGCCTTTGACCTCCATACGATCAAACTCACATTAACATCACTTATAATGTAATGAACGCAACGTCGTGCGGCCATTCTTAGTCTGCAATACCAAAGCCTTGTTTACTAATGGTTAAGCCCGACATGCATGGGGATATCAAAAGATCCGTCTTCTACACTATATTACCCTCAGTATTCGCACTATTTCGTGTGAAGCAAAACGGCGAGTAGTGAAGGGTAGCTTGGGAACGAGTCGAGCTAGCAGGCAAGCGAGTTTCTTCGCATCATGGGGCTAGCAACATTCCAGTACTTGACTGTGCTCCCCTCTACAAATTCTTTTTGTCCATTCTCGCTTTTGAACGGATGGCAATTGTGGTAGGGTTTAGTGAATGATGTTTGACAGCAGTAGCATAAATGAAAGTTCACATGAGCTCCTGTTTTCTCATATGCTATACACTCGGACGAGTGCATGTACAGTGTCAGCAATACCACATCATGCAGTTTGTAGTAGAAGCAGTATCATTAGAAATTATCTAACTTGGTTAAAAATAAAATTAATTGTAATTTAGATACTTTAAATATAAAACAATTTTTATGGTTTTTAAACAAAATACCACATCATGCAGTATAGGCATTGATCTCCATAGCAAGACTGCAACGTCTACATTGCAGCAATCCACGTAACCGTTTTGATACATATATTTATCGCTTAACAGCATGCGCTCTACCCGCATGCCCGTCCGCCAGGCGAACCATGAGTTCTGCCAAAGCTTGGACATAATTGCTGAGCAATCGTTTTGCTCAGCAGTTTTATGTCCCAGCACACTAAAGCATACGTTTACTGCTCATTCTTGAACGTACGGATTCAGCGTCTTATAAACAAGGTCCACGATACGTTCTCCACGATTCTTTCGTGATTGCACAAACACGTGGCCATGTTTAAGCGTCACGCGACATTGTGCTCACATGCTATGCCAAAGCTTCCCACAGAAGAGATTATTGAAGCAGCATACAACCAGAAAAACTTCATTGTTGTAGCCCTCGGCTCGTGGTACACAGTAATTTTTACCATCAATTCGCACCGATATCAACTTCATCTTCAGAGCTTTGTTGGCGATGTATTGCCATCAATAGGGGGTCGGGGGTCACCCCACCTTGAAATTGGACAGCCTCCGCCTTGCTGGCGCAGGTTTACTGATATGCAGACTATCCATCATCTAAGTCGGTCTATTCGATCGGCAGTTCGTTAACCTCCATCGTCCAATGACGTCCTGATCATTTCGAGCGTAGAGCTCGAGTAGGCCCACGCTTGATCTCTTTTGTAATGGCGTGCTAAACACAACCTTTGTCGGCATACTTTGAACGTATGAGGAAATAAAGATCGCTCTCACATCTTCTCTTTCACCTCTAATCTCTTGAAGCGGGTTAGATGACCCAAGATAAGAATCTAGGGTCGTCCAGCCCGCTCCTAGCAACCGTGTTGCAAACGGCAATCTCAAAGGCACATGACCCCAGAAATGAGCGCTCGTTTTCTTCTTAATGATGACGTTGATGAGGAGACTTATGAGAGACCGTGCTGGATTACAGATTCGTCGCACAGCTGGAGGCACAAATGGTGGCACGGACGCTAGACCACACATAGATTCCAACGCCATCTCTAACTGGAAGCCCGACGTACGTTTAGACTGGTATCACTTGTGGCGTTGTAAAATTGGCTCGAACTTTGGTCTCACGAAAAGGTATTGCAAGTGATGTAAGCGCAACTGATCACAAACATTTCACAGCATCTACGCGTCGCACACCAGCAATCAGGTCTTCAGCGACATATGGTGAACTCTAGTACTCGTTGAAGCGTCTACCTCGTCTTCTCAAATTCACGATATGACACAATCGATGTATAATTCCATCCCTGCGATCATCATGGCCTCGTCGATGTACATCTTTCACCGCGTAACGGTCGCTTTTGCATGTTGACTCCTCGTTCAACTTCGAAGACAACTAAAGCTGTCATTTGTCGATACAGTGGCCTGTTTTCATCTACGATATGCGTATGTAGAATCATACATATTGTAGATACATTGTCGAGAAGGCCATCAGCACAACGTACTGCAAGACCATGCACGGTTGAAAATATGGTGTCAATCTTTCGTGGATATTATTGTGCTAACACGCTGCGTATAGGGAACAACGAATAGCAGCAATTATGTGTAGTTGTGGCAACGCCGATACGAATAAAAGAGGGGTCTTTTGTAAGTGCTTACGTGCCTCACTTGCTACAGTTTATCGGTACGAAACAGCAACGGGAGCGGACCCCAAAAGTATATTGGTCGAGTTGAACAGGTCTTTTCCAGCACGTAAAGCGCGTTCTTACTACGTCGGGGTAATCACAAGTACAGTGTGGTTGGAACTAGATCCACACTTTCGGTAATGTAGACAATGGACGCGCTAACTTCGACCATGTGAAGATGGAGGTAAAGTACTTGACATTGCGAGCAGGTTCGCTTAACATCATCTTCAGGTCTTTCGTTTTCACAGCAAGACAGAGGTAATGTAACGGGGTGAATCGTTTCAAAACAATTTATAAGACATTGTTAATAGAATATAACTATAAGAGTTATATTCATAGAATATTGTCATAAGGACAAATATTCTTTAGCGCTTACGAGTAGTTCCTAATTGGTTGATATGGGCCATTACATCAACCAACGAAGACGCGCCACGACAGACGCACGCAATGAGTGGTGAGCAGATGGTTGATGTACACATTTGTATTTAGACATAGGTAGATGAGGATAAATAGTGATTTATTGCAGACAAAAACTGTTATCAATACAGTTCTACTTTTTACTTTAACCAAATACTCGCTACTTCTTACCGTCTTCCTCTGCACGTACGAGTGTACGTGAAGTTACAAGGCACCGCCTTATTCTGTCATCAGAATAAGTAGCTTGTACTGTCACCAGTACAAGCTTCAGGGTGCCCCGTTACACCTGGTAGCACTTCGTAGTCCGTCCAAGGACCGTGTTCACATCCAACATGAATATGTTGGATGATGAAGATGACCAAAGCTTTCATGCTACGCGTGACGGCTACTCCCATTTGAGCGATGTCGAATGGGATGCGGTTGAACGGATGTGTTCAACCATGGGCATCCATGCTGTTAGCGTCATGCTAGAGGCTCTCAATAGAGATGCCCAACATGCTACTATCGCCAAGTTCATTCAAAATGAACTTGACGCAGAACGCGAGAAAGTAGCCTTGCTTCACCAACAAGGTTCTCAACAAGCAGAGTTGTTGAGAGAACAGGGTGCTCAACAGTTTGAACTGTTGAGACAGCAGCAGGCTGCTGCTGGTGGGTCGATGCACTCGCGTCGACCCGAGACTTTGAAGATTGACATCTCAAAGTATAGGGGGGTCGAAGAAGACTCCCTATTGAGATGGTTCGTCGAATTGGATGACGCCATAAGGGCGCATCACATCGACGACGGGGAAATGCAAGTTGCATTTGCCCAGTCAAATCTGGCAGGACGTGCCAAGACTTGGGCTTTGGGGCTCAAGTTGCACGACCCATATGCGTTTGGGTCGCTAGACGTCTTCAAGTCGCGGCTCAGACAAACTTTTGAACCGCCTAGAGCTGAGTTCAGAGCTCGAACTGAACTCTTGAAGATCAAACAAGGTAAGCGTGATGTGCACGTTTACGCAAAACATTTACGACATCTAACGAGTTGTATAAGTTCCAACCCGGTTGATGAACGCACGTTGGTTTCGGTGTTCATGCAGGGTCTTGCGGATGGTCCCGTCAAGACTCACCTGTTCCGACTTGAACTAGATTCACTAGAACAAGCCATTTCCATTGCGGAACAGGAAGACTTCAGTCTGAGACAGGCTCGCGCCAGCTCGACATCATACCGTCAATCGAGACGATATGACAACGGAGGTCCAGAGCCGATGGAACTCTGTTATGTAGAGAGCGAGAAGGCTCGCTCTACAGACTACAAGAAGTTGCAGAAATGCAGCAGATGTCACAAGACAGGACACTACGCTTACGAGTGTAGTGCCCCTCGTCCAGTGTCTCGAAACTCTGGGCGTAGTGACCGTCCACCCATCAGACAGGAGCAGGGACGCGGGTCCGCTGTTGGTGCAAAGATGCAACAACGGGATGGACCGTCAAAAAACGGACATGATCAGTAGGTGCGGAGCACCCTACTGGTCCAGCAACGTCAAGAGAATTTGTGGGCCTCTTGATGAAGGTTGCTCCCAACATACAAACGTTGTGCGTTGCTGCTCTAGGTAATGAGATCTCACTCATTACCTTGAAACTCGAAGTGACAAATAAGTTGTCCCTTCGAGCTCTAGTCGATTGTGGGGCGTCCAACAATTTTGTGCGACGCCAATCGCTAGAAGATGGTCACTTTAAGTTTGATGAATGTGACACACCTCTTTCGAGGATGACTGTACGTCTTGCGACAGGCGCATCCGTAACCGTCATGAAGCGTGTAGTGAAGATCCACTATACGCTAGAAGATACCCAAAATGATGATGACTTTATCGTATTGAATTTGGATGACAAATTTGATGTAATTCTTGGAATAACGTGGCTCAGAAGGTACGAACCACGAGTAAACTGGCAACATCGAACAGTAACGATGCCTGCCGCTTGTTCATCAGATGGACATCTGATGAACGTTTTGGAGCGTCCACAAGCGTGTGGATGTACTACGAGTGAGTGCGATGGCCTCACTTGTAGTACGGTCGTTAGTACGACTGCACAAAACCTTAGTGTACCAAACGGTTACACTTCGGAGCAAAGTTCCGGCGGCTGTGAGGAAACACAGGCTGAGCCGAAGGTCCACCACTCGATAAAGTCGAGTAGACCGGGACAAAGATGTATCCCTGGCGGGGAACATCCAGAAGAAAAACCATCGATCGCTCAGGTTAAGCGAAACGATAATCCTAGATCGACTGGAGAGTCTTTCGTAGAGGATCTCGCTGTGGTTGCGCAACCCCAGCTAGAGGAAGTAAAGGGAATAATTCCCGATATTACAAATGCAGTGGAAATAAGTTCCCCGAAATCCGAGGGAATAAGTCCCCGGGAAGCCGAAGGAATAAGTCCTTCGAGGCCTGAGGGAATAAGTCCCCAGAAAATGACAGAGACATTGAATGCCATAGTCAATGACGGATCAAGTGTAGGCGCTTGTACACTTACTCTGATTGCGCCTCCGAAGTTGACTTCGGAGATCACTCAGTTGCCAACTCTCGAACATAAAAGGTTCTTGCGTGATCTGCGTAGTGGCAAAGTCAAGCAGATCTGCTTACTCGGCGCTGACGACGAGTGTGTAGCCGACATAAGGTCAGCAACAGTGTTTACTGAGAACGAGAGAGTTCTCAGTAGCTCATCTATGGAAGAGAATGTCCTCGATGAAAAGACACGAGTTGAGCGATATGACTCCCAATCGTGGGAATCGCGCCAGACAAATCCTCTTTACAAAGATTTGGTTAAATTCAAGGATGTAATCCCTGAAACTGTTCCGTGCGAATTGCCGAAGGATAAAGGTACTCGACACGAGGTCGAGCTTAAACCAGGCTCGAAGTACTGTGTCATGAAGCAGTGGCCACTGCCTCGTGAACAAGTACTTACGATCGACAAGTTCTTTGCCGATAGTTTAGCTACGGGCCATGTGAGGGAATCAACTTCCCCACATAGCTCTCCGACCTTCTGTGTGCAAAAAGCAACAGGAGGGTGGCGGATAGTACACGCGTTCAACAAGTTGAATGCTGCAACGGTACCGGCTCAGACGCCGATACCGAGGAAGGACGTAATCATTGATGGTATGTCAAAGAGTACCATCTTTTCGTCCATGGATTTGATGGATGGCTTCTATCAAATCCTTGTGCGAGAACGGGATGTACCCTATACCGCAGTTAGCACGCCAAGCGGCATGCTCTGGGAATGGCTAGTAATGCCACAAGGACTTAGTAATGCCCCTGCCACGTTCAACAGATGTGTATCACATCTGTTGAGACCAGTACGAGAATTGCGACGAGTTATTTCGATGACGTATTCATCCATAGTCGAGCTATGGATGGAAAGTCGGATGTTGAGGTTCACAGATACCATGTCTGACAGGTTCTTAAAATCTTGCGAAAGCATCAATTGTATGCAAACCTCAAGAAGTGTATATTCGCAGCAAGCGAAATACCACTTCTTGGATGCATCGTTGGTAAGAACGATGTACGTCCTGATCCCGAAAAGATCAAGGCGATCACCGACTGGCCTGTGCCAGTTGATGTCAAAGGTCTTCGAAAATTCCTTGGGCTAGCGGCGTATTTGTACAAGTATTCACGCAATTACGCCGAGATGACTGTACACCTCTCTCGTTTGTTGAAAAATAACGAGAGGTGGTAATGGAACGCTGAATATCAGCGCTCCTTTGATGGTATCAAGCAGAGCTTGATACAATCCACAGTCCTAGCAATAGCCGATCAGGACAGGCCATTTCATGTGGTCTGTGATGCCAGCGATTTTGCAATCGGCTGTGCATTAATGCAGTACGATCTTGAAGGCGTTGAACGCGTCGTCTGCTATCAGTCGCGTCAGCTGCAACCGGCTGAGCGGAACTATCCAGTGCACGACAAGAAACTCCTTGCCATGAAGTATGCACTCGCGAAGTTCAGAGTCTATCTATTAGGAGATATACCCTTCATCGTTTACACTGATCATGCGTCATTACGCACGGCAGTGGACAGCCCGCACCTTTCACAACGAATGGCGCGGTGGTTGTCATTCTTTGCAGAATACAACTTTACGGTCGAGTACAAACCAGGACGACTTAATGTGGTCGCTGATGCACTCTCACGTCGGCCCGACTTTGAACCAGTCGCGAAACCCAACAGTGAGACAGTCACTGTTGCGGTTATGACGTCCTCAGTCCCATCTTCAACGTTACATGATGATGTGAGGCGGGCGTATGCCCAAAATGGTGAGATTGTGAAGTTGTTGACACATCTCTCACAACCATCTCGAGAATCGTTGAAATGATTATCGTCTGCGTATCAATCTGCATCAGATCGATACATTACTCGCAACGGTTTACTGTTTTATACAGCCGTGTCTGGTGGCACACCACGTGTTGTCATTCCAGATGATACCAATCTGCGTTTGCGGATCATGTTCGAGTATCACGATGCTCCTATAGGAGGACATCGTGGCCGTGAGAAGACATATCTCACGGTGAGTCGAGACTTTTAATGGCCCCGCCAGTATCAGTTTGTGCGAAAGTATGTTCGCGCATGCGAAGTCTGTCAACGAGTGAAGTCAAGTCCTTCACTGCGTGCACCTTTACAGCCTCTACCGGTTCCGGCTGAGTGCTGGGAATACATCTCGATGGATTTCGACTTCGGGTTACCCAAAGACGCACGCGGGAATACGGGTATTCTCGTATTTGTTGACAGATTCAGCAAAATGGTACACCTAGTGGCTGTACCAGAGTCAATCACGGCAAGTGGCTGTGCCCGTGTCTTTATTGACACCATCTTCCGACTTCATGGGTTGCCCCGTGAACTCGTATCAGACAGAGATCCACGATTCACTGCTGATTTGTGGCGTTCCGTGTTCAAATCACTCGGAACGCGCTTGAAGATGTCGACGTATGATCATCCAGAGTCAGACGGTCAGACGGAACGTGCCAATCGTTTCCTCGAAGAGATACTTCGAGGATACGTACACTCCTTTAAGAGTTGGAGTGAGTTTTTGCCAATGGTAGAGTTTTCCATTAACAACTCGGTGCATGCGTCCACGACACATACACCTTTTACGTGAATGGCTTGCGCCATCCGCGTGTACCCACCTTACTAGAGTGTAGCTCTGGTTTAAGGGAAGGGGAGACTCGCGCGAGCAAAACCCAATTTGGTTCACGCTCATCACGCTCTGACGAAGAGGTCATTACGTTTGATGCCGATATCGACAACATCGATATCGAAGAAGATGATGCCAGTGAGAGCGAGGAAGCCCTCACTGAAGAAAAGATTGATGTTGCTGCAATGCACTCACAGCGCACTGAAGCTAACGAGTCATCAGATGAGTTCATACTGGCTCGTGAAACGGTAGTCCGTTTTGTGCAAGATTCCATCGCCGAAGCGGTGGATAAGCAAAAGCCAAACGCAGACAAGAATGGAAGGGCAAATACTATTTTATTTAATAAAGGTGACTTAGTCCTACTGTCTACGGTTAACCTACCAAAGCGTGTAGTGACTAACTTGGGTACTAGTAAACTACTACCCGAGTACATCGGCCCATTTCGTGTATTGCATCGCCTAGGCAACGCATACACGATCGAATTGCCACGTAAGATGCGAACGCATCCCACGCTTTACTTTGGTCGGCTTAAGCCGTACCATCAGTACGCTGCTTCTTCCGATGAAGAACGCCCTTGCGCTCAAGCATCTCGCAGAGGGCCTTGTGCTCCCGGTGGTGGCCATCGACAAGGGTCTGATGAGCAGTTATCTCAGCCCGAGACCGCTCAACATCCCCACGAGCTACCCTTAGCTCGTCACGCAGAGATGTCAAAGCTCTCTCGTTCTCAAGCTGAGCAAAGGCAAACTCAGCTCGATGCTTCAACACAGTGTCCGCCAGTTGGAGACGCCTGTCCCGCTCATGTTCGAGATTGCCGCGCAACGCAAGAGTTACGCGATCAAAAAGGCTCGCGGGGACACACGCTTCCCCAAGAGAGTCTGGAGATTGTTTTCCCTCCTCCTCCACCTCCATTAGAGGACTCTCGCGGTGGCCAGCGCTATCTGGTTAAGCGGCTGTTTAACCACCGCGAGGTGAATGGACGTCGGACGAGTAACCTCGTCCGGTCGCGCAGTTATCCCCCGTCCTGAGATACTTGGGAGTCTCGCTCCCAACTGATGATTGACGTACTGGGTCTGGTTGAGCAGTACGACGCGGCACATCCTGTGCCGCAGAAGGAACTCTGGAGAAAGTATTCCCGGCACGGTCGTAAAGGGATTTCAGGTTGTCAATCCCTTCGCACATCTCAGTAGAGATGCGTACGCGCCACCACGGGCTAGTAAGGAGGTAAGCCTCCTAAGTTGCTCGTGCAGAGTTGTTCACACAACATGGGCACGAGTCTCCCCAAGAGAGGCAGGGTAATCCCTTCTCCCTTGACAGACGATGCAGCTTGTAGCGTGCACCTGTCGGGGTTCGCTTTTCAAACTTATCACGAGCTTTGATAAATTTGTTGTTCCAAACGTCACGACCTACATTCTCAAGGTTATGGATGTAGGCGTTCCACGCTTGAAGCAGTGAGGGACCATCACGTTTGTGACTCCCACTGTACCATCGATGTCTGAAGAAAGCATCGATGAAGGATTCATGTTCAGTGCGATAGTTTTTCGCGCTGGGGTCAAGGTGATGGATCCTTGACGAATCGAACAACCGTGTTCGATAACGATCACTCGTCGTCGCCGACAAGTGATCCATGACCGACTTTGGGAGGCATCCATGCCTTCTTCTCGGGAGCGAGACGTAAGACATTGCGGTCCCGCTCTTCCTGCGACGTGCCGACAGAAGGACTGGCACCTCGTTGCGAAGTGGTGTCCATAGGAGAACCGACACCACTGTTAGCGCCCGAGTCTCGCGACCTTGATCGCCTTCGCTTCGGCGATGGTTCATCTGATTCATCAGATGAACCAAAGATGCTGCGACGCAAAGCATCGTCCATGCCACGCTTGGCAGGCGGCTTAGATTCAATCGCCGTCGATACGGATCCGTCATCCGTATCAGGAGAGTACGAGACACCGATCTCGTACTCTGTGAAGACACGAGTGTCTTCATGACCAGCGCCTGCATCACCAAGTGACACAGGCTGGGTCGCTTCATCAACCGATGAGACATCAGTTGCTGTGGTTTCTGCTTCGGTGTCCGCACAGAGACGTGCAGACGCGCTCTCGGAGGCCTTGCTCGCGCATCGCATGGGCTTGTTAACCATGCGATGAGATGTTGGAAAGTGGACTCGGACCAACAAGTGCAAACCCTGTCCCAAATGATTTGGGACGAGTACCCATTTAGTCAATCAGTCACTAAAGCGACTGATGGTTAAGGGGGGGGGGTGATGTAACGGGGTGAATCGTTACATACCAATTTATAAGACATTGTTAATAGAATATAACTATAAGAGTTTTATTCTCAGAATATTGTCATAAAAACAAAGATTCTCAGAATATTGTCATAAGGACAATATTCTGCAGCACTTACGAGTAGTTCCTAATTGGTTGATATGGGCCATTACATCAACCAACGAAGACGCGCCACGACAGACGCACGCAATGAGTGGTGAGCAGATGGTTGATGTACACATTTGTATTTAGGCATAATTAGATGAGGATAAACAGTGATTTATTGCAGACAAAAACTGTTATCAATACAGTTCTACTTTTTACTTCAACCAAGTGCTCGCTTCTCCTAACCGTCTTCCTCTGCACGTACGAGTGTACGTGAAGTTACGAGGCACCGCCTTATTCTGTCATCAGAATAAGTAGCTTGTACTGTCACCAGTACAAGCTTCAGGGTGCCCCGTTACATTAACCATGCGTATTGCATCGTTTACCTCTGGGTTTTCTCACTAAAAACTAAAGCTGGTACGACAAGGTGACACATAGCGATGTTTATAAAAGTGTCGCCGTAGGGCGATGACGCACCGACATTTTGCATACCACAAGTTAAAGCCGTATGCATCATCGAGACTCTGACCTAGGATATTATACTTCTAGAATGAAATACACTGACGTCCCAAATAAGTTATTAATAGATTACACGTCGGTGCGTCGCATTGGCTGAAGTTGCTGTGATACCTTGTGCGCTACTACGCGTTGGTCGATATCATAAGGACTTTAGGTGCCGCTTATTGAGGTGTGCGGCGGCCGCAAGCCATTATAGAAAGTGCCTTTACCAAGCTCTGTATAACTTACTTAGTCCTCTGGGTTGAAGTATTGTACACTGTACTATATTTAATCTCACTATTACCAGTCCTGCTGATTAATACTCGATGCATGGCCCGTGTGCTCGTAGATGACATGCTATAAATTTGAACGCATTCCCTCTTGCCATCTGACAGACGCTTCCCCGCCATACTGTCTTCGCAAGAAATCCGGTTACTTGTTAAATCAGGCACCTCACGCCTGGTATTTTGTCCCTTGTCGTAGATTTGTTACCTTCTTAGCATAAGGCTACCTTTCATGGCAGCGCAAAAAAACTGTATTTCAAGCACCTCTTGTTCTGCAAAGTTCCCCTTGAGTTCATTAAATTCATTTCTTGACTTCGTACCGTACACGTGGCTAATGCGCATAGTTGCCGTCGTTTTTGGTAGTAGTTAAGCACTAATACTGAGAGCTGGTGACATGTGGGTTATTAATCGCCGAGGGTGTCACAACGACGACACTCCGAAGTTAGACAAGCGACCGTTCCATTTGTTGACTGCCCCCCTACCCGGATCGTATTACTATGTACACAATTCGAGTGGCCGGATGCCCTACTAGTCATAAGCAATAAAAGGTTTATTGAGGGGCAGGAAGTTGCATGAACAAAGTTACAAACTTTGATTGCACGTTTGAGCGTTCTCAACATTGCGTCGTATGTGTTTTCTCAATATTAAATATAAACACGTAACATTGGTGCGACACTCCACAAGAACCAGGCTTAGCCCGTCATTAACTTTTTATAGCGGCGAAATTATCGGATTTATACACATGTCGTGTGCAATGAACTTATGCTCCATTTTATTTGGCTTCACGCTACCGGATACCGAGGTCTCTCCGACCAGTTCCCCAATCCAATTTACAGATAATGTCTCGACACCGTCGATCTCGATCTTTTTACACGACTTCTCTCCGTCTTATAAGATTTATTTGTAAGTAAATATCAAAGAGAATTTATCGTAATGTTTCAGCATTAAGGGGCTGGAGTGAGAGTCAGGGCGTCTTCAAGCACTTTCTATCCAGCCTTTCACGCGGTAAATAGTCATGCCATTCAACACCTGCTCGAAAACGAGCTACACCGTTTGTTAAATTAAAAATTGTGGTATACATGCGCATTACGCACTATTCGTAGAGCTATGAGCCCCGTCGTCTCGAGCTGTGGCTGAATAATATTAGGACAGGCCTGAGTTTTAAAACGTCGCTATGCAAGAATCCCACAGAACTCTGCATCTCCTTGTCAAAAGGGCCCCACTGCGTCAAACGTCCGCCTTTTACAATGCAATTTCTGTTGTCAATGAATACCCGGAAGTGGGTAGTACTTGCCGCGCTTTTGCTTTTGGTGAAGATAGTTCTGCAACCTCATTTCCTATATTGACCAAATCAGCTTATCTCTTCGTAAAATATCTGATTAGGGTAGGTGGTAAGCTTTATCCTAGCATGTTCTGAATCTCATGCAACATTTTATGTTCCGATCCACGCTCGTTTACAAATGATTGCAGTCTTCCTCAGCTGTGCTCTGATGTGCAATTTTAGCCACGTGTTCTTTGTTTTCATAACGTCCATTGCTACATCGGCTTTTCAGTCAAGGTCCCCTGTAAAATAAGTAATTTTTGACCTGGCAAACGACTTATGATATAGGGAATGGGGATCTCTTTGTCGCCAGCTCGTTACGTGAGAGCTGGTGTCGCGTGTCCCATTATCATTCCGACTATCAACAAAATTCCGATATCTAGAAGTCCATTCTTTTGCATTTGATAACAGAACAACCAACCCAGAATCTTTTTGTCGTAACGTATAAAGTGGAGATGACGTACCTGCACCGGTTCACGCAGTAGATTAGCAAGTAATCGCAAAATTACCATTCGAATCCCTTCCAATTGTGCTACTGGGCTGCACTTGAGCACACGAATTCATCGCAAGTACAGGGTGATTACTTTATACGCGACATGCATCCTTCGCTGCCTCAAAGTTGTTTCGCATTGGGTGCATCCTGTATACATGTTGCTTTAATACGTTTCACGGTGCTTTCGTAATTGAATTAACTCCACTCTAATGTTTTTAAGCGCGCTATTTATCGTCGTCCTTTTGTAGCTTTGAAAAGTCGGTAAAAAAGCCTCAAGACCTGGGTACTCTTCCGTGTTCACGTTACGATTGCACACAACCTGATAAAGACTTCATGAATTCAAAAAGAATAATGAAAGGAAGGCCTGCAGCTGATGTTGACATATACAGCGAATTATTCGATAGGCAATGAATCGACTATGTCTACGCTGGAACGGAATGTCTGAGCTCCATCAGTGCCTACTATACTTGTGTCAACACCTTAAAAGAATCGAGATGAATTTACTGTCTTGGAATTAGATGCGGTGCTGGTATGCCACTGTTATTACTAAACAATTCGCTTCAAATCGTTCTCAGGTTGACTTTTTAGTTGCTTCGATGTGACAGCCCTACGCAGAAGAGAAGAATTTTGTCCCAACACTATATGGTGTACACCGTTATCTCACGCAGCATGCAACGAACAAGCGTCGTATTTGTCACGTCTTAAGCACTATGAAGATAAAATAAGGTGCTGAGGTTTTTCAAAGCGTACTTATAAGAATACTTTTAGCAAGAGATAGCGAACCGCCCGCCACTGTCTATAACCAATACATCAGCTGGACGTCCGCGAAAAGCACGCAGTAAGGTCTGCTGTAGTACGCGGTGTTGTGCTTTTCTACCACGATGCTCTCTGGATCAAAAGCCGGCTCCGTTCTAGTTTACGATGTGCTGCTGCATCTCCTCCGTATGGCACCATTGCTCCTCTCGCATACATGCGAAGTCAAAGCCGCGCGCACCTGAGAATTTGTCGGCAATGAAGTCCTTGTATACGTATGTGATACAGTCGCATCTACTCTCATGCTTTGGTGTAGTCGGTCCCTTCTTTCCAAAGTCTGTTCGTAAAGATGTGCTCTTGACTTCAACGTGGCGGCAACGCTACAACTCTCGCCCCCGTCGATACATAACTATCGAACATGGGCAACATCGCATCTGTCGCACTGAACTCTCGTGAACAAATCTGCCCTCGACGTTCATTTTGGGCTTTTCTTTTGTTGCTGGATCAAATGGAGAAGTAATTGTGCAGTATTGTCACGCCGAGTTGGTCCGATGTCGCTGCTCCATTCTTGACGGCTTGTCTAAATACACATGGATCACTTGTCTGAATCACTTGTGCAGCATTATGAGGTTCAGTGCTAGTCGATGCAGTGTTTCAACCAGAAGCTGATTTTCATCCAAAGCTGAACGTGAACAGTGAGTGGTGCTTTCGTCAACTGAAAAGCAACTGCAACATCAACAAGACGCTTGGACGTCCATCACGATACGGCTGGGTCCACACAGTCCGTAGCACTTGCAGCTTTACTTGTGGTTTTGACTGCGCACCTCGTGCTTCGCATTGGTGCGTTTGGATGCCATTATGCGCAAATGTAAAGAGGAATGAAGCTCGATTTGCACTGAAAACTGTCTCCACACTCGTGGCGAATGCCCGCCGTGCAGGATGATTGCACCTGACGTTGCAACAACCGGTGAAACAATGCGATGCAACTTGCTGCAGTACTCGAGCATCAAACGAATCATGCAAAATTTTACGCTTTGCTGACGGTTCATTGAGTCAATGATGCACCAAGAATGGGCATTAAGTACACCTCGAGGTTTCATCACTTCGGCAGTTTGAAGTGGACTTTGCTGGCGTTTAGTGTCGGCTTATTATGCAGAAATTATGGTCATGTGCATCTCGTAAGCGCTGTTGCTTTTTCGTTGCACAATTAAGAAGTACAAGTCCGTGAGTTCACGCAGTGTCATTTTATTTATATTCATTCGATCGTGCACACAAACCAAACAACCATTTGCTGCTTGTCATTTTTTCAGGAGATAGCCAATGCCACCATAATTCACGCATCGATGCGTTTAAGTATTACACCCACTCAGCATTTGTACCGGGACGCATTGACTCCACTATTGAGCGAATAGCCTCAATCTCCAATATTCGCCCATAAACGATACTCTCTGCCAAGTACCGCGGCATCAGTCCCTTAAAGTCTGCCCGTACGACGCATGTAAGTCTTGTTAAAGACGCGCCGTGCATTTGAAAGCCCATGTCTTCCTCGTCTCCTACAAAAGGTTCAATTAAGTAACCACCAGTTGCAAACGCCATACGCACAACCCCCTTGCGCACAGGTACATCTGCACGAGGAACTGATTCCTGCAGCACGGCGTATGTATCCGGCTTTCCTGTTCGCTCTACAAAACTGTGAAGGTCGCAAGAGTCACGTGGCTTCACAAGCCATGCTGGCCATAGCGACAATTTCGAGTGCTGATGGTAAAGTACCACCTTCGAGTCATCCAGAGGCTCCACCCTCGAAACCTTTGCCTTGTTGTCATTATCTGTACTTCCGCCATCAAGCGATTGTAGATACTGAAACACGTTTCTAGGCGTCGAAGCAATAATAACACTTCCTTTCATCTCCACAAGACGATTTCTTTCGGACGCAAATCTCCCAGATGGACACAAGAAATGAGCAGGTGTTTTGCGTAACACCTCAACATCATTACGGCTCCTGTACGCTGTCCACTCTGCAAAATCAACATCATTTGCATGAAGCAGCCGCTGCAGACCATTTTGCGAGAGCTTTGCATAGTACACCTTCATCAACTGATTGTCGCGATGACTTGCGTAGCCCATAATTTTATCCAGCTCGCCCATTGACACAGGCATTGCATGATTTCGTCGCTGTGGGACACTTAAAATCTCGCTCGAACTTCCACCGTCTTCGTCCTCTTGGATCTCAGTCGGATATGCCGCAGTTTTCGACGTCTTAAGCATCCTCTTAAAGCGATGTCGAGGCTTCACAGGCGACGTTATTATTGCGGGAGTTGACTTCGCTGGCGAAGTAATGCCCGTGCAACTAGTGCAGCTGCTACCGCTGCTTCTGTTGCTCACGACAATCTGATGCTGTCGTCGAAATGTATTGTTGTCAGCGACCTCCAACGCCAGGTAATCCAAGTGCGAGCTCATCCAGTTGCGCAAAACAGCACAGGAAGCCTCGGGCGCCTCCATAATGCACGCTCCCGTAAGATTAACAATTGACGGGTCTTTGCCCAAACTACTGCTACTCCGACTTGCCCAAATCTGCGACAACCGCGGGGCGACGTTGCTGCGCGCAACAAGACTCTCTCGGCGAGGATCATTTTGCGCTTGTAGACACAGCTGATCATAGAAATGCGTGAGCTTGGGCCGATTGCGTACAAGGAGAGAATTAAATGGCACCATATACGATTCGATAGATGGGCTGTACTCAACGTTGTTTGCCAGCGACTGCATCAACTTTGCCAGCAGCACAAGCGCACGCTGCGTCCTCTTATCCGGCGCAGCATTTTCCGGCGTCAAATTCATCTTATGCGGAACGACAAGTGCGGGGCACAGAAACCGCAGAAATACTAAACCGCCCAAGTGCATGTAGAATTCTTCCTTCGCAGCAGTCACTGTTGAAACTGTACCGTTCGAGACACTTGACTGCACAAGCGCCTCCTCAAACAGATTTTCCTCAATAGAGCTGAGCCGTGGTAGTACTCCGAGGAACCCAGCACTTTCCGCCGATGTGCCCTCCGTATAGTTGTTGTTGTAACTGCCAACGTCTGAAACTCGTAATCCGCTGCTGCTTCCTCCTTTGATGCTAAATCTAGGTAGTGACAAGTTGCTGCGTCGATCGCGTTCAATAAGCCGTACCATCTCCAACTCCATAACGCGGTAGATCTTTGCAATTTGGTACGGAAAGAGCGAGACAGCATTAAAGATACAGTCCAACGTGTACTCCGCCAGCACTTCGAGTCGCTGCTGGTTGGCACGTAAATCGTCCTGAGGTTGCAAGAACCGCGGGTTCACTTCGTATTCTTCTGATTCAGTCCACAGTTTGTTAATGACGTCACCCAGTGCAAGCTGTAGGAAGTCACCGCCAAGCTCGCACGTATATTCCCGCAGCAACTACACAGCAACCGCAACTCACTCTCAACGTCAGCGTCTCAAGTACGACCTCGAGTCTCACACCCTCGATACAAAAAAACAATGTCCAACGTACAGCGGTCGTGGCCGAATTGGCTCGAAAGAGCTCGTTCCAATTCAGTGTGTGCACCATCTCCCGAAGCATGAGCAGGCCCAGCAACTTTCGCAGTTGGTCCTCGTACTTTTCAAACACAAACAACAGCGCTCGAATCACATTTACGTCGGCTCCCGACGGCACCTACAGAACGACAAAGACAAACAAAAACAACCAAAGGCACAGACAAACAACAAAGAAGAACACAAAAGCCATGAGGACACGAACAAGCTCATTCTCCACACCTCACACTTCAAGTCCACAGCAGCTGCAGTCGGTACCTACCGTAGCCAGCGCCGAGGCGAGACGGAACTCGGGGTCGTGCACGAGCGCAAACACGAGCGCGCTTTCGGCTTCTTCTTGGGCGAGAAACGCCACTGCGTTGCGCACAGATTCGTCCGGTCGTCGCTTGCCGGCCGCTCTCGCGCTGCTTGCAGCCTTGTTGTGGGTGTTGGACGCATCGGATAGATGTCCCCCGTCCTGCGCTCGCTTCTGTCGGTCCCGGGCGCGACTGCGGAGTCCGATGGCCAGCGCCCGCATCGCCTCGAGCACGCGCATGGAGCGAGACGGCGAGTGATTGGGCGGTCCGAGGCGGCGTCAAGTCGCGGCTGGAGAGCTCAATAGAAGAGTGAAGTCAGTGAGGGACCGGCTGTGTACGGGGCACGAAAAAGAGGGGACGAAGACAGGCGACGGGGTGATGGATGGATACTTATTGAAACACGTAAACAACGAAGGGCCGAGGGAATCGACGAGATGAGACGAGACGATGACGCACGCTTATCAGCTGGAGCAATGTTGGACTTGTAAACGAGCTTTTCGAGGAAACACGGGATGGTGTGGGTGATTGCTGGGATGAGAAGCGAAAAGTAGGGAAAGTGGTGATCGTGTGCTTGATCTGGACTCTGTCAGTGTCTGCCTCGATGTGCAGACATGTTAATTAGTTGTCGTCACGTTAGTAGCGACACCGCATCTGCAGAAAGCACTTGTCCATTGCATCAGAGCATTTCCAGCTCCGGGTGGAGTTGCCGTCGGTGCACGGTGTAGACGATATAACTAGAGGCCCGGCGAACCATGTCGCCGAAATGTTGTATTTGAAGTTTCGGTCGCGCTGGCGATTCGAGTAGACCAGACAATGCAACGCTACCGCGATTCTACTTGCTAGCGCACGTTTGCGAGTTTATCACGTGGTATCAATTGCTGTAAAGTCTTGACATCTCGTGCGACCCGTGTCAGGTCGTAAGTCAATGATGCATGTTATATTCGTCGATCTCTGCATACACGGAGTATTCCCATACTTCGGAATAGCTGGCTCGCGTCCAAAGAGGCTCGAGTCGAATGTACAGCACATAAATGCAGAGGTTCGATTGTCGCTTGCATTCCTGACTATCCCTCATCCAACACTGAGTGCAAGTTCGAGAACGTGTCTCGATTGTGTGTACATTGTCACGACTGATGATCACGCGTTGTCAGTCGTGACAATGACGTAAATAGAACCTACGCAACGACACAATGAGCGACACCCGTACGTACATAATCAGCTATAGCTGTATAGACGGTGAGGACAATTTTAGGGCATGTTAAAAAAGGGCAGGCCTTGTTTAAGGCGTCAATGGACGGTCAGGTTCATTCTCTGCCGTCCTTGCGGTGAATCGCGATCAGGAGATTTGCCCTGCATAATTTCTGAGAAGCCGCGCTGGAATGGGCTCGAGAGGCCAATTCCACCGGCACCAACCATCCACTTTGTTAAATCTAGTGAAATTTAGACCCAGATGACGCATCCTACTCATGCAGCTGTCCAAATTCATCCAGGAGCTTGTGCAGTTGTCGAAGCAGCTGCTCGTTCCCGCATTCGACCAAACGAAAAGGCTCTCGCAACGTCGCCGCGCCTCCAAACACACGGACACTGCCGTCTTCCACGACCTCGAACGGAACAAATTTCTGCATATCGATGTTCAAGCAAGTCACATAGACACCTAGTTACCATTAAAGCACTAATGGTACCTCACGATCGTTCTCACTTGCACCACAACAACGTACATTAGTTAAGAACTGGCAGAGCTCCTCGCGACGCTGGTGGATTACTGCTGCATCCTCTCCACGATCGCACTCTTTCCCTTTTGCCAGCTCTTTTGTAAGAGAAGCAAGCGTGGGCAAACCGACACTCGTGAACCCGCACAGCGGTTCCTTCTCGACGCCTCGAATATCATGAGCCAGTACAATCTTGACGCTGTATTCCGAGTTGTTTTGTCCTGAAGGGACTAGAAGCGCGACGTCTTCCGTCTCGGGGTCGATGCAGTACAGGACACCGTCGGTTGCTCTACCAATTTGCAGCTGTACACGAACAGGCTGCCCTATCCATGGACAGAATTGACGGAAAAGCGTCTTTTCGTTCGTCATTATTGGCTCCCGTCCAGTCGTCCACAGTAAACGAGTCTTTCTTTGTGTGACGTTGCACTGCAGCGCAATCATCGTAACGTGTACAAGCGTGTTTTTCGTTCATTAGCGAATCCTGGCAACAAAAGTAAACTAATGGAAAATAAAAGTACCACCCACTGCCTTCGGCCATTTCGTCGATGACTTGGCCGAGTCTAGAGATTTTAAGTCCTTGATCGGTAGCGTCTAGCCGGATACAGGCTTCTCCACGTGCACCCATAGCGCAATGAACATGAGACCCACAGCAATAGAGATCGAGCCCATGAAGTTACCTTGATCCATCAAACTCTGGTAGCTCCAGCCAAAGTACTCCTGGATGCTCATTCGCACGCTCGGACCGAGGTTGTACGCAATGTAGAACCCCATGAGTACAGCAGCGCACAGCATCGAGTCGCCGTGCGAATACACGCGATTGTAATAAGCCACAATGTAGCGCACCATGGCCCAAACAATGCCGAAAACCGCACCAGAGAACACCAGCACATTCGGCAGCTCGGCCAGCGATCCGCGTGTGGCATCGTGTCTGTTGAGCCACTTGGACTTGCGACCAGTTATCTTCCACACGATGGCGCCTAGCATTGCCGTGAAGTTGGTGAACGCGTACACAAACCTCGTCTCTTGCGACCGCACCACATCGTTGTTTTCAACACCGCGCGTACTCAAAGCCGTCAGCACACCTTGCACGACAAGTTTCGGCACCAAAGCCACCAGCACGCGCAAGCCATTCACGAAAATCGGAGCGTAACCCGTGTACAAGAAGTACAGTGTGACGTAGTACAGAAGAATCACCGAAATCGACTCGATCGGGTAGAGTGTCGAGTTCAAGTAGAACACACGACGCATGAAGTTGTTCGGTTTACGGTACTTCGGAATGTCCACGTGCGGACGTTTCCATTCCGGATCGGCCACGTTCTTGTTCTTCTTCATCAAAGCCGTTTGGAAGTTACCCTTTGCCCAACGCTTGCGCTGAGCCATGGCTGCAGCAACGGAATCAGGAATTGATCCTTCTGCTAGACGAACACGCTCATGCGCTTCACCTTCAAAATCCTTGCGGAAGTAAAGCGCCTTCCAGCCCATGGATACCAGACGCTCACCAGTGTAACAGTCCTCCGTTAGCGTACCGTACTGAATGCCGCCGATCGAATCCAAAGCTTCTCGGCGAATCAAAGCGTTTGTGCCAGCAAACGAAGCACAGTCGTATCCGTCTTGGCCAGTCTGAGTAGCATCGTAAAACGCAGAGTTACGATGGCCGAGCGGGTCGCCAATCTGTAATTGCACACAGTCGCGAAAGTACTGCGGAGTTTGGACAAAACCGACGGCGTTGTCACGCACGTCGTCCGAGTACGAGTGCAAAATCGACATATCTGCGTTGCTGTTGTTGTTCGTGTTGCATTTGCGGCACACACCGCTCTTGCCCAGTTTCGAATCACAATTGACACACCGCAATTCTTTCTTTGTGGCACGCGTGTCGCTCAACGTTCCATTCACTTGACGACGGTGCAAGTCGCTTTGAACGTGCGTCGCGTTCTCAAAGCATTCCTTCGAGCAGTAGCTTATGCGCTCCTCAGGAACGCCAGCAATTTTGCACGAAGCGCAGCACATCTTGGCCACGTTCTGGCAGCCTGAGCACGAGCACGAGTACTTGTTCCTAGACTGTCGATCTTCGTCGTCAAAGAAGAACGGAAGTGTAGCCAGTATAAACTTCGGGTGAGGCTGCGTGTCCGTGTCCAGTAGCAACATGTAGCGACCGTTTGCACCTTCGTTGTACAGACAATTGTTGATGTTGCCTGCCTTGGAGTAATGCTCTTCCGGCTTCACGCGGCCAACAAACGTCACGTGAGGCAGACCGGGATAACGGTAGTCATCACGGAACGAACCTACGGCACAGTCCGCGCGATTAACCACTCTTGGACGAGATGCTGAAGGCAAGTTCGCCGATGAGTGCAGTTTACGCCATGCGTATACCTCCATATCCTCGTTCGGGTCGCACACACGGTCGTACATAAATTGCGCCACTTCCTGACGAAGATCGCCAGACTTTTCAAGAATCACCTTGTTCAGCTCAATGGCAGGCACGGAATTACCCTTCGTCCACTTGGTGCGGCAGTAGCCGTCATCCAGCACGTAAATCTGCAAGAGATGCGGCGGGTACTGCAAATTCATACACGCCATCAGCGTGTCAATTGTCTCTTCAGCCGGTTCCGAGTAATGGCACAATAGCACATCAATCTTCGGCCACAAATCGTCGGGCACCTTAGGATCAAACTCGTCGAAATAGTGAGCACCACGACGTACGGGTTTCCACATGCCGAGGTAGTACAATGCACCAAGCACGATGGAAACTAGCTCAGCTACAATGAGAGCAAAGAAGGATACCCATTGAGCTATCGATGGGTTGTGAAAACACACAACGTCATCTACCCCTGCCAATGTCAAGTACCAGTCAGGTGGTGTGAACCACCCGCTCATGGGATCGGCAAGACAGTCAAGTTCGTCCGGGGTGTTAATGTACACGTCTTCACAAGCCAGCGT
The DNA here is from genome assembly GCA_921007115.2 of Peronospora matthiolae. NCBI lineage: Eukaryota > Oomycota > Peronosporomycetes > Peronosporales > Peronosporaceae > Peronospora > Peronospora matthiolae. The sequence goes on from CAKLBY020000166.1 coordinate 157,196, forward strand.
CCGGTTGCTCAAGTCGCAAGGCTGAATACCCACGACAAACCAGAAGACGAGACCAAAGATCTCACCAAGACTCAGGAGCAAGAAGAGGAAGTACAAGATCCGGTACGTCGTGATCCCTTTCATATAGTACTTGCGGACATTCGGGAGCTTTCGCTCAATGATATTGCCCGAGCCACAGGACACAATAGCTTCCTCCACCCCTTCAAACCAGAGCCGGTACTCTTCCTCGGTCTCAGGACACAGTACCCAAACTCGGCGCTTCGTGTGCACCTCAAAGCCCTTGTGCGGGAGATCAAGACGAGCACAAGGCCGCAATTGCAGAGCGTCCTTGAGCTCGATAGCCCCCACGACAAGGTCCGTGTTCCGCGTCGTAAAGTACTGGCGACACTCGAGATGCGAGTGGAAGTAGTAGATCTTGGCCTTCTCCAGTGCAAAGTAGCGGCGTTTCCAGCTCTTGTGCATCGGGCCCTTGATCGTGCGCTTGCCTTGTTTGTGCATGTAGCCATGTACCGTAATCACATTGTCATCGAGGTTGTCCGTCTGGTCTGAAGACATGGGCGCGCGTCCCAAAAGGTCGTCAGGAGCTCCTCCCGTTCCTCCTCCTATCGACTGCACGAGCTCCTTCTCGCTTGGCTGCTGCACGCCCGTGGACGACGGCGTCGTGTACATTGCATAGGCATCCAAGGGCGGTCCAGCTGACTGCTCCTTGTGAAACATTAGCAGTGCACGTCCCTAAAGAGAGGGAGGGACGGAGCGATAACGGTCAATTGGTTAAGTGGTTGGTCAATTGGTCAATTGGTTCAGTGGCGGATAAGACAAAGTGGCTACAGTCCCGTGCGATGAATGCAAAGCAAAGGGGCGGCAGCAGGTGAAGCGGAAAGACGCGCCGTTGCCGTGTCTCGCTCACTCGTGTTTCTCTCGAATGGAAAAGTCGCTCGCGGCCCCAAGTCCCGCGTTGGTTTTTCTCCTTCGTCCGCCTCTCTCTCTCTCTCCTTTTGAAACTCCAAATGCGGTTTCTCTCTATCACACAAAAAGCAGCCGGGGCGACGGGTTGAAACGCCGGCTGGAAAATTAGGTCAATGGGGATTGATCACCCTATGGGAATCAGAAGAGCGGACGGCAGAGGAGCGAGGGCAGGGGGGATTATTTGGGTACGGTGCCCACTTTCTGCTATCATACGCTGACCAAGTGGATTCTCAGATGTCCCGGCTCTTGCTCGCTCTGAACATTACCATCATCATTGTTTCGAGGAGGTCACTATAGGGTCTCGCTCACGTCCATTTGAGCCAGAGTTTCGCTGCGAAGTACATGGCCGTCTGAGAAATTCTCCAGCAGTCAGAGTGGTGCGTCCCCATGTATACGTCCAGAACTTTAATCTGTACGCTTGTCATTCGTATTGCAATGTCGCAGACACGACACTTCTGGCAAAAGGACCCATTCGAGGAATAAAACCTCACGGTTTCGTCCACTCCGTCCACTCCTCCCGCCCAGGTGCTCCTATTTGACAAGCTGTTTCTGCTGGATAGCAGCAAGGTTTGTAATATCGCACTGCGACAGGCATCGGGCCAGCTCGTTTTCCAAAACCGTCGAAGTATACTTGGAAAATCCTGTAAATAAAAGAGTCTGAGAAGCTCATTTCTGCTCTACAGCAGCAAAACGTGTTGTACAATATCCAGCAGCGACACTGCAACACCTACGCCACTAAACTGTTGACATGATGTTGCCATTAGTCACGGGCGGCAAGATACGAGGTGTCATGTTGGGTACAAAAGTGGATTTAGATGAAGTCGAGTGCTGCGTCGCCAGTATCGACGCGTAGTGGCAGTCCGTTGCCAGCCGTTTTATCGCGCAAGTCGACATTGTAGGCTGTCTTCGCACGACCATCTTGTCTCTACATAGCTCACCAGTCTTTTTTGCAAAGTAATTATGCTCTGCGCAACGCTACGAAGATCAGAGTAGATGCAGGTTGCGCTAGACTGGCCGCACACAGTGCACACTAAAGCTGGAAGTGAGAAATATATTGAAAATCAAGTACATGAGCGTGAAGAGCTGCACAGGTCTCCGATGCGACATCTTAGATCGTAGTTTATAACCAGATCCCGTTGCTGGCCTAACGCCCTACGCTGCTGCATCCTCCTTAGAAAGGGTTGGACGTCGGCTGCTCGATCCAGACCCACAACGTGATGAAGACGAGTCCAAACGCAATTGAGATGGAGCCCACGACGTTGCCTTGGTCCATCAAGCTCTCGTAGCTCCAGCCAAAGTACTCTTGAATGCTCATGCGCACACTCGGTGCCAGCTTGACAGCAATAAACAGACCCATCATCAGGCTTGCAAATAGCAGTGATGCGCCGTGCGAAGTCTGGATGCTGTTGTAGCCAGCTAGAAAACGCACCACCGACCACAGCAAGCCCACGACGGTTCCAAAAAAGATGATCACATTCGGCAGCTCGGCTGTCGACCCGCGGCTCGCACCGCCAGTGTTAAACCACTTGGGCTCCTTGCCCGTAATTTTCCACCAGAACGCCTCCAGCACGGCAGTGCAATTCGTGAATGCGTAAGCAAACCACACTTCTTGAGACCGGATCACATCGCTGTTCTCAACTGTGCGGTTGCTCAATGCTGATAACACACCCTGCACGAATAGCTTCGGCACCAAAGCGTACACGAGACGAACGCCAGCAATGTAGATCGGTGCGTAGCCAGAGAACAGGAAGTAAATTGTGATGTAATAGAACAGGATAGCCGTGATCGATCCGAGCGGGTAGAGTGTCGAGTTGTAGTAGAACACGCGGCGCATGAATTTGTTCGATTTGTGGTAAGAAGGAACTTGCACTTCCGGCATCTTCCATTCCGGATCAAAGTACTGCGTTTTCTTGTTCATCAACGCGATCTGGAAATTGCCCTTTGCCCAACGCTTACGCTGGGCCAGTGAGCCGGCAACCGAATCTGGGATCAGGCCTTCAGCCAAACGAATGCGCTCTGTCATCTCTCCTTCAAAATCCTTACGGAAGTACTGTGCCTTCCAGCCCATTGAGCACAACACCTGACCAGTGTAGCAATCTTCCGTCAAACTGCCGTATTGAATACCACCAATAGAATCCAATGCTTCGCGACGGAACATGGCGTTCGTGCCAGCGAAAGATGCGCAGTCATAACCGTCCTGACCAGTCTGAATCGCATCGTAGAACGTGGCATTACGATGACCCATTGGGTCTCCAATCTGGAGTTGGATACAGTCACGAAAGTACTGAGGTGTCTGGACGAAAGCCACGGCATTGTCACGCACATCGTCCGAGTAAGTATGAAGCGATGACACATCCTCCCCATCACTTCCCTTGTCCCCCGGGTTGCACTTGCTACAGATACCGCTCTTGCCAAGTTTCACGTCACAATTCATGCAGCGCATGTTCACCTTGTTTGCACGTGTGTCGCTCATCGTACCGTTCACTTGGCGACGGTGGACCGCACTCTGCACGTGCATTGCGTTCTCAAAACAGTCTTTGGAACAGTAACTAATTTGTTCCTCCGGCACACCAGCAATCTGGCACGACGCGCAGCACAGCTTCGCCACCGAATTACATCCGATGCCACAGCAAATGTACTTGGCCTTGTCTTGACGGTCCTCATCGTCGAAGAAGAACGGCAGCGTTGCCAGAACAAATTTTGGATGCGGTTGCATATCCGTATCGAGGATGATCAGGTAGCGGCCATTAGCACCTTCGTTGTACAGGCAATTGTTGATATTACCGGCCTTGGAGTAATGTGTTTCTGGTTTCACCCGCCCGATAAAAGTCACATGCGGTAGACCAGGGTAACGGTAGTCGTCGCGGAAGGATCCAGCGGCACAATCGATACGATTGACGACCTTTGGTCGCGACGAAGACGGTAAGTTAGCAGACGAATGCAGCTTACGCCACGCGTACACTTCCATGTCTTCATTGGGGTCGCACACTCGATCGAACATAAATTGTGCCACCTCTTGACGCAGATCACCAGCGGTTTCCAAAACACCCTTGTTCAGCTCAACCGTGGGAACTGCATCGTTCTTCACCCACTTGGACTTGCAGTAGCCATCGTCTAGAACCCAGATCTGGAGAAGATGTGGCGGGTACTGCAGGTTCATGCATGCCATCAGCGTATCGATCGTCTCTTCGGCCGGTTCAGAGTAGTGACACAAAAGGACATCAACCTTGGGCCAAAGCTCGTCCGGAACAGGCGGTTCAAACTCATCAAAGTAGTGTGCACCACGACGCACAGGTTTCCACATGCCCAGGTAATAGAGAACTCCCAGAGCAAACGTCAGTGCCTCAGCAAAGAGCATGGCAAAGTACGAGACCCACTGCATAATAGGCGGATCATGAAAGCAAATCACATTCTCGACGTCGGCCACTTGCATATACCACTTGGGTGGCGTATACCATCCACTAAATGGTTTGTCCGAGCACCTTAATTCAAGCAGAGACGTAGTCGTGATCGTCGCACAGTCAACTTCCAGACGCGATGCGTCACAAGGTTCCAAGCCGATGACGAACCAAAAGACGATAGCCAGTAGCTCCACGATGCCTGCAATGAGGAACAAAAAGTAGAAAATGTGGTACGTCTGGTTCCCTTTCATCAGGTACTTGCGAACATTCGGGAGCTTTCGCTCAATGATATTGCCCGCCCCATTGGCCACAATCGCGCGCTCGACGCCTTGGAACCACATCCGGTACTCGTCGTCCGTTTCAGGACACAGTACCCAGACTCGGCGCTTTGTGTGCACCTCAAAGCCCTTGTGCGGGAGATCAAGACGAGCACAAGGACGCAATTGCAGAGCGTCCTTGAGCTCAATAGCCCCCACGACAAGGTCAGCGTTCCGTGTGGTAAAGTACTGGCGGCAGTCCAAGTGCGAGTGGAAGTAGTAGATCTTGGCCTTCTCCAGTGCAAAGTAGCGGCGTTTCCAGCTCTTGTGGATCGGGCCCTTGATCGTGCGCTTGCCCTGTTTGTGCATGTAGCCATGTACAGAGATGAGGTTATCGTGAGGACCTCCAAGACCGACGGCGTCCGAGACGCTCATTGGTGGAAGCGCTGGTCCGCGTGGATCCACGTATCCCTCTTGGGGGGTAGGTCGACCTTCTTGGGAGTAGAAGGCAGGGTTCGCGTCAAGAGCGCTCGTCGCGGGCGTTCCATGGAGCTCGTAGTCCTCGTGCTTGATAAGCGGCTGCTTAGCGTTGCCATACATGACGGTGAGAGGTCACGGGGGGGGGGACTGCAACTCCGTCTGTCAACTTCCTGTTGGGTACTGCAATACGAAAATAGAAGAGTGAGTGTGGTAGTCGTCAGTCTCTCGTGGGTGCTTCGCTCTTTTGCGAAGAAGCGCAACTGATCGGGTAGGGGACCCAGCGAGCACGGCGTTGAAACCCCCTGTGTGTGAGGGGCATATCACGTCGTTTTACTATGCGACCCGAATGACCAGCTGGCAGCGGACGGTCCGCTCGTGAGTGGACGAGGTTTTTTAAAACGTACCCAATTTCTGGTGGTGCAACCGCCGTGGACATGAATCATGAATCACTGCGAGTCGTAGGACGTTATAGGCGCATCTTCATCCGTTACTGACATAGAGACTCACACAACGACATGCTGGCCTTAACTGGGGTGACGTTACGTGCTCGTCAGTAGATCTCACAGGTGAGAATCATTGTCACGCATCGGGCGATATGCCTGGCACTTGGACCTACCCAAATGTGCCTTGTCATGATGACATGATGAAAGAAGAATCATCTCGTGCAAGGGTGTGGAGCTTCTAACGTTAGTCTCAGTACTACTACAAGTTCACTCAATAGAATGGTGATCGTGTCGTGATTGTGCAAATATAGAGTAAATGCTTCTCCGTCTTTTTCTGTCCAAAGAGCATGTGACTTGCTACCTGTACATAGAAAGCCATACCCTATCCACCATGGCTTCAAATCTAAAATGAGTCGTGACACAGCTGATCCTCACAGCTTTGGCCGCTTCTAGACAATCTTCGAGCCAGCACTGAAGAAACCCGAAAGGCTCAAATGGCATCAATTACAGTACCCTCAACAATGTTCGTATATTCAGTAGACGGCATTACCAGCATAGATGTTGATATCAAGATCGATGTGCATCATGTAGCAGTTGCCACGATAACGATGATCAACACGTATTTATGTTAATCATGTATTTATGAACGCGAACCCGCCCTCTCGTCAGATACCTTGGTCATTTCTTCCTCGCTCTACGACTTCACGGCCAAATTCATCAAGTGCTCCATAAACACCTTCAAGCTCACGTCGTCCGTGAAGATAACTTCGCCCTGACCATCCATGCTGTTATGCGTGACACTTGGGTTGAGCTTCGCCATCAGGAAACGCGATTGCGACTTATGCTGGTCGCACACAACGTAACGCGGAACAGGAAAGCGCGAGTCCATGATAAGCTGCGCGTCAGCCTGTGGCGCTTCCAGCAAGTTCTTGAAATTCTCATGAGCGGGATCCTCGTGGAACTTCTGGTCACGCCACGCAGCAATTGTATCACCGTGAAAGACCACCACATAAAAGAACGAGTCCAATAGTAAGATCGTGTCAGATCGGACACTCGCAGCATCCAGCAGCGCCGGCACGGGGGGACCATTGAACGAGTACGACAACAGCGATGGCTGGATCATGACAAGCGAGTTGGTCGTGCTCTCGCGCAGAAGGCAGTGACGATAATACGAACTCTCATCGGGTGAGTAGCCGAAAACGGTCAAAAACTGCGAACGGCGCAGATGGAACATGAACTGAGGGAAGATAGCAAACTCAGGCGATAAACGAAACGAAGATGGGTCATCCTTGCGGTAGTCAGCAAAGCGGGAAGCTAAACGAATGAGTGACCGGTCGATCCAGCGCATAATATCGAGCTGCTCCTCGCCCTGCTCCGAGCGATGCACAGCGATACGTGCTAACATCACAGCGGCAGCCTCCTGGTCAAAACCGCGACCGAGCGTGGCTGTGTCGTTCGAATCCACAGTCCAAGGACCACAGATTGTGGTCACACGTGTACGGTAACGACCGCTTGCGTGCTGGTAACGTGTGATCATCTGAATGTAGCGAGCCTTGCCATGCGCCAGCGGGGTCTGGTTCGAAATGTCAAAGTAAATAGCGAGAGTCGTGTTGGGATCGATGCCACCCATCGACCAAGCGTTGGTGCCGCCTACGCCAATCTGCACCTCAGAGACGTTCTTAGGAGCTGCACCTTGGCGCTTCAGTGGGGCGCAAGGACCGATGGCACCAGCTACCTTGAACTCACGGCTCGTAAGCACCTCCACCGAGGCTGCAAATGCCATTGTTAGCTGTTCCTTGTCGCAGTCAGCTGCTTCGTCCGAGAACTTACTGAACATGCGCCGGAACGACTCGCGGAAAACTGACTGACCGAATGAATCGGCAAGGACAATCACACCACCAGTCTTTTGCACACAATCTGCCATTTCCATCACACCGCTCTGATCGAGGGAGCACGCGAAGATATCCACCACATGACTAGAAGCCACACAGCGGGATGCTAGATCGTTGTAGTGCAACAACGCCTTCTTTGTAAGCGGTGCCTTGTCCTTCTGCAGGTCCGTGTGCGAGCGAATGTCTTCCTTGCGGTCACGACTGACGATAGCACCAGGGCCGATAGTTGGAGGCCCACCTACAAACATCATGATACGAGCTCCTTGGCCGCGGAATGTTGCCTCCAAGAGACCGACGCACACCGACATTGCAACACCTGTGCAACGCTGCGGACGCTGGTCGGCTGCAACAGGCCAAGGGTCACGCTGCAAGTCTTCCAAAATGGATTCAAGCGTAAAGCCGCATTCAAACACCGGAAGCAGGAAACGTGCTGCGTTGCTGGTTTGCTGTTGCGGCTGCTGAAACTGTCCTGGTACCTCCTGCTGTCGTTGATTGCGCGTCGCAGCCAAGCCCAGCATGTCAAACACTTGCTGTGCAGTGAAGTCCTTGTTGCCTCGGAAAACATGCGACTTTGGCACTTCCGGGAACCCTAGCTCGTGCACGTGCACCATCGTACCAAAAGTGACGAGACCGATAAGTGCATCTGGCGGCAATTGGTTAAGTGTTTGCTGGATCGAATCCTTCAGTTCCTCCAGCTCTTCCTCAGGCACGCACGTGTCAATACAGAAGACAAAGACAGGGGGTCCTGCTTGGCGGTTCTGCAACTCGTACTCCAGAGTCGTGTACTGCGGAATAAGCTCAGCTGGCAGGTTTTCCTGCGTAATGTTCTCGGCATAGTGTGGAGGAAAATGGTTGCGCGTTACACAAAAGGGACACACCCAGAGCTTCGAGACAAAGTCCACTTGACAATAAGGATTGAGCACGGCAGCACAGGCCTTGCAATGAATAGGGTCGTACTCCACAGCAGGCGGCATGCCATCAATAGGCTTTAAGGGCTGGTAGAGGCAGCCAATAGGCATGACACAGCGTGTCTGTTCCAGTTTCGTACAGGGCCACGAATTCCACGAGAAACGCACGCCGTCCTTGGCCTCCATCGCGTGAAAATCCCACTCCTGGGGCTGCATGCCTGGCTGGTAGACACCCTGTTGGCCGTACTGGTCGTACTCTTGAGGTTGCTGAGGCTGGTTGTATTGATCATATGCTCCCTGTTGGCCGTACTGCTCCTGTTGAGGATCGTAACCTCCCTGTTGCGGGTGGCCATACTGTTGCTGTTGTTGTTGCGGCTGCTGCTGCTGCTGTTGAGGATCGTAACCTCCCTGTTGTTGCGGATGCGGCGCGTATCCCTGTCCGTATCCGGCTTGCTGCTGGTCGTACTGCTGAGGCTGCTGGCCGTAGCCGCCAGGTTGCTGGTCGTAGCCGCTGTAGCCGCCTTGTTGCATCGCTAGTGGAGGGGGAGCTGCTCGTGCTGGAATCCACGCGTTATCTGCCGGAGTTTGTGTGGGTGTGGGTGTGGTACACCTAATTGTAGGTAGGCTAAGTGTACCACATAACGCAGTGAAATCTATTCTTATACAGAGGAATGACTGACGTGGGGCCTGGAATGCTTGAGCATCTGTTGATTTATTTACATTATGTACAATGGAAGGAAGTTCTGCGCACAGGCAGCCCCCTCCCTGGGTGCTACGCATGAATATCGATATACAGTCAATTCACCGGCATGTATAGCTTGCTCTCAATGCGGCGTTCCTCCCGCCGTCGACGGAAAAATGTCGCCACTTTGGCTAGACTCACGTACAATCCGACAGCAAAGAAGGGCAGGACGAACGCCCATGTAGCTGGGTGTGCCAGCACTTCGGTAAAGCTTGACAACGATTCGCTCGACTGCACGTGGCGAGCAGCGAGTGCATTTTCCGACCGCAGAGCGGGGCCGGCGCCATTGTGGTGTCTCGAGTAGTAGATGTTAATCTCCATCGACGAGTCTTCGTCTTCTCCGTTGTGCTCGAACGCCTTCATGTGCTTTTTTGACTGCGCAAATGCGGCAATCGGGGACGCGCTCGTCTCCCTATCCGCCGATAGTGCGTTCACACAATCGACAGATAAGACGTCCGCGTGGGCGCTCATGCAGAGACGTACCACGCGCATTGCGTCAACAATCTTCCGGGGCTCGACCACGTCTGGAGCTTCACGTAATAGCGCCATGACATTGGCCTCTTTCTGGCAGTATGCAATAGCATCCTGCTCGCATTCTGGACTAGTGACAGTGACTCTGTCAATTGCCTGGAACGTTGGCCCGCCGCCGTCCAGTTGCTCAATCTGTTGTTGTCTCTGCTCTTGAGGCTCCATTGTTCGGTTTACGCTGGAAATGTCAAATGCTAATAACCTCAGCCAAGACCCGTCTTTTTCTGCTGTTCTCATTGGTACATTACTGAGGGCTGTGGTCAAATCGATACTTGCGAGAGCTGAAATAACAAGTCTCTTCGAAGCGCGAGCACAACTTCAAGCTCAAAGCCACGAAATGGCATTCCCACACGAAGAACGACTGCAATAGTAACAACAGATGTGAAAAGTAGCTGACTTTATGTTACATTTGCCATGCATCACGCCACATTCGACAGATGGCTGCGTCTTTGGCCACAATATGTTCGCAAAATGCACTAAAAGGGGCTTAAATTTGTCCACCCGTAATGTACGCTCTACGACATGTTCTCGCATGTTTGATATTAGGCAGGACGTTTTACAAACGGTACGTCTTTTTAGGCGTAAGAAACGTAACTAGGGTACGCGATGTGGCACTGCGGCGAAAGTCGAGCTTGCTACGATAGCACGACAGCAGCAAAATAGTGTGTGTCACATAAACTAGTTACCGAACGTAATGAGTATCTTGTGCAGCGACGACGTGCGCGAGCTGCTGCGTTTGCTCTGGCCAGCGACAGACGCCGGCACTTCTGATGACGCCCAGCGCTGGTATCAGCAAGGCTTTGAGTTCCAGACGCAGGGGGAAAGCTTTTCGCTTGGACTCGTGCAGCACCACGGCGGCCCTTGCGGCGTGCTGGCCGCTGTTCAGGCCGAGATGTTGCGACTCTTCCTGTTCGTGCGTCACCACGAGACAGCGATCCACGATGGGGTGGATCTGCAGCAGCTGATTGATCGAGAGGTGCCCGATATGGCTTCAAGGCAACGGCTTCTGGCAGAGGCCATGGCTTCGCTGCTGGTGCAATGTGCAGGTGAGGAGTTGGTGGTACGCGTGGTGGTACAGGTCACAGAGGCCACGTACAGAGAGACAGTTGTCCCAGTTGCTGCGGCAGATGTAGACCGTCCATATTCAAAACTTGTGGAACTTTTGGTGCAAGAAATGCCAGCTTTTTGCTGTCCGCACGGCGTCATGAACTTTACGTTCAGTGTGCTTCGAACGAAGCACGTTGCTGCTGTACGCAGTGAAATGGATAGCCCAACGAACGCTCTAACAGGCGCTTTTGGACACTGTACACAGGAGTTACTGAACCTGTTACTCACAGGTAAGGCCGTGTCGAACGTCTTTGACGGGACCGTCGCAATGGGCGACTCGGGTCTGTCCTTGCAAGGCGTGCCACAGCGGGCGCGAATTGGCTACTTGACGCAGCTTGAAGCATTGCGGTACTGTCAAGTCGGAAGTTTTTACAAGTCGCCGCAATTTTCCGTCTGGGTGATCGGAAGCTCCTCGCACTTTAGCGTTGGGTTTGCTTTGGATGCCCGGTTGAGCGAGGAATCGGCCTCCGCACAGCTTTATCAGCGCGTGCATCGAGTCTTTAGTCAATTTGACCCGATGGAAACTGGTTTAATAAAAACGGAATCACTTGCTGATTCGCTAATGCAGCTGGGCGTGGATCCTGCTATTCGTTCGAGTGAGCATTCGATGGCACGACTGTTAGCTGGACTCGAGGAAGATGTCGGTCTTATACTCTGGGATGAGTACTGGAAGATCATTTCGGTACTGCTGCTCACGAATGACTTGGATCTGGCCTTGTCGGGAGGATATGTTGCCACGAAGACCGAGCATCGTCCTCTTGTGCGTTCCGATTCTGACATTGCGCGGGAGTTGCAACGACAGTTTGATGCAGAAGGAAGAGAAGGCTTGTCTAGCACTTCTGTATCAACTCCGTCACCATTTTCATGTGAGTCAATTGCACCTTCACAAGTATCGTTTGACTGGTTCTACTACAACGGGCTAGGAAGCAAGGATGGACATAGTAACGGACGACGCCCTCAGCTTACAAAGTGCCGCGTAACGCTCGAAAAACAGGCGGAGTTTATTGGCCAATCAGTGCCGATTGGATATTCCGGGTCAAGTGGTGGCCACAGCATATCTTCACTTGAAGAAATCATGAAGACAAAGTGGCCGGACGCCCGGATTGATTGGCTAGGCTCTCCAGTACCAAGCATCGACTAGCCGTTATTCCGAAGAGCAATCTGGTGAGCTCGAAAGCACACATGATGCATTCAGCATTTTACAAGAAGCGCCGTGACGCCAAAGCGGGTGCGACATTTGAAAAAAAGGTGCCTGTTCCTGGCTGTGTTACCTCACGCATTACGTGGCGTCGCATCAACAACCCTGTTCCTCTACAAGTCCGTCAAACATGTAACCAAATGAGCAGCAAACGCCGTACTGCAATTGCTCTTTGTCATCAATATGTTCATGACCAACGACAAGTCTTATGCATGGCAGAGGCATGTTGAATGACGCTACTTTGTTGTGGCCATTTGCTCGAGTCTTTCTCGACAAAATCGTAACGTACGGCACAGGATCGAAGGTTAATTCGCTGTAAACTGCTAGCTGATTGTCAGAGCAGTTGCATCTTCCATTGTCCACTGTGCACATGTTTATAAAGTCTTGCGGCCCCTGAGCTTTTCAAGGATTCTGGTGGTCACTTTAAGACCCTACGCACATCCGATAATTGTATTGGTCAATAAAAAGCTGACGTGGTCTTTGAAATCGCCTGAATGGGGCAGTCTCATCTTTTTTTGCTTGTCAATTGAACAATACACCTCTTGAAGATACACCGCCAACCGTTAGGATTAGGAACATGGTAGAGTGATGGTCGCCCGAGTCTAACGGCAGTGTTGGACGCCATGCTCTATCCCGTTTTCGTCGCGTGGTCTACAGACTTGGAAACTAGTGCCAACAATAGCGAGAGGATAGCATCTTATTCTTTGATTTCGTCCGATCAGACGCAGACGAACGACGCGAGCAGAGCCAAGCGTCTGCAGAAGCTCGCGATGCAGCGTCCCGTTTACCACCGACTCGTCTCGACCCTCTCGTCCGTAGCAGTACGGAGTCTTGCAGCAGAAAGGCGCGTCGCTCTTACATAGTGCTGGATTATCGGGAGGTAGCAAGAGCACGATCGGACGAGCGCTGGAGCTACAGCGATACTATTCCGAGTACGAATAGCATTTCTCCTATCTACATGGTCCTTTTGGGTGATCATAACTAGTTTTTGCGAGGTGCGATAGTACACAAAAAGTCGCAAGAATGCAGGTGCAAGCTTCTTTATTGTGGGGCACAACCCTGCTGGCATCAAGCGCTTACATGATAATACAGCAGATTTTATTACGCCGGTGACCATGGTCGCTTTGTACTTCATAGGGTCCCTGGTGTGGAGGACTTTATTATTCTGTCGTTCCAGATGGTGTATTACGACGTATAGGAATACAAGATGAAGCCGATAGACAACAGCCGCAAGGGGGGCTTCGTGTCCGTCTCGGGGTCGTTTATGCGTAATTTGGCGCGGCGGGGTATGCAAAAATGCGAGGGAGATAAATAACAGCAGGATAAGAAGATGAATTGAGGTCGTACCACTAGGGTTCATGGCTAAGTCTGGTCGGGACAACATGATTGATTATTACCAGAACGTGGATAGTTTGCGCTGGACTCCGTTTGGCATGCAATTTACAACGCATTTGGTGGATACTACACGCTCGTTTACATCCGTTGGTACAGTTGGTCATCCCGACTACAAGCTTTGCTTTAAGAATGACAAGGGCGAGAACATTTCTCCGTGACACGACGTCCCGCTCCATCAGTTGGATTCGAAGGACAATGGCCCGTTTAATTTCACCCTCGAGATCCCAAAGGGAATCACGCACAAAGTGGAGATAAATAAGGAGGGACAGTATAATTCAATCATACAAGACACGACGCATCATGGCACTCGTGGCTGCGACTATCTGTACAGGATGCCTCCGTCCAATAATGGCCTGCTCCCGCAGACATGGGAAGATCCAGGCGTAAAGGATGGGAGTGGGACGGTGGTGACAACGACCCTATAGACGTAATCGAGATCGATGCGAAGCATCTGTCCGTGGGCCTCGGTGATCCCGGTCAAGATTCTTAGTAGTCTAGAGCCTGTTGATCAGAGCGAAATAGATCACAAGATCTGGCGATTTTTGCTTCTGACGAGGACGCCGGGGAGATAAAATTTTGAACGACTTGCAGAGCGTAAAGTTTGGCGTGGTGGATGCGTTAGTGGATTAGCTTACGAAGCACCGAATATCCAGAGGGCTAGCTAAAGGAGTGTTTTTACAGAATCACCGGCGTCTAGAGAGGCGGCTATCCAGATCGTGGTGGAGACGCATGAGCGGTGGCAAAATCTATAAGCAGGAGAGAATAGAGTCAGGCACCGATTCTGGCTCAGCCGAGTCTAATTAAGCACCAGGCTCATGGTTCGCGAACACTGATTGACGGTGAATGATTGGCTTCCGAATTTAGGAAATGAAGTGGGTGGGATGGTAACATCGATTTGTGCTTTAGGCTGGTAGTCAACGGCTGGCGTACGATTTGTCACAGCAAATAGTAGCTCCAACGGAGTCTAGTTAGCGTGAAGTGACGTCTATAACATCTCGTTGAGCCACTAAAGGCAAGACCGAGCTGATGTATAGAAAACAAGTATGGTGTGCTCGCATCTGGCTGCAAAACAAGCCTGCGGAGCTGATCTACTAACAGTTTGACGTCACCGTTAAATGAAAGCTGCTTCTAGGTGTGAAGATTGCAGCTGGTTCACGTGGACAACTACAGCTTCGTTACGACGCACTGGCGTGAGAGCTGAACGGATTGCCGGCTATCTTACTGCTCGAACGAGCAAGCGCCAACAGCACAATTGATCCCGATCAATGGCGCAGTTCTGCGTGTCGATATCCTGAAGCGTGCGATGTGCAAAAACTGTTACATAACTACGCCGTGACAACTAGAATTGTGTTTAAACGCGAACGAATATCTAGCGACGGAAAATGGCGTTACGTCATTCAGCAGTACTTCCATGTCTGTGCTCAAGCAATACGTCGATGCAGCGTATTGCTTGCGCTCTTATTTGATCGTATTCGGTCAGAAACGTCAACTCTACGGGTGGAATTGACTTGATGAAGATCCATTGAGGCAGTCATGAATCGACAATTGTGTGCTCATTAGCAGCTGAGCTATGTTAATGTCGAATACCAATGGTTTACACGAGTATTACGACCTTCTAGCTGCTAAAATGATCACTTTGAAGTGTCTGCACGTTTGGTTTGATCATTTAAGCGGATGGAAGGTCCCACTTGTGCTGGTTAATTGTACCGTCCAGCTGCACCGAACTTCGAGGTCTCTTGGTCAAGTTTACTATGAGAGGTAGCGTGAGCGCGCTTAGCGTCGGAAGGATATACATTAACGTGCCGGTGCCAGCTTGCACAATGATGACCAACATGGCCTCGGTCGCCGTGTAGAAAGAGAACCAGCGTTCCGAGTCGGACGAATCGATGGAAACCGATTTGTCTTGCAGAAAAACTGTTGTTGAGGTGCGGGATGGTTTGCCCGTCTTTTGTGCGTCAAAGAGGATATTGTGCAAGGCTCCGCGCAATTACCAGGCAGATGTTATGGGGTGTAGCGCAGCCTCGAAGCAATTTACACAGGTTTGAATGCGTCGAGGACAAGCACCAACGCTTAGGTAAAAGCTGCACCGACTTAACGCGTCGCTCAGAGAGATTGCCGCATCAACAGCTTGCCTGCAAGAAATGCTTGTTTACAGTTAAAGAGCTGCAGCATAGCATGCACGCGTGACGATTCTCGCGTAGGCAGTTGTCAGAGCTGCTGTTGTGCTCGCCATGGTGCAAAACTGGAGTCGAGTTAGACTGAACCAAGAACATCCGAGTGAGCTACGAGATGCGCAGCTCACAATGCTCGTCTGACAGCTCTATGCAACATCAAGCGGGGGACGTTGGTGAATTACGGATTATCTTGTGTGCTCGAAGCTAGCTCCCATTGAAGCTACACTTAGCATGACTATCTGAAAATGGTTGAGTTGGAGACGAAAAAAGAATGACTTCGCCCAAGCGATGCTACATGACTGACGATTGTGGAAGGATGAAGCGATACTAATTGCCACTAAAAATGACTGGTCCAGGTAGTCATGATAAGTTTCCAAGCTCCGGCGGCTACCCGACGGCATGTCAGCACTGCAGGTACGTGTAGCATCACACCAAGAATGGTAACAGTCCTGCGCAAGCGGTTGATCGTTGCGAAATCTGGAGTCTATGATAATCCATCGAATTTCTCATATTTTTAATCGCGCAGCAGCGTGATCCGCGACCAAGCTTTGAGTCGAAGTCGACACAAGTCTGTGCTTTCGCGCTACTGGTAGTTGTGACGATTGCAACGCGTGCAAAAGTGGCAAATCGAGATTGGTCTTTTCGCCAAAATAGAGGCAACTTTATCTCTTAATGGCGCAGGCAGAGGCTCTGTTCCTACCCGTTGAAGAAGTTGACTTTGGTTTGGTTACGCTTTCTGCTTTGGAGGCGTCGTAGAGGATTGTAAATTTGGCACCATCGCAAGACTTCACAAGTGGGCGACACATTTCGAATGCCAGCTCAATTTACCAAAGCCGGTGCTAAATGTGACTGCGGGAACGCACAACGTTGCTACAGCATGCAACAGCGCAAAAACGGCGTACCATTGTCTTAGATGGGATATCTGTGCGAGCAGAGTGCCTGACTTAGCCATGTGTGCTTTGCTTTTTGCTCAGCACCAATACCACCGCAGCGAAACCATTAGTTGTATCGCCCAACTGATCTGATTTGCTGCTTGGATGTCCATGCTGAGGTGTCGAGTTTTGTCGAGTATTGTACGATGCATCCCAGCATCACGTTCGGTGTCTATGGAAAAGAGGAAGGAAAGCACCGCGTTCGTTTTATGCCAACGCATCTCGATGGTTGCAGCTTGTATTTCTCCGGTCCTGGCACTACGTGCTCTTTCAAGGAACGTGTGACAGTTACGCGAAAAGATGCATTGCTTACTAGCGTGGTTTTTGGAAGACACGATGAGAAGCAAAGCTGCGCAACAGCAGCATCTTCATGCCCGTTATGACTGATTTTAAGAACAACAAGGACTGACACTTCACGATCTTCAGCGACCGTTATCAGCGCCATACTCGTAATTGTTAGGAGTTGGAGGGATCTGATGTTGGCAGTTTGTCGTGCATGCAACGAAACACACGCTTCTTTGTCAGTTGGGCGCATCAGCGGCGGTAAAGACCCTCGAGGCATAGTAGTGTGTGCGAACACACGTGCTGTAGTGTGTTTGTGTACCGGAATCTGCAGCACTTGTATCACTACCATCAATGCGTGCGAAGTGTGGTGCCATTTGTTGTACGTCCTACTCCGACCTAATCAGTGCTACGTAATATGCTGTTTGCAATATGGTTATCTCATCCAGCTACTCCAATCTGTCGTCGGCGAGAGGTCAGCTGACGTTGGGTGGATCAACGGCCGTTACGACTCGTAAACACGTACTTCTCGATGCTGAGGACTGAGCGTAGGCTAGTACGACTTTGCGAATGAAAAAAGCGGTTGGCGTCATGAATTGTGCAGGATGTGCTTGCGGGAGTGTATTTTTCATCAAAATATTCTTGTGATCGACACACTTCACGTCAAACCTAGTGTTCTACTACTTACTTAACGTGCTGCGCTGCAGGATAGTCATCCGCTGCTAGTGCTGTCCGACAAATGCTTTCACGCACATGTACTATCATGACAGAAAGTATATTCATGGGTTGAACTAAAACCAAGAGGAAGACATCTTCCTGAATGCACTAAGACGTTGACTACGAGAGCGAACTTAAGGAGGGAAAAACTGTCCGCTATTGCAGACGCTCTTTCTTGACTCACAGCTCCCCGTCCTGTCGTGAGCTTATTCAAGAGATGTTCTCGATCAGAAGGATGGTCCTCTTCTCCCCACTGCTTGATCAGCCACTCCTTGCTTTCTTGCGCGGCCTTTGTATCCGTTTTTGGGCCCTTCACCGCTAGCATAATACCCTCGGCGAATTCGCCATCACCAAAGTGCTCTCTCGAAACGCTGTTCAAGTCAATCTTTTCTTCTTTAACATGTCCAAGTTCCTCGACGATCTCGTTCACGACCTTTCTGGACTCGTGCTTGAAAAGCTGGACGGGACGGAGCTTCAGCGACGAAAGAGCATCTTTGACAGCCCTTGATCTCTTGATCAAGCTTTGTACTATTTGCATCTGCATTTTCGCTGCTACTTCGGCGGAGACCTTCTTCATCTTGCCAGATACATGATTGCTGACCTTGACTAGCGTGTCGTAAAGCGTCCACCTCTTTCCAGTGATGTCGTTGAAACGGTTGATATAGGCTTGTAGCATCGTTAACCTCAGATCTACTGAGCCCTTCCCGCTCCATATCTTGAGTCGAAGAAACACACCGCCAGGGCTCAATCTGCTGCGAAGCCAACCGTTCATCTGATGATCCAACATCTCGGTAGCCATATCTGCCCAAAAGTCTTGTCCAGATCTCTTCATTTCGTAAAGCGCGTCTGCCACAGCGGCATCTCCGTGTTTGGCTGAAAGAGCTTCGACGAACAAGGCGCCACCAGGCGTATTCGTACCTCCCTTTTTCGAAAAGTACATCACCAGAGCCACCAGATCTGATCTGTCTAGCGCCTTTAAAAGGTCAGAGGCAAGCTCGTACGGGTCTTTACTGCTGGTAAGGGGCTGGTAATAGTTAAGCACCACTTCATCGTCTATGCCCGCACGCATCCACCCATTTGCTAGATTAAGGCCGGTGGTCTCGATTAAAGGCTTGACCTTCATGGGTGAGTTCAGAAAAAGTCTCTCTTCTGGGCTCGCTGTCTCCTTTGCCCTCGGTAAATGAGTGGTAGTGTTGCTGTTGGAGTCGTTTCTGGAGACGTGATGTCCAACTGAGATGTTGACGTTCATCATCTGCGGGCTAGGATGCCCGAAGGAACTCGTGATGCATGACAGTATCACACCAAAGGCCGAGAACACACCCAAGGCGAACCGCATTGTCACCATTTCAGTTTTGTAGTCGATCCTTGGACGGCTGGTCAGAATGTAAAATGGCTTACGAAGGCGATGCAAAGAACCTCTACCTCGTGAATGGCTCTCATCGAGCTAGGAAGTTCTGATCCACCTTCTTTGGTCCTGCTGCACGACATCTATCCGATCTCGATCTTTTGATTTGGTGTAAGGTCTCTTCTCATCATGTAAGTCGGTTTGGATTGCGGGATTAAACATGTTTTTTTTGTACCGGATCAGAGATCCAGATCCAGTCGTGGTGTTAGTCATGGACGTATTTGTGCTGGATCAGGTGTACGCCTGTAAGTAGTCTATGCTACCGACCAGGGATGAGTTTGGATAGCTTTCACATGCACCATTCCATGAGTCAGGGGGAGGTTACGGAATGGAGGCGTACCCCGCGCCACGTGTCGCCGTTGCGGCGGTCGCACAAGCCAAACCCCTGGGGGTCGCGCAGGCGACTGATGGGGGCCACCATCGCAGATGGATGAGGTCTTAGGGGATATATTACGACGGGTTGGCGTTCCCTACGCCTTGCGATTACGTCGGTGATTGCAACGGGGTAGCCTGTTACATGAAATTGACACCAAACGGTGTCAATAGAGACATGTCCAGCAATACAACATCCTACCAATATTATCCGAGATGGATAATATTGAAGGAATATGATCTCCTTTAGATAATGTTCATACGCTGCTCCAAGATTGGTTGATGTAAGACGTATCAACCACAGATTGCCACCAATCGTTGATAGACGCGCGCAATGAGTGGTGAGCAGGTTGTCGTCATACGACGACGTAGTTTAACATAGTTAGATAAAGATTAAAGTTATATTGATAGCTTAACTACATTTCATACAGTTCTCGTTTTACCTTACTTGATCGAGTCGTTCAAGTAGCTTAGCTTCCTCTGCACGTCCTAGTGTACGTGAAGTTTTGTGGCACCCCGACAAAGGGTGCCCGTTACACCTGGTAGCACTTTGTAGCCCGATCAATGACTACTCAGTATCCGTCCAACATGAACATGTTGAACGTAGAAGACGACGGCTTTCACGTCACACATGAAGGCTACTCTCATCTGAGTGACTCAGAATGGGAGGTAGTCGGCAGCATGAGTGTAATCATGGGTGAACCCGCCATCAGTGGAATGTTGGAGTCTCTAAACAGAGACCAGCAACATGTTGCTATAAACAAGTTCCTACAAGGGGAACTTGCCGTCGAATGACAGAAGATAGCCTTGCTACAGCAGCAAGGCTCTCATCAGTCGATGGGCGGACCGACGCACATGCGTCGACCCGAAACCTTGAGGATTGATATCTCAAGATACAAGGGAACCGATGAAGATTCCCTTTTGAGATGGTTTGTCGAGTTAGACGATGCCATCAGGGCCCGTCACATCGAGGTTGGCGAGATGCAAGTCACCTTCGCCCTGTCAAATTTGACGGGACGAGCAAAGACTTGGGCCTTAGGGATCAAGCTTCACAACCTAAACGTGTTTGAGTCGTTAGAGATCTTGAAGTATCGGCTTAAAGAGACATTTGAGCCGCCAAGAGCCGAGTTTATAGCACGCTCTGCACTCTTGAGGCTCAAGCAAGATAAGTGTGACGTGCATGCTTACGCACAACACCTAAGCTACCTTGCGAGTAGCGTCACGGAGAACCCTGTTGATGAGCACACGCTCATCAATATGTTCATCTACGGTGTTGTGGATAGGCCGGTGAAGACCTACATGTTCCGATAGGACTTCCATACGCTGGAAGGGGCGATAGCGTATGCTGAACAAGAAGACTTCAGCCTGAGACGGTCTCAGGTTATCTCGTCAAACTATCGTCCGACGAGACGACAGGAAACAGGAGGTCCCGAACAAATGGACCTCTGTTACATCGAGAGCGAAAACTCTCACTATCTGAGTCACAAGCTAACGGCAAGATGCCACCGCTGTCATAAGATTGGACACTACGCTCATGAGTAAAGTGTCCCGAGCACTGCGACACGTCCGAAAACAGGACGTGATGACCGCCGTTGGCCAAGGAAGGGTCCAAGGTGTGGGTCCAACCATGTCGCCAAGCCGCGACAGCAAGTCGGACCGTCAAAAAAACGGTCAGGGTCAGTAGGGGCAGAGCACCCTGATGATCCAGCAACGTCAAGAGAATTTGCAGGACTCTTGACGAAGATTGCTCCCAACACACAGTCTCTGTGTGATACTGCCCTTAGTGATGAGGAGTCTCTCATCACTTGAAGATCGAAGTGACACGTGGAATGTCACTTCGCGCCCAAGTTGACTGTGGTGCGTCGAACAGTTTCATTCGACGCCGGTCGCTAAGGGATAGTAGGCTCAACTATGTTGAGCAAGAATTCCCCAACGAGAATAACGGTGTGCCTTGCTACAGGCGCATCCGTAACAGTGAACAAACGTGTATTGGGAATCCACTACACGCTAGAAGGAAAGCAGTACGATGATGACTTCGTCGTAATAGATTTGGATGACAAATTTGATGTCATCCTTGGTCTGCCATGGCTTAGAAAGTGCCGGCCATGGGTTAGCTGGCAGCATCGATCCGTGAAGATGCCTCCCGTTTGTTCATCGGATGGCCATCTGATGAACGTCTTGGAGCGTCCACAAGCGTGTGGATGTACTACGAGTGAGTGCGATGGCCTCACTTGTGGTACGGTCGTTAGTAATATTGCACAAGATCACAGTGTAGAAGGCCACTGCACTGTGGAACTAGCTTCCGGCACCTGTGTAGAGACACAGGCTGCGCCGAAGGTTCACCACTTGAAGAGATCGAGTGGACTGGAACACAGATACAAAACAAGAAGGGTGCATTCGAGAAGAGAGACTCGTGTTGTTCAGGATGGACGACACGTTGAAGCGATATCGACTATCAGAGAGTCGATCGTAGAGCAAGCCCGCTCGATTGAAAGAGAGTCGATCGAAGAGGACGTGACCGTGATGGTACCCGTAACGGAAGAAAATTTTTTTGCCGTTCCTGAGAGCAATAATTCCCGAGAGAGTCATGTTGAGGTAACTGACTCGGTGATTTCCTGGGAAAACACATCCGCAGGTGGTCGTGGAGACCCAACCACCTGCGGATGTGTTTTCCCAGGAAATCAACGAGTCAGTTAATGTCTTGGTGAATGACGGATCAAGTGTAGGCGCTCATACACTTGATTTGGTTACACCTTCGGAGTCAGCTTCGGAGTTAGTCAAGTTGCCAACTCTAGAATCTTAAAGATTTTTGCGAGATCTGCGTAGTGACAAGATCAAGCAGATCTGCGTACTCGTCACAGAGGACGAGTACGTCGCCGATATTCGGTCGACACAAGTGTATGCTGAGAACAAACGTGTTCTCAGTAGTTCATCTATGGACGGGAGTGTCCTCGATGAGAAGATCCGGATTAAGCGATACACGTCTCAATCTTGGGAGTCTTTGAAGACAAATCCTTCGTATCAGGTTTTGGTTGAATCCAGAGATGTTTTCTATGAATCCGTGCCATGCAAGCTGCCCAAAGACAAAGGCACTCGGCATAAAACTGAACCGAAACTCGGTTCGAAGTACTGTTTCATGAAGCAGTGGCCACTGTCTCGTGAACAGGTCACAGCGATCGACAAATTCTTTGCCGATCGCTTAGCGTCTGGTCATGTGAGGGAATCAACACCCCCACACAGCTCTCCGACCTTCTGCGTGCTATGAGCCACAAGAGGGTGGCGGATAGTGCACGCGTTAAACAAATTGAACGCTGCAACGGTACCGGCACAGACGCCGATCCCGAGAAAGGACGTCATCATAGATGGTATGGCAAAAAGTACCATATTCTCGTCCATGGATCTGATGTATGGATTCTATCAGATCGTCATGCGTGAACGAGACATCCCGTACACAGCAGTGAGCACCCCCATTGGTATGCTCTGGGAGTGGCTAGTAATGCCACAGGGGCTAAGTAACTCCCCTGCAACGTTCAACAGATGTGTTACGAATCTGTTGCGATTGGTGCGCGATTTCGCACCGAGTTACTTTGGCTATGTCTTCGTCCATATCCCGGCCATGGGCGGAAAGACGGACTTGGAGGTTCATAGAATCCACGTCCGGAAATTTCTGACTCTGATGCGAGAGCATAAGTTGTTCACGAACCTCAAGAAGTGTATCTTCGCAGCGAACGAAATACCACTTCTTGGTTGCATCGTGGGTAAAACCGATGTTCGCCCTGATACGGAAAAGATCAAGGCGATTAGCGACTGGACGGTGCCAATTGACGTCAAGGGACTTCGAAAGTTCCTTGGCTTGGCAGCGTATTTGCACAAATACTCGCGCAACTATGCCGAGATGACTGTACATCTCTCTCGTCGATTAAAGAAAAACGAGAGGTGTTCATGGAGCGCTGAGTGTCAGCACTCATTTGAAGGCATCAAGAAAAGCTTGGTGCAATCGCCTGTGTTGACGATTGCAGATCAGGATAGATCGTTCCATGTGGTCTGTGACGCCAGCGATTTTGCAATCGGCTGCGCGTTAATGCAGTACGACTCATACGGCGTTGAGCGCGTCGTCTGTTATCAATTGCCTCAGATGCAAGCAGCTGAGCGTAACTACCCATTGCTTGATAAGGAACTCCTTGCCATGAAATATGCACCAGTTAAGTTTCAGGTATATCTCTTAGGAGATAGGCCCTTCATCGTTTATACCGAACATGCGTAGTTACGCACGGCAGTAACCAGTCCACGCCTTTAGCAACGAATGGCGAGGTGGCTGTCTTTACTCGCGGAGTTCACCTTCTCTGTCAAGTATAAACCAGGACGACTTAATGTCTTCGCTGATGATCTTTCGCGTCGGCCCGATTTCGAGCCGACTGCTCAACCTAACAGTAGGGGTCATCCCACTGTCGCGACACTAACAGTGAGTGTTCCGTCGTCGAATCTGCTCGATGACATGCGAAAAGCATACACAGAAGATGATTCTCTTGTGCGGTTGATGGATTGCGTATCCAATCCACGTAGTCAAGCTTTGAAATCTTGTCGTCTCCATACCGATCTTCAACCGAACGGTATTCGGTTCGTGATGGACTGCTATAATATACAGCAGTCAACGGTGACACACCTAGTGTCGTCGTTCCCGCTCATGATGATTTGCGATTGCGCATCATTTTTGAGTGTCAAGATGCCTTAACAAGTGGACATCGAGGTAGAGAAAAAAACTTACCTCATGGTGAGTCGTGACTTCTACTGGCCCCGCCAGTATGAGTTTGTACGGGAATACATTCGCGCTTGCGAAGTTTGTCAACGGGTGTAGCCTAGTCCTTCATCCCGCGCACCCTTATGGCCTCTTCCGATTCCGGCAGAGTGTTGGCAGTCCGTATCGATGGAATTCGTCTTCGGGTTTCCCAAAGAAGTCCACAAGAACACTGGTATTCTTGTGTTTGTTGATCAGTTCAGCAAGATGGTACTTCTTGTTGCTGTACCGGAGTCAATTACAGCCCAGGGCTGTGCGCGTGTCTTCATCGATACTATCTTCCGACTTTACGGGTTATCCCGTGAACTCGTGTCCGATAGGGACCCCCGCTTCACAGCGGAGTTTTGGCAATCCGTGTTCCGTTCACTTGGAACACGTTTGACGATGTCAACTTCTGACCATCCCGAAACAGATGGTCAAACAAAACGCGTCAACCGCGTTCTCGAAGAGATACTTCGAGGGTATGTTCACTCGTTTGCGAGTTGGAGTGAGATCTTGCCGATGGCGGAATTTTCCATCAACAACTCGGTGCACGCGTCGACAACGCATACACCGTTCTTCGTGAATGGCCTACGCCATCCACGTTTACCCTCCTTCTTAAAGTGTGACTCCAGGATAAGGGGGGGTTTTGCTCGAACAAAAAACGATCTGGTTCTTTCTTATCACCAGTCGACATTGGTGCCGACGTGATAGATGCCGATGTCGATGCAATCGATATCGATGATGTTGATGATGAAGATGCTGGTATTTTCAGCATCGCCAACGAATGCCACAGTGAGGACGATGACGCCCTCACTGGTAAAGACAAAGTTCTTCAGCAGTGCACAAGAACAAGGATGATTCAGCAGAGGAATTTCTGCTGACTCGCGAAGCGGTTGTCCGCTTCATTTAAGACTACATTGTATACGCAATTAATATGCAGAAAAGAAACGCAGACAAACATGGAAGATCAGACGTTCTTTCATTTGATGAAGGAGATTTAGTTTCACTGTCGACAGTAAACCTACCAAAACACGCAGTGACAAACGTGGGCAGCAGTAAATTACTGCCCAAGTACATCGATCCGTTGTGTGTGTTGCTCCGAATGGGCAACGCATGCACGATTGAACTGCCTCTTAGGACTCGTACGCATCCTACGTTTTCTGTCGGTCGTCTCCACCTGTACTATCAGTACGAGTTCGTTTCGAAAAGCAAAGAACACTCCGCGATCAATGGCTGAGACCACCTTCAAGTGGTCCCGTTTCAACGAGCCAGTCTGGTCGACTAGCGAAGCGACCTGCTCACGCAGTTGAGCGATGTCTTGACGAGATGCAGTCAGCTCGTCACGAAGAGAACGAGGCGAGCGATCGTCCTCAAGTTGCGCAAGCGCAAAAGCGGCACGATCGTCCGAACGATCGTTCATTGAAGAATTGTTATTATTCCTTACAACATCCTCAAGCCCATTACGCCAAGATCGTTCATGAGCCAGGTCATCTTGCAACTTTTCGTTAGACAGTTCAGCTCTTGAACATCAACTTGATCCGACCCTCGAGTCGGATCAGGTGTTCCCACCGCCGCCACATCCTTTTTAGAATCTGGCCCTGGTCAACGCTTTCTGGTGGAGCGTATTTTGAACCACCGCGATGTGAATGGCGTCCGGACGAGTTACCTCGTCCGCTGGCGTGGCTATCCACCGGCGTAGGACAGCTAGGAGCCTCGTGCCCAGCTGATTATTGATGTCCTTGGTCTCGTCGAGCAGTACAACGAGACCCACCCGCTGCGTTTGAAGAAGGGCCGTCTGAAAACGACCTCCCCGAACGCGAGTACAGGGATTGCAAAGCGTCAATCCCTTCGGCCATCTCGGAAGAGATGCGCGCCCTTCAGTAGGGAATATTATGGAGGTAGGCCTCCCTAGGGACACGGTTCGAATTGTCCAGGCAACCTGGATACGAATCACCCACGAGAGACAGGGTAATCTGCCTCTCTTGAAAGCCGGTGCAACTTGCATCGCGCCCCGACGGGGTTGCGTTTCTCAAACCTGATGCGAGCTGCATCAAGTTTGACGAGCCAAGCCTCACGGCCAATACACTCGATGTTGTGGATGAGAGCATTCCATCCTTGTGCCAAGGCTTTGCCGTCTCGTACACGGCTATCATTGTACCACCGATATTTGAAAAACGCATCGGTGAAGAACTCTTCCTCAACACGAATAGTTTCCGTGATGGAATCAGGTGGGTAAATCTTCCTGCGATCAAACAACGGGATTCGATCCCATTTGTTAGTCGTGCAGGCCAACCGGTCTAACTCTCTGGATAACGGCATCCACGGAAACTCCACTTGAGGTGAGCAGGTTGTCGTCATACGGGCGTAGTTCAACATAGTTAAATAAAAATTAAAGTTATATTGATAGCTTAACTACATTTAATACAGTTCTCGTTTTACCTTACTTGATCAAGTCGTTCAAGTAGCTTAGCTTCCTCTGCACGTCCTAGTGTACGTGAAGTTTTGTGCCACCCCGAACAAAGGGGCCCCGTTACAGTGATCGCGCTGCAAGTCGATGGGCCGTGCAAGCGGCACACGGAGGCCTACCATCGCGGATGGACCGGCTTCTAAGGGATTCAAAAGCCAGTCACGGCTAGGTCCCGGATCCTCCGGCTCTACCAGCTTGGCTACACTGTACCAGAGATCGTGCACATAGTTAATACCTGCACTTGTATCCTGGCTCCGGACTTTTCAGACATCTTTCTCATGTTTACATACAAATAGACGATCGTGAAACTCCTACCATTCCATGACTCATAAAAAGGGGACTACTTGCAGAAGTGTTTTAGAGCTAACTGGAGTCTAACTGCTATGGTACTAACGACACTGTTTGATGCAATGATACCCGACACTATTACGAGTTTGTAGCGTTCACTACTTCCGACTGCGGCAACATTCCACAAGGTAGTGCTGTACCGGGGCACCCCTTTTTGGGCGCCACGAAACTTTACGTAAATTGTACGTGCAGAGGAAGGTTAATCTATCAAAACACTTATTTGAAAATAGGTAAAAGAGAGCTGTATTTAAATGCAGTGCAACTCACTGATAAATAGCAACTAAACACCTCAAGCTTTTTTGTGAACTTGCCTCCAGAAACTGATCATTTTATAGTCTCTATACATTAAAAGCTGAGAAGCTACTGTGCAGTTCTATAGTATCGGATTTCATAGATCTTCATTTTCCATACACTCCGCGCCAGTAATATCGAACACCTGTACTTTAATCCACTGATCGGTCATTCTACGAATTAGCGGATGCTATCTAGATATGTGGAGTACTTTATTAATAGAAACACCCTATGTGTGTTAACGATTGCGATTTCGCGAGGCGTAAGGGGCCTCACATACAAATGACTGGTTTTGCCACTGCGACATATAAAATGGTACGAAATGGCATACAAATTGTAAGCATAATGTAATAGTATGATTGTATCACTGGGTTGTTATTAGCGGCACAAGCATTTGGCGACACGATGTTAGCGGCTCATATCGACGGGAATGGCAACAAGAAGCCAAGACCTATCGACCACGAGCGGGGAAGGATAGTGGGGCTTCGAGAGGCTAGACTGAGTTTGCGTGCCATCAAGACTGTCACCTCAAGGAGCCTTGGCACTATACGTCGAGTAGTATCCCTTACCTCTCCCCTACAGATGAAATGCCGAGGACCCGCTCCGTTTCTCTCGAAGCGCCACTTGCGACTTCTCTTGCGCACCTCTGCTCAGGGAAACCTGTCCGCCGCCCAGCTCAAGGTCGAGCTAAGCCTGCCGGTTTCCGTCCGCACCGTGCAGCGCATTTTGGCCAATTTCGATTGGCTTGTGTACGCCAAGATGGAAAACACGTTGCCGCTCACGGTCGCGGACATGGGGGCGCAAATCCTGGGCCAAGGACTTGCTGTTGTATGAGGATGCCGGGTCTGTCTGGGACTTCATTATTTTCTCGGACGAGAAAAAATGGAATCTTGACGGGCCCGACGGCTTTTAGCACTACTGGAGAGATGTGCGCCAGTTCGTCCGCAAGACGAAGCGACGTCAAGCTGGAGGTGGGTCCATCATAGTTTGGGCCGCTTTTAGCGCCCGTGGAAAGTCACCACTTGTTGTGCTGACGGGGATGCAGAATTTGGATGACTATGTTAATACGGTATACGAAGATCTTCTACCATTTGCGCATCTGAACTATGATACAGATTTCTTTCTTCATCAGGACAACGCAAGCATACATGTTTTACACCGTAGCCGCTTTCAGCCAAGAGGGAATTCAGGTGCTTGACTGGCCATTAAAGTCACCTGATCTCAGCCCCATCAAAAATTTGTGGTCTTTCGTTCAAGAGGGAATTTAGGTGCTTGACTGGCCATTAAAGTCACCTGATCTCAACCCCATCGAGAATTTGTGGTCTTTCGTTAGCAGGAAAGTGTACGCCAATGGAACACAGTTCGAGCGCGTGCCTGAGCTAAAGTCTGCGCTAATTGCAGCTTGGAATGCAATGACGGATGCCACACTTGTGTCGCTTGTTCGCTCGATGCCGCGACGAGGCACTGAGGTCATCAAGAAGAAGGGCAATAAAACCCAATATTGAATACAGTGAGTCTTTAATTGTTCATCCTATACTTAATCTTTGTATGCCATTTTGTACGATTTATACGTCGAAGTGGCAAAACCAGTCATTTTTATGTGATGCCCCGTACGCTTTGCGAAATCGCAAAAATTTTCACAAATAGGGTGTTTCTATTAATAAAAATACTCCACATATCTAATTAACATCCGCTAATTCGTAAAACTGACTGATCAGTGGATAAAAGTACAGGTGTACGATATTACCTGGCGCGGAGTGTAAAGCAGTCCCTCTTCAAAGTTTGGCTAATATGTGCATTTTTGTATGGGCGAGGAAAAATTTGGCCAGGGATAAATCGGGATTTTTTTGAGTGATTGATTCATTACAATAGAATCAAAATTAATTGAATAATCTAAACTGTCTACAAAAATCACGTTCATCGAGATCATTAAATGGTTTGCGCCGATGTAAACGGTACTTCTTGACGGCATAATTTGCAGCTGTTCCCGTGAGAATTTCTGATATGCATCCATGTACCGCTGATGCTAAAGGAGCATACCGTCGGAGCTCTGTTATGCTGACGGAGTCCAGGGATTTTGGCAGCGTTTCATGTAGACTATGCCACGTGTATTCGCAATGCGTCCTGGCAACCCGCTTTTCCGCAACCCAAAAAATTTCGATGTAATTAAGTTCTAGATGAAATTTTGGGTAAAAGGTGATCTTGAGGCCTTTTCCAACGATGAGATTCTCAAGCATTCCAACCTGACCAATAAAGTCAGGTTGTTTGGCCATGATGGAACGGGCGTAAGAAATCCTCGAGCTCGGTCATTCATCTTTGCACTCATGTCGCAACCCGTTTCTCCTCAGATCACGTCCTTGTTGCACGATTTTAAACTTTTTGCATTTCGTTAAAGAGCCGGATCAGGGTGGTCCTGCGGGAAGCACATAAAGTGAATCCGCCGTAATCACCAAATCATTGTTGCCCTGTGCAGTAAATAATTTAGTTAGCACATAGTACGGTAGATAAATGTCGCTGAATAGAACGAAAAACCATGTGTAAAACCAACCGCATTTTTGGCTGCTTTCAAACCATGCAAAAGGTTCATCTTGTTTGCAATTAGGGCGTCAGTAGCAAAAGCGGCATGGCTGGTGACATTGTCGAATGCAAAAAGCGCCTGTGTCTCTACCATATCGCCGATTTATAATGTGTTGCCTGATCTCTTACTTGCATTACCCGTTCTTCGGCTGTTCACCGTCCATCGTAGTTTTTTCGAGTTTGATGATCACGCAATCTTTCCTTGAGAAACCTTTGGGCATGTCTGTATCGTTGTCCTCGAGAGCCAAGCTTTCACCAACGTCCGATAGAAAATTGCTGACATGAAGCGATCGTCTAGCTCCTTTCTTTCGTATTTGTTCTTCTCCATCTGGCAACCAGAGCTGCCGTTGTCTATCAAAGGACGCAAAGGTGCTCTCTTTATAAGTGACCAAGATTAAAGATTGCCCTTCTGGTCATGTGATGTTTCCATAGCATCTCGCCACTGCACTGATGCATGTGTGACTAAATTCAGCCGTTTTATCCACAAATACTTTTCGATATGCCACAACGTCGTCGTGTTCATGGCCGTTTATATAAATGGCATACCTGTCTTCAAGGTTTAAAGGCCAAGGCCTTCCAATTAGCAATGGTGGTGCTCTCTGAAATTGTCGGGGATGGAGAATATCCAAGCTTCTGCAAAACTTCAGAAGTGACGTGGTCCACCAGTTTCCGCATTTCCACATTAAAATTTTGTTCACGAAGGAAGACCTTAACATTATTGAGGACATCCTCGTCCGACAAGAAGGACCAGCATTTTTCATGCTTTCCTTGGTGGCTATGGGGAAGTCGTCCGTCAAGCAGAAACGTGTTTTCCTTGGTGCAGATTAAACGTTCGAAGTAGACACCCTTGCCGCACGTTTCAGCTGCGAATTTGCTAGCGAATTTCTTGATCTTCCGTTCTAAAAAAGACGCATGTACGCCAACATGGCTGCGCAACGGGATCCTTCAACCTTGGAGCTTCCTTAACACTGCCGCTTTAACATATCGACGGCTCGTTGCAGCACGGCAGCATCCACCCAGACAGCAGAAGTGTTAGCTTCTTTCCTGGGGTTTTCTGCTTTCTCTCCAGCATTCTCATGTCGCTTGACTTCTGCGCCCTAATTAATTTGCCAATAGCTGGTCAACGACCGTGCTCATTTATCTGCCTGCTTCTGCCGCAGCTCCTGCCTAGGACGTGCTCTGCCCGAGTTGCGCAAGTAAATTGACGGCCGTCCTTTCTTTACCGCGAGGTTTTGTAACAGCAGCTGACTCCGGCTGCCCGGTCCTTAGTGACGGCTTCGCTGTCACTAACTTGGAGTTTCTCCTCAGCCTGTTCGAGGTTGCTGAATGTGTCGTCTTCAGTTTCAGAGCCGCTGCTGAAGACTGACTGGTCAATTCCAGGTGAGACGCTTGCCAGAGCTTGCAGACAATTTGCTTCACATGCATCCTTGAGATTTTCACCGCGCTTGTTAGCAGGATGCATTGAAGCGTTGTGGTTGGTCGGTTTAAAAGCGTTGTCGACGAACGACTATGCATACATGCAGACTGCAGTCCTCATGTGTCAGTGTCATATATCATTCGTATATTAGTATTACACCACCACCCAATGAACAGATACCTCGTACCTCTTACCAAAATCAACAAAGCTGTCAAAAGTACTTATCTGAGGTATCACAGTCAGGTAAAGTCACGTGGTTGTTCACCTGCCGAAAATGAAACCTCCTCATTTATGCTTACAATTTTTTAGGGGCAAAATTTGGCCACATTGTGTAGGTGTCGCTGATAATAAGTGACTTGCACTGTATAATTAAGCTATCATAATAACTCCATACTTTATCGAAGTATATTAAACTACGTCGTCGTAACGACGACAATCTGCTCATTACGCGCGCCTTGCAGCGACTAGTGGTAATATTAAACGTTAAGTCTTTTTTATCAACCAATCTTCGGGCTGTACACAAATTACATCCTACAAAGGGGAAAATTTTCCTTTAATATTACCTATCTCAGGTAACATTGGCAGGATATTGTCACGCTAGACAATCTCTTTTTGACACTATTTGGTGTCAATGTCGTGTAACAGGATACCCCGTCAACCTTTTCCCAAAACCACTAATTATACGTTGATTGAACTCAACTGATTAGGGACGGGGTGATTACTGTTGGATCACTCTTGGAAAGGAGAACACTTGTTGGTCAAATTCCAACTCATTTACCAATTTATTGCATGATGTCAAAGTTCATGCGTTGCGCTGCTGAAGCAGCCAGGAAGGCACTTGCAAGCATGCAGCCGAAGATGGTTTTTCTCTTGCTTCAGCAGCAGATGGTCATTCGCCTGCTGTTGCAAGTGCGCAACAGGCAGTGCCAGTTGCGACTTGTCCACGTGGTGAGTCACCACATGCGACGGATACATCCGCTGCGTCTGCAGTGGGAGCAGCGAAACTCTAAATGCGGATGAGTCTAAAAGAGATATATCTATTCTAACGAGTCGGATGATCCATCCGACTTGAAGACGACATGCCTCCGGATCATTCGGGCGGACACTGCCAGAGCCAGGCTGACTGGCTTTGGGGAACATGGGGCTACCATGTCAAGTCTTCGAACCAAGCGATTCATCTGACGAATCCTCGCCTCATGCAAGTCCATCTGACAATAGGAAACGTGGTGTTGGTGGTGACGCATAGGTGCGTCACCACGAGAGAGCAAACTCGAGGGATCGAGCTGATATTGGTGTCAGTGCTTATGCTAACACCACAAAAGAAGCCGGGGACCGCAATGGCCTGTGCCACGCTCTTCATGCGGAGTCTCCTTGGATACCGTCATCCAAAGAGTTGGACCGGTAGGCCGGCATGACTACCGAGCAGGATCGAATCCCGTTGATCGACTGTAGTAAGATTTGCCCACCTGATCTCAGCACGAATACTACACGTGCTGAGGAAGAGTTCTTCACCGATGCGTTTTTCAAATATCGGTGGTACAATGATAGCCGTGTACGAGACGGCAAAGCCTTGGCACAAGGATGGAATGCTCTCATCCACAACATCGAGTGTATTGGCCGTGAGGCTTGGCTCGTCAAACTTGATGCAGCTCGCATCAGGTTTGAGAAACGCAACCCCGTCGGGGCGCGATGCAAGTTGCACCGGCTTTCAAGAGAGGCAGATTACCCTGTCTCTCGTGGGTGATTCGTATCCAGGTTGCCTGGACAATTCGAACCGTGTCCCTAGGGAGGCCTACCTCCATAATATTCCCTACTGAAGGGCGCGCATCTCTTCCGAGATGGCCGAAGGGATTGACGCTTTGCAATCCCTGTACTCGCGTTCGGGGAGGTCGTTTTCAGACGGCCCTTCTTCAAACGCAGCGGGTGGGTCTCGTTGTACTGCTCGACGAGACCAAGGACATCAATAATCAGCTGGGCACGAGGCTCCTAGCTGTTCCACGCCGGTGGATAGCCACGTCAGCGGACGATGTAACTCGTCCGGACGCCATTCACGTCACGGTGGTTCAAAATACGCTCCACCAGAAAGCGTTGACCAGGGCCAGATTCTAAAAAGGATGTGGTGGGAGTGGGAACACCTGATCCGGCTCGAAGGTCGGATCAAGTTGATGTTCAAGAGCTGAACTGTCTAACGAACAGTTGCAAGATGACCTGGCTCATGAACGATCTTGGCGTAATGGGCTTGAGGATGTTGTAAGGAATAATAACAATTCTTCAATGAACGATCGTTCGGACGATCGTGCCGCTTTTGCGCTTGCGCAACTTGAGGACGATCGCTCGCCTCGTTCTCTTCGTGACGAGCTGACTGCATCTCGTCAAGACATCGCTCAACTGCGTGAGCAGGTCGCTTCGCTAGTCGACCAGACTGGCTCGTTGAAACGGGACCACTTGAAGGTGGTCTCAGCCATTGATCGCGGAGTGTTCTTTGCTTTTCGAAACGAACTCGTACTGATAGTACAGGTGGAGACGACCGACAGAAAACGTAGGATGCGTACGAGTCCTAAGAGGCAGTTCAATCGTGCATGCGTTGCCCATTCGGAGCAACACACACAACGGATCGATGTACTTGGGCAGTAATTTACTGCTGCCCACGTTTGTCACTGCGTGTTTTGGTAGGTTTACTGTCGACAGTGAAACTAAATCTCCTTCATCAAATGAAAGAACGTCTGCTCTTCCATGTTTGTCTGCGTTTCTTTTCTGCATATTAATTGCGTATACAATGTAGTCTTAAATGAAGCGGACAACCGCTTCGCGAGTCAGCAGAAATTCCTCTGCTGAATCATCCTTGTTCTTGTGCACTGCTGAAGAACTTTGTCTTTACCAGTGAGGGCGTCATCGTCCTCACTGTGGCATTCGTTGG
Organism: Peronospora matthiolae; assembly: GCA_921007115.2. Classification (NCBI taxonomy): domain Eukaryota; phylum Oomycota; class Peronosporomycetes; order Peronosporales; family Peronosporaceae; genus Peronospora; species Peronospora matthiolae. The sequence continues at coordinate 191,189 of CAKLBY020000166.1, forward strand.
CGATGCTGAAAATACCAGCATCTTCATCATCAACATCATCGATATCGATTGCATCGACATCGGCATCTATCACGTCGGCACCAATGTCGACTGGTGATAAGAAAGAACCAGATCGTTTTTTGTTCGAGCAAAACCACCCCCCCTTATCCTGGAGTCACACTTTAAGAAGGAGGGTAAACGTGGATGGCGTAGGCCATTCACGAAGAACGGTGTATGCGTTGTCGACGCGTGCACCGAGTTGTTGATGGAAAATTCCGCCATCGGCAAGATCTCACTCCAACTCGCAAACGAGTGAACATACCCTCGAAGTATCTCTTCGAGAACGCGGTTGACGCGTTTTGTTTGACCATCTGTTTCGGGATGGTCAGAAGTTGACATCGTCAAACGTGTTCCAAGTGAACGGAACACGGATTGCCAAAACTCCGCTGTGAAGCGGGGGTCCCTATCGGACACGAGTTCACGGGATAACCCGTAAAGTCGGAAGATAGTATCGATGAAGACACGCGCACAGCCCTGGGCTGTAATTGACTCCGGTACAGCAACAATAAGTACCATCTTGCTGAACTGATCAACAAACACAAGAATACCAGTGTTCTTGTGGACTTCTTTGGGAAACCCGAAGACGAAGTCCATCGATACGGACTGCCAACACTCTGCCGGAATCGGAAGAGGCCATAAGGGTGCGCGGGATGAAGGACTAGGCTTCACCCGTTGACAAACTTCGCAAGCGCGAATGTATTCCCGTACAAACTCATACTGGCGGGGCCAGTAGAAGTCACGACTCACCATGAGGTAAGTTTTTTTCTCTACCTCGATGTCCACTTGTTAAGGCATCTTGACACTCAAAAATGATGCGCAATCGCAAATCATCATGAGCGGGAACGACGACACTAGGTGTGTCACCGTTGACTGCTGTATATTATAGCAGTCCATCACGAACCGAATACCGTTCGGTTGAAGATCGGTATGGAGACGACAAGATTTCAAAGCTTGACTACGTGGATTGGATACGCAATCCATCAACCGCACAAGAGAATCATCTTCTGTGTATGCTTTTCGCATGTCATCGAGCAGATTCGACGACGGAACACTCACTGTTAGTGTCGCGACAGTGGGATGACCCCTACTGTTAGGTTGAGCAGTCGGCTCGAAATCGGGCCGACGCGAAAGATCATCAGCGAAGACATTAAGTCGTCCTGGTTTATACTTGACAGAGAAGGTGAACTCCGCGAGTAAAGACAGCCACCTCGCCATTCGTTGCTAAAGGCGTGGACTGGTTACTGCCGTGCGTAACTACGCATGTTCGGTATAAACGATGAAGGGCCTATCTCCTAAGAGATATACCTGAAACTTAACTGGTGCATATTTCATGGCAAGGAGTTCCTTATCAAGCAATGGGTAGTTACGCTCAGCTGCTTGCATCTGAGGCAATTGATAACAGACGACGCGCTCAACGCCGTATGAGTCGTACTGCATTAACGCGCAGCCGATTGCAAAATAGCTGGCGTCACAGACCACATGGAACGATCTATCCTGATCTGCAATCGTCAACACAGGCGATTGCACCAAGCTTTTCTTGATGCCTTCAAATGAGTGCTGACACTCAGCGCTCCATGAACACCTCTCGTTTTTCTTTAATCGACGAGAGAGATGTACAGTCATCTCGGCATAGTTGCGCGAGTATTTGTGCAAATACGCTGCCAAGCCAAGGAACTTTCGAAGTCCCTTGACGTCAATTGGCACCGTCCAGTCGCTAATCGCCTTGATCTTTTCCGTATCAGGGCGAACATCGGTTTTACCCACGATGCAACCAAGAAGTGGTATTTCGTTCGCTGCGAAGATACACTTCTTGAGGTTCGTGAACAACTTATGCTCTCGCATCAGAGTCAGAAATTTCCGGACGTGGATTCTATGAACCTCCAAGTCCGTCTTTCCGCCCATGGCCGGGATATGGACGAAGACATAGCCAAAGTAACTCGGTGCGAAATCGCGCACCAATCGCAACAGATTCGTAACACATCTGTTGAACGTTGCAGGGGAGTTACTTAGCCCCTGTGGCATTACTAGCCACTCCCAGAGCATACCAATGGGGGGTGCTCACTGCTGTGTACGGGATGTCTCGTTCACGCATGACGATCTGATAGAATCCATACATCAGATCCATGGACGAGAAGATGGTACTTTTTGCCATACCATCTATGATGACGTCCTTTCTCGGGATCGGCGTCTGTGCCGGTACCGTTGCAGCGTTCAATTTGTTTAACGCGTGCACTATCCGCCACCCTCTTGTGGCTCATAGCACGCAGAAGGTCGGAGAGCTGTGTGGGGGTGTTGATTCCCTCACATGACCAGACGCTAAGCGATTGGCAAAGAATTTGTCGATCGCTGTGACCTGTTCACGAGACAGTGGCCACTGCTTCATGAAACAGTACTTCGAACCGAGTTTCGGTTCAGTTTTATGCCGAGTGCCTTTGTCTTTGGGCAGCTCGCATGGCACGGATTCATAGAAAACATCCCTGGATTCAACCAAAACCTGATACGAAGGATTTGTCTTCAAAGACTCCCAAGATTGAGACGTGTATCGCTTAATCCGGATCTTCTCATCGAGGACACTCCCGTCCATAGATGAACTACTGAGAACACGTTTGTTCTCAGCATACACTTGTGTCGACCGAATATCGGCGACGTACTCGTCCTCTGTGACGAGTACGCAGATCTGCTTGATCTTGTCACTACGCAGATCTCGCAAAAATCTTTAAGATTCTAGAGTTGGCAACTTGACTAACTCCGAAGCTGACTCCGAAGGTGTAACCAAATCAAGTGTATGAGCGCCTACACTTGATCCGTCATTCACCAAGACATTAACTGACTCGTTGATTTCCTGGGAAAACACATCCGCAGGTGGTTGGGTCTCCACGACCACCTGCGGATGTGTTTTCCCAGGAAATCACCGAGTCAGTTACCTCAACATGACTCTCTCGGGAATTATTGCTCTCAGGAACGGCAAAAATTTTTTCTTCCGTTACGGGTACCATCACGGTCACGTCCTCTTCGATCGACTCTCTTTCAATCGAGCGGGCTTGCTCTACGATCGACTCTCTGATAGTCGATATCGCTTCAACGTGTCGTCCATCCTGAACAACACGAGTCTCTCTTCTCGAATGCACCCTTCTTGTTGTGTATCTGTGTTCCAGTCCACTCGATCTCTTCAAGTGGTGAACCTTCGGCGCAGCCTGTGTCTCTACACAGGTGCCGGAAGCTAGTTCCACAGTGCAGTGGCCTTCTACACTGTGATCTTGTGCAATATTACTAACGACCGTACCACAAGTGAGGCCATCGCACTCACTCGTAGTACATCCACACGCTTGTGGACGCTCCAAGACGTTCATCAGATGGCCATCCGATGAACAAACGGGAGGCATCTTCACGGATCGATGCTGCCAGCTAACCCATGGCCGGCACTTTCTAAGCCATGGCAGACCAAGGATGACATCAAATTTGTCATCCAAATCTATTACGACGAAGTCATCATCGTACTGCTTTCCTTCTAGCGTGTAGTGGATTCCCAATACACGTTTGTTCACTGTTACGGATGCGCCTGTAGCAAGGCACACCGTTATTCTCGTTGGGGAATTCTTGCTCAACATAGTTGAGCCTACTATCCCTTAGCGACCGGCGTCGAATGAAACTGTTCGACGCACCACAGTCAACTTGGGCGCGAAGTGACATTCCACGTGTCACTTCGATCTTCAAGTGATGAGAGACTCCTCATCACTAAGGGCAGTATCACACAGAGACTGTGTGTTGGGAGCAATCTTCGTCAAGAGTCCTGCAAATTCTCTTGACGTTGCTGGATCATCAGGGTGCTCTGCCCCTACTGACCCTGACCGTTTTTTTGACGGTCCGACTTGCTGTCGCGGCTTGGCGACATGGTTGGACCCACACCTTGGACCCTTCCTTGGCCAACGGCGGTCATCACGTCCTGTTTTCGGACGTGTCGCAGTGCTCGGGACACTTTACTCATGAGCGTAGTGTCCAATCTTATGACAGCGGTGGCATCTTGCCGTTAGCTTGTGACTCAGATAGTGAGAGTTTTCGCTCTCGATGTAACAGAGGTCCATTTGTTCGGGACCTCCTGTTTCCTGTCGTCTCGTCGGACGATAGTTTGACGAGATAACCTGAGACCGTCTCAGGCTGAAGTCTTCTTGTTCAGCATACGCTATCGCCCCTTCCAGCGTATGGAAGTCCTATCGGAACATGTAGGTCTTCACCGGCCTATCCACAACACCGTAGATGAACATGTTGATGAGCGTGTGCTCATCAACAGGGTTCTCCGTGACGCTACTCGCAAGGTAGCGTAGGTGTTGTGCGTAAGCATGCACATCACACTTACCTTGCTTGAGCATCAAGAGTGCAGAGCGTGCTATAAACTCGGCTCTTGGTGGCTCAAACGTCTCTTTGAGCCGACACTTCAAGGTTTACAACGACTCAAACACGTTTAGGTTGTGAAGCTTGATCCCTAAGGCCCAAGTCTTTCCTCGTCCCGTCAAATTTGACAGGGCGAAGGTGACTTGCATCTCGCCAACCTCGATGTGACGGGCCCTGATGGCATCGTCTAACTCGACAAACCATCTCAAAAGGGAATCTTCATCGGTTCCCTTGTATCTTGAGATATCAATCCTCAAGGTTTCGGGTCGACGCATGTGCGTCGGTCCGCCCATCGACTGATGAGAGCCTTGCTGCTGTAGCAAGGCTATCTTCTGTCATTCGACGGCAAGTTTCCCTTGTAGGAACTTGTTGATAGCAGCATGTTGCTGGTCTCTGTTTAGAGACTCCAACATGCCACTGATGGCGGGTTCACCCATGATTACACTCATGCTGCCGACTACCTCCCATTCTGAGTCACTCAGATAAGAGTAGCCTTCATGTGTGACGTGAAAGCCGTCGTCTTCTACGTCCAACATGTTCATGTTGGACGGACTAAAAAGTGCTACCAGGTGTAACGGGCACCCTTTGTCCGGGCGCCACAAAACTTCACGTACACTAGGACGTGCAGAGGAAACTAAGCTACTCAACAACTAAGCTGAGTAAAAGGTAAAACGAGAACTGTATGAAATGTAGTCAAGCTATCAATATAACTTTAATCTTTATCTAACTGTATTAAACTACGTCGTCACACCGTCTGCTCACCACTCATTGCGCGCGTCTAGCAGCGATTGGTGGCAATCTGTGGTTGATATGTCTTACATCAACCAATCTTGGAGCAGCGCATGAACATTATTTAAAGGAGATCACATTCCTTCAATATTATCCATCTCGGATAATATTGGTAGGATGTTGTAATGCTAGACATGTCTCTATTGACACCGTTTGGTGTCAATATCATGTAACAGGCTGACCCGTTACAAACCTGGCTCTTGCAGTTGTCGCCCCGGGTGATCCGACGGCGTAAAGTGTCGTGATCGAGTCGGATGCATCATCCGACTCGCCAGAATAGGTGAGCTCTATTTCAGACTCATCTGGATTACGATTCGGGGTACCCGCTGCAGATGCAGCGGATGTACCTGCCGCACGTATTGACTCACCACGTGGAGGATTCACAGCAGCAAGCGACGAATCACCTGCTGTTGAGGTGTGAGAAGTACTCTCTTCGGCTGCACGCATACGTGTAGCCGCATTTCTTGCTGCTGCATTAGCAACTCGCGTGGTTTTCGAAACCATGCGCTGAATTGGCAAATAAATGGGATTTGACCAACAAGTGCTCCCTTTCCCAGAGTGATTCAACGGTGGTCACCCTTTCTCAATCAATTTTAATTCAATCAACGGGTGATTGATAATAAAGGGGGGGGTGATGTAACGGGGTAGCCCGTTACGTGATATTGACACCAAACGGTGTCAATAGGGATATTGTCTAGCATGACAACATCCTACCAATATTATCCGAGATGGATAATATTGAAGGAATGTGATCTCCTTTAGATAATGTTCATGCGCTGCTCCAATTTTAGTTGATATAAGACGTATCAACCACAGATTGCCACCAATCGCTGCTAGACGCGCGCAATGAGTGGTGAACAGGTTGTCGTCATACGGGCGTAGTTCAACATAGTTAGATAAAGATTAAAGTTATATTGATAGCTTAACTACATTTCATACAGTTCTCGTTTTACATTACTTGATCGAGTCGTTCAAGTAGCTTAGCTTCCTCTGCACGTCCTAGTGTACGTGAAGTTTTGTGGCACCCGGACAAAGGGTGCCCGTTACAAAGTGGATGTTTTAAAACTTCTCAAGTTTCCGGATAAGGCGGTTGCCACATACCTCTCTGACCTGGACGAGAACATCCGAGAGCACCTTCTCATGAAGGCTTACAATGCAGATGTGAATGAAGGCGACCGTAAGGCGATTGGGCCAGTTCTGGCTGCACTGAGTTACTGATGATGATCCAGGCCCGAAGGTTGGACAGATATAGCTGACCAGATTATGGTAGCCTCCAGCGGGTGAGGACAAGGACCAAGGATAGAGAGCTGTACAGGTGCTTTATAAGGTGTCTTAGTTGAGTTAAGGCAGCTCGTGCGAAGGGATTGCCCGACAACGACTTTTCAGCTACCTCATGACGGGGAATCATCAGCTCAACAATGGTCCGATATCTGGACCGGCGCTTTTTTAGCAATTTGAAGCGGTCAGTAATGACGGTGATCATAGTTAAGGCAGATGCAGCTCTTGCTCACGTTTACCAATCTCACTGCTCACTGCTCGATACATGCTGTGTCACGTGGCTTTGCAATTCGCAGATAAGAATATGGGCATAAAGCGTCGTTCTTAGATGGACAAGATAAACTCAAGCTTCTACCTCCTCGGTAGTCAAGGGCCGCTCGCAGAATACAGCAGCACTTTGTGCCATGTCATTACGTTGGTCTCGTCTGGCGACCGTAAATCACAATCCCGACCACCACAAGTACTACTTGTGGACACGACTTGCGGATTGTATACGACTGTACACTCAGTCGTGACGAAGTATTCAAGCCCTCGCATGCACGTGGCCGTAGCTCGAGGTTCAGTGGTTGCAAAACTCGCTAAAACTACGTTCACGGAACCCCGCAGAACGGTGGGCACGATACGCTGTTACTCCAGCACCTACAGACTAGCTTCTACGTCTAGTAGTATACACGTTGTCTTTGATACATGCTCGGTCGAGAGTTGCCCTCATTCACATGGCAAGCAAAGGCTCAAACGTGTTGCCTACAGTATCTTTCTATGGCAGAACGACGTCACGAATGTGAAGCCTTCGTAGTCTAACAATAAAGGCAGGGACACTATGTCGTAGTCATTAACTCGTGACACGCTTCTTTGTGAGGACAAACGCTTTGTCACAATATCTTATCAAGCTACCGACTCGCGACGTTTTAACATGTTACAAAGCCCTCGTGTAACGAGGCACCCTGAAGCTTGTACTGGTGACAGTACAAGCTAATTATTCTGTTAACAGAATAAGGCGGTGCCTCGTAACTTCACGTACACTCGTACGTGCAGAGGAAGACGGTAAGAAGAAGCGAGTACTCGGTTAGAGTAAAAAGTAGAACTGTATTTATAATAGTTAATGTCTGCAATAAATCACTATTTATCTTCATCTAACTATGTCTAAATACAAATGTGTAAATCAGTTATCTGCTCACCACTCATTGCGTGCGTCTGTCGTGGCGCGTCTTCGTTGGTTGATATAATGGCCTATATCAACCAATTAGGAACTACTTGTAAGTGCTACAGAATATTTGTCCTTATGACATATTTCTGAGAATATAACTCTTATAGTTATATTCAATCAACAATTTCTTATAAATTGTTATGTAACGATTCACCCCGTTACATCACCCCCCCCTTAACCATCAGTCACTTTAGTGACTGATTGACTAAATGGATACTCGTCCCAAATCATTTGGGACAGGGTTTGCGCTTGTTGGTCCGCGTCCACTTTCCAACATCTCATCGCATGGCTAACAAGCCCATGCGATGCGCGAGCAAGTCCGCCGAGAGCGCGTCTGCACGTCTCTGTGCGGACGCCGAAGCAGAAACAACAGCAACTGATGTCCCATCGGTTGCTGAAGCGACTCAGCCTGTGTCACTTGGTGACGCAGGCGCTGGTCATGAAGACACTCGTGTCTTCACAGATTACGAGCTCGGTGTCTCGTACTCTCCTGATACGGAAGACGGATCCGTATCGACGGCGATCGAATCTAAGCCGCCAGCCAAGCGTGGCATGGACGATGCTTTGCGTCGCAGCATCTTTGGTTCATCTGATGAATCAGATGAACCATCGCCGAAGCGAAGGCGCTCGAGGTCGCGAGACTCGGGCGCTAATAGTGGTGTCGGTTCTCCAATGGACACCACTTCACAGCGAGGTGCCAGTACTTCTGTCGGCACGTCGCAGGAAGAGCGGGACCGCAATGTGTTGCGTCTCGCTCCAGAAAAGAAGGCATGGATGCCTCCGAAATCCGTCATGGATCACTTGTCGGCGACGACGAGTGATCGTTATCGAACACGATTGTTCGATTCGTCAAGGATCCATCACCTTGACCCCAGCGCGAAAAACTATCGCGCTGAACACGAATTCTTCATCGATGCTTTCTTCAGACATCGATGGTACAGTGGGAACCACAAGCGTGATGGTCCCTCACTACTTCAAGCGTGGAACGCCTACATCCATAACCTCGAGGATGTAGGTCGTGACGCTTGGAACGACAAACTTATCAAAGCTCGTGATAAGTTTGAAAAGCGAACCCCGACAGGTGCACGCTACAATCTGCATCGTCTGTCAAGGGAGAAAGGATTACCCTGCCTCTCTTGGGGAGACTCGTGCCCATAATGTGTGAACAACTCTGCGCGATCACCTAAGGAGGCTTACCTCCTTACCAGCCCGTGGTGGCGCGTACGTGTCTCTACCGAGATGTACGAAGGGATTGACAACCTGAAATCCCTTTACGACCGTGCCGGGAAGACTTTCTCCGGCGGTCCTTCTGCGGCACAGGATGTGCCGCGTCGTACTGCTCAACCAGACCCAGTACGTCGATCATCAGTTGGGAGCGGGGCTCCCAAGAATTCCAGGACGGGGGATAGCCGCGCCACCGGACGAGATAACTCGTCCGACGTCCGTTCACGTCGCGGTGGTTCAACAGCTGCTCAACTAGATAGCGCTGGCCACCGCGAGAGTCCTCTAAAGGAGGTGGAGGAGGAGGAAAGACGCTCTCCACACGATCATGTGGATCGGTGTGTTCCTGAGAGCTTCTTTGATCGCGTAACGCAAGGGTTACGCGACGATCTCGAGCATGAGCGGAATAGGCGTCTCCAAATGGCGGACACTGCCTTGAAGCATCGAGCTGAGTTTGCCTTTGCTCAGCTTGAGAACGAGAGATATCTGACATCTCTTCGTGACGAGCTAAGGGTAGCTCGTGGGATTGTTGATCGGTCTCGGGCTGAGATAACTGCTCTTCAGACCCTTGTTGATGCCCACCATCGGGAGCACAAGGCTCTCTGCGAGATGCTTGAGCGCAAGGGCGTTCTTCATCGGAAGAAGCAGCGTACTGATGGTACGGCTTAAGCCGACCAACGTAAAACGTGGGATGCGTTCGCATCTTACGTGGCAACTCGATCGTGTATGCATTGCCTAGGCGGTGCAATACACGAAATGGGCCAATGTACTTGGGTAGTAGTTTACTGCTACCCAAGTTAGTCACTACATGCTTTGGTAGGTTAACCGTAGACAGTAGGACTAAGTCACCTTTATTAAATAAAAGAGTGTTTGCCCTTCCATTCTTGTCAGCGTTTTGCTTTTTCTTATCCACCGCTTCGGCGATGGAGTCTTGCACAAAACGGACTACCGTTTCACGAGCCAGTATGAACTCATCTGATGACACGTTAGCTTCAGTGTGCTGTGAGCGCACTGCAGCAACAACAACCTTTTCTTCAGTGAGGGCTTCCGCACTCTCACTGGGATCATTGTCTTCAGTGAGGGCTTCCGCACTCTCACTGGCATCATCTTCTTCGATATCGATGTTATCGATATCGGCATCAAACGCAATGACTTCTTCGTCAGAGCGTGATGAGCGTGAACCAAATCGGTTTTTGCTCGCGCGAGTCCCTCCCCCCTTAAACCAGAGTCACACTCTAGTAAGGTGGGTACACGCGGATGGCGCAAGCCATTCACGTAAAACGGTGTATGTGTCGTGGACGCATGCACCGAGTTGTTGATGGCAAACTCTACCATAGGCAAAAACTCACTCCAACTCTTAAAGGAGTGTACTTATCCTCGAAGTATCTCTTCAAGGACACGATTGGCACGTTCCGTCTGACCATCTGACTCTGGATGATCAGATGTTGACATCTTCAAGCGCGTTCCGAGTGATTTGAACACGGAACGCCAGAAATCAGCAGTGAATCGTGGATCTCTGTCTGATACGAGTTCACGGGGCAACCCATGAAGTCGGAAGATGGTGTCAATAAAGACACAAGCACAGCCACTTGCCGTGATTGTCTCTGGTACAGCCACAAGGTGTACCATTTTGCTGAATCTGTCAACAAATACGAGAATACCCGTATTCCCGCGTGCGTCTTTGGGTAACCCGAAGACGAAATCCATTGAGATGGATTCCCAGCACTCAGCCGGAACCGGTAGATGCTGTAAAGGTGCACGCAGTGAAGGACTTGACTTCACTCGTTGACAGACTTCACATGCGCGAACATACTTTCGCACAAACTGATACTGGCGGGGCCAGTAAAAGTCTCGACTTACCGTGAGATATGTTTTCTCTCGGCCACGATGTCCTCCTATAGGAGCATCGTGATACTCGAACATGATCCGCAAACGCAGATCAGTATCATTTGGAATGACAACACGTGGTGTGTCACCAGAAACGGCTGTATAATACAGTAAACCGTTACGAGTAGTGTATCGATCTGATGCAGATCGATACGCAGGCGACAATCGTTTCAACGATTCTCGGGATGGTTGGGAGAGATGTGTCAACAACTTCACTATCTCACCATCTTGGGCATACGCCCGCCTCACATCATCATACAACGTTGTAGATGGGACTGAGGACGTCATAACCGCAACAGTGACTGTCTCACTGTTGGGTTTCGCGACTGTTTCAAAGTCGGGACGACGTGAGAGTGCATCAGCGACGACATTAAGTCGTCCTGGTTTGTACTCAACCGTAAAGTTGTATTCCGCAAAGAATGACAACCACCGCGCCATTCGTTGTGAAAGGTGCGGGCTGTTCACTGCCGTGCGTAATGACGCATGGTCAGTGTAAACAATAAAAGGTCTATCTCCTAATAGATAGACTCTGAACTTCGCGAGTGAATACTTCATGGCAAGGAGTTCCTTGTCATGCACTGGATAGTTCCGCTCAGCTGGTTGCAGCTGACGCGACTGATAGCAGACGACGCGTTCAACGCCTTCAAGATCGTACTGCATTAGTGCACAGCCGATTGCGAAATCGCTGGCATCACAGACCACATGAAATGGCCTGTCCTGATCGGCTATTGCTAGGACTGGGGATTGTATCAAGCTCTGCTTGATACCCTCAAAGGGGCGTTGACATTCAGCGTTCCATAACCACCTCTCGTTCTTTTTCAACAAACGAGAGAGGTGCACAGTCATCTCGGCGTAGTTGCGTGAATACTTATGCAAATACGCCGCTAGCCCAAGGATTTTTCGAAGACCTTTGACATCAACTGGCACAGCCCAGTCGGTGATCGCCTTGATCTTTTCGGGATCAGGACGTACACCGTTCTTACCAACGATGCACCCAAGAAGTGGTATTTCGCTTGCTGCAAATATACACTTCTTGAGGTTAGCATACAATTGATGCTTTCGCATGATTGTAAGAACTTGTCGGACGTGGTACCTGTGAACCTCAACGTCCGACTTTCCATCCATAGCTCGACTATGGATGAATACGTCATCGAAATAACTCGGCGCGAATTCTCGTACTGGTCTCAACAGATGTGATACACATCTGTTGAACGTGGCAGGGGCATTACTAAGCTCTTGTGGTATTACTAGCTATTCCCAGAGCATGCCGCTAGGCGTGCTAACTGCGGTATAGGGTATATCCCGTTCCCGCATTAGGATTTGATAGAAGCCATCCATCAAATCCATGGACGAAAAGATGGTACTCTTTGACATACCATCAATGATTACGTCCTTCCTCGGTATCGGCGTCTGAGCCGGTACCGTTGCAGCGTTCAATTTGTTGAACGCGTGCACTATCCGCCACCCTCCTGTTGCTTTTCGCACACAGAAGGTCGGAGAGCTATGTGGGGAAGTTGATTCCCTCACATGGCCCGCTGCTAAACGATCGGCAAAGAACTTGTCGATCGCGAGTACTTGTTCACGAGGCAGTGGCCACTGCTTCATGACACAGTACTTCGAGCCTGGTTTAAGCTCGACCTCGTGTCGGGTACCTTTATCCTTCGGTAATTCGCACGGAACAGTTTCAGGGAATGCATCCTTGAATTCAACCAAATCTTCATAGAGAGGATTTTTCTTGAGCGATTCCCATGATTGGGAGTCATATCGCTCAATTCGTGTCTTTTCATCTAGGACACTCTCGTCCATAGATGAACTACTGAGAACTCTCTCGTTCTCAGTAAACACTGTTGCTGACCTTATGTCGGTTACACACTCATCATCAGCGACGAGTACGCAGATCTGCTTGACTTTGCCACTACGCAGATCTGCTTGACTTTGCCACTACGCAGATCACGCAAGAACCTTTTATGCTCGAGCGTTGGCAACTGAGTGATCTCCGAAGTTAACTTCGGAGGCGCAATCAGATCAAGTGTATAAGCGCCTACACTTGATCCGTTATTGACTATGACATTCAATGTCTCTGTCATTTCCTGGGGACTTATTCCCTCAGGCTTGAAGGACTTATTCCTTCGTCTTCCCGGGGACTTATTCCCGCGGGTTTAGGGGAACTTTTTTCCGCCGTATTTGTGATCTTGGGACTTATTCCCTTTACTTCCTCTAGCTGGGGTTGCGCAACCACAGCGAGATCCTCTACGAAAGACTCTCCAGTCGATCTGGGATTATCGTTTCGCTTAACCTGAGCGATCGATTGTTTCTCTTCTAGATGTTCCCCGCTAGGGATACATCTTTGTCCCAGTCCACCCGACTTATTCGAGTGGTGGACCTTCGGCGCAGCCTGTGTTTCCTCACAGCCGCCGGAACTTTGCTCCGAAGTGTAACCGTTTGTTACACTAAGGTTTTGTGCAGTCGTACTAACGACCGTACCACAAGTGAGGCCATCGCACTCACTCGTAGTACATCCACACGCTTGTGGACGCTCCAAAACGTTCATCAGATGGCCATCTGATGAACAAGCTGCAGGCATCGTTACTGTCCGATGTTGCCAGTTTACCCGTGGTTCGTACCTTCTGAGCCACGGTATTCCAAGGATGACATCAAATTTGTCATCCAAATCCAATACGATAAAGTCATCGTCATATTGGGTATCTTCTAGCGTATAGTGGATCTTCACTATACGCTTCATGACGGTTACGGATGCGCCTGTCGCAAGACGTACCGTCATCCTCGTAGGAGGTGTGTCACATTCACTGAATTTAAAGTGACCATCTTCTAGCGATTGGCGTCGCATAAAATTGTTGGACGCCCCACAATCGACTAGAGCTCGAAGGGACAACTTATTTGTCACTTCGAGTTTCAAGGTAATGAGTGAGTCCTCATTACCTAGAGCAGCAACGCACAACGTTTTTGCGTTGGGAGCAACCTTCATCAAGAGGCCTACAAATTCTCTTGACGTTGCTGGATCAGTAGGGTGCTCCGCACCTACTGATCCTGTCCGTTTTTTGACGGTCCATCCCGTTGTTGCGTCTTTGCACCAACTCCGGACCCTCGTCCCTGCCCCTTTCTCATGGGTGGACGGTCACTACGCCCAGTGTCGCGAGACACTGGACGAGGGGCACTACACTCGTAAGCGTAGTGTCCTGTCTTTTGACATCTGTTGCATCTCTGCAACTTCTTGTAGTCTGTAGAGCGATCCTTCTCGCTCTCTACATAACAGAGTTCCATCGGCTCTGGACCTCCGTTGTCATATCGTCTCGGTTGACGATATGATGTCGAGCTGGCGCGAGCCTGTCTCAGACTGAAGTCTTCCTGCTCCGCAATGGAAATGGCTTGTTCTAGCGAATCTAGTTCAAGCCGGAACAGGTGAGTCTTGACGGGACCATCCGCAAGACCCTGCATGAACACCGAAACCAACGTGTGTTCATCCACCGGATTGGAACTTATACAACTCGTAAGATGTCGTATATGTTGGGCGTAAGCGTGCACATCACGCTTACCCTGTTTGAGCTTCAAGAGTTCGGTTCGAGCCCTGAACTCAGCTCTAGGCGGTTCAAACGTTTGTCTGAGCCGCGACTTGAAGACTTCCAACGACCTAAACGCATGTGGGTCGTGCGACTTGAGCCCCAGTGCCCAAGTCTTGGCACGTCCTGCCAGATTTGACTGGGCAAATGCAACTTGCATATCCCCGTCGTCGATGCGACGCGCCCTTACGGCGTCGTCTGATTCAACAAACTATCTCAGGAGGGAGTCTTCTTCGACCCCCCTATACTTTGAGATGTCAATCTTCAAAGTCTCGGGTCGACGCGAGTGCATCGACCCGCCAGCAGCAGCCTGCTGCTGTCTCAACAGTTCAAACTGTTGAGCACCTTGTTCTCTCAACAACTCTGCTTGTTAAAAACCTTGTTGGTGAAGCAAGGCTACTTTCTCGCGTTCAGCGTCAAGTTCATTTTGAATGAACTTGGCGATAGTAGCATGTTGGGCATCTCTATTGAGAGCCTCTAGCATGACGCTAACAGCATGGATGCCCATGGTCGAACCCATTAGTTCAACCGCATCCCATTCGACATCGCTCAAATGGGAGTAGCCGTCACGCGTAGCGTGAAAGCTTTGGTCATCATCATCATCTAACATATTCATGTTGGATGTGAACGCGGTCCTTGGACGGACTACGAAGTGCTACCAGGTGTAACGGGGCACCCTGAAGCTTGTACTGGTGACAGTACAAGCTACTTATTCTGTTAACAGAATAAGGCGGTGCCTCGTAACTTCACGTACACTCGTACGTGCAGAGGAAGACGGTAAGAAGAAGTGAGTACTTGGTTAGAGCAAAAAGTAGAACTGTATTTATAATAGTTAATGTCTGCAATAAATCACTATTTATCTTCATCTAACTATGTCTAAATACAAATGTGCAAATCAGTTATCTGCTCACCACTCATTGCGTGCGTCTGTCGTGGCGCGTCTTCGTTGGTTGATATAATGGCCTATATCAACCAATTAGGAACTACTTGTAAGTGCTACAGAATATTTGTCCTTATGACATATTTCTGAGAATATAACTCTTATAGTTATATTCTATTAACAATTTCTTATAAATTGTTATGTAACGATTCACCCCGTTACACCTCGCATGATCGAAACTCGTAGTCTAACAATAAAGGCAGGGACACTATGTCGTAGTCATTAACTCGTGACACGCTTCTTTGTGAGGACAAACGCTTTGTCACAATATCTTATCAAGCTACCGACTCGCGACGTTTTAACATGTTACAAAGCCCTCGCATGATCGAAACTCGTGTACGCTTGAGTGAGATGAGCAGCTTGTGCAGCGTCCATCCGATCCATGACTCGGATATGGGCATACAAAGCTGGTTTGAAGATGGTCCTGCAAAAATCACGTCAGGAGTAGCCGTCTTCTACGATGCCTTTTAGCATCGTAGAAGACGGCTACTCCAATGTAGGAACCCCATGGGTTCGACTTTCGTTCGCATTGTGGGGCAATTTGCTTTTTTTATCTTGTGCTCATATCGGTAGCTACCGGTTTAGTCCCCCACAAAGCACCGACAATCTGCTAAATCAGTGCTCGCCGACCCAGTCACGTGAACATCCACTTCACAGCAGGGGACCATCTGGTTCCCAATAAGCTCAAGCGACAGAGTCGAGGCCACATGCAGACGCCGCATGAGCACGAGGCAAACGAGCGCGTGGTGTACAGCGGTCTAGAAACCGACTCTCCCCGGCCACAATCTGCTGCTGAGTCCGGACGATGGCTCTTCT
This sequence comes from Peronospora matthiolae, assembly GCA_921007115.2. Lineage (NCBI taxonomy): Eukaryota > Oomycota > Peronosporomycetes > Peronosporales > Peronosporaceae > Peronospora > Peronospora matthiolae. The sequence goes on from CAKLBY020000166.1 coordinate 207,333, forward strand.
TCCGCGCATTCTCGTGGAGCTGCGCTGGCCGCGGGGACGAAAGCCGCTGGAGACGGTCACTGCGGCCATCGGCTGTACCCTCGACCGCGTTATTCTCTCTTTGAACTTGGTGGGTGAAATAAACAGGTGACAATACAATGCAATGCAATGCAATACAATTATGGTATTGTTTCGTGATTGGCTAATCGACTGCAAAGTGGCTGTAGAGGACAGTGGAGACGAGGCAGGAGAAGACGTGCACTTCAATCCGTTCGAGTCCCTTTTGCAGCAGCAGCAGACATTGATACAGAAGACGACAGAGGCGGTAACTCCACGTACTGAAGAAGTTGTGACTTGCTGTAGTGATACAGAAGCGCCACACGATGATTCGAGTCGGACAGTGGCGACTGGTAATCAGTCAAAGAAGAAAAAAACGAAGGAGAAGAGAGGGAGTGGACGACTTGTCAGCTGTGAAAGCAGCTCATGCGACAGCTACAGCAATCGAGGACTTGCGTGCTCGATATTGAAACCGAATCGAACGTCTGATAAGCTCATTGCTGACGTCAATACGCGCGTCGACAGGAAGCTGGGTTTTGAGACAGCAGAATCAAGACCAGCGAGGTGGAGCTCGAAAAAACCATCAGCTGTAGACACCAAGAACCGCCGCAAGTCGCTGAGTGGAATTCAGAGGCGACGCTCACAGGTGGGGGCGGACGATGCAAAGAGGTGGGCGCATCATTTACCTTTTACTGGATGACACAAGAGATTGATTATGATACGTATGGTGATGCTACGGTAGACGCAAGTCGATGCCAGCAAATAGCCTTGACCCGCGTGCAGTGCAGAATCGAACGATCATGGTGGATGGCAAAACGGATGGTCCGAAGCAGCTTATGTCTGATGTTTTGCGGCGCGCTACGTTGCTGTCACAGGAACAGCAAGCAAGTTGCAATGAAGCTCCGTTTTGCCAGGTGCGTGTTCGTGGCGATAAAAGTGGACTGAGGTGCTCAGTAATTCGTGTGTTCGTGTGTTCTTACAGTATTTTGTGGTTTTGTAATGCTTTACTGCAAAGGCTGACGAAAACCCTATGGCCGGTGATGTTATCCTCGACACTGAGCATCAGATGCGAGCTGAGCGTTTTACGCCGCAGGTGTTTTCTCCGACCAAGCCTGCATCGACAAGCACTGTCCATAGTCGAAAGCCGTATGGTGATACGATTGTGTCCAAAATTCGTGGTAGCATTGGTGACGTGATTCGCAAAGCAATCCGGAAAAGCAGTCGAGATCTGACGCTGCTGCGATCGCACGGCCAGCGCTTGCTCCCAAAACAGAGCAGACATAGCTCATCGACGGCTTCTATCGGAGCGATTGAGTCAGTCCAATACCGTGCATACGTCGTGATCCGTCTGATGCGGTTTTGTGGGACATTGCCAGATTTCATCGCGTACGAATGTCGTATGCATCAAGTGACGAGTAATCTGGAGAAAACAGCCGCGGATGATCTTGTGAAAGACTCAGTACTTTTTGAAGCACACTTTCGTCCGCAAACAGCAGAGCACCTCAAGTTGGCCCCGGGTAATTTGCTCAAAGTTTTTGAGCCTCTTCACTTCTTTCTCGAGCACGTAGCAGCCGGTTCCATTCGTAAGCCAAGGTGGTTTCTTGCTAGCACACAATTGGCGCAAGTAATTGATGACGATCGTCACCATGCTGAATGACTCGAAAAGTGCGTATACGTTAACGAAGTTGTACAAGCTGCGGGCTGACACAATCAAACCACTCGCTGTTACCGATTTGATTGCCCAGGGCTTCTGGTCGACACTTTGGTGGAGTCGTAGTAGCCCGGATCGTGACGTTATTTCGACGGGGAAAGGTGGTGGTGCTCTTGCAACCGCGACCGAATTCTATGCACTCGCTGCAAGCTGACGTGGTCAAGCATCGTCTCAATGTACTGTTGGGATTCCATTGCCCGTTACTATCTTGCCTCGTGATGTGTTGTCGTTGTGGGTGTGGGTGTACACGTCATTTGCCTACTAAGTCGTTCGGCTATTGATCTTCTGCCCATCCGCACAACAACATGCATTGACGCTGTTTGTTATTTCGTTGGCCACACCGAAGCAAACGAGTTGGCGTCAATGTTAAGTTGGGAAGAAATGAAAGAGCCATAAGTTTGTAATTCAAAGGGCCGGGAAACTCGAACAACTCAGAGTGTTGTCGAAACCAATAACGCCTACTTTCGCTAATGACGTCGTAGCAATCACGTGCATTCCAGCCGCGTGTTGTATCGAATAGGGGGGCAAGTAGCGGCCAAGTTGCGTTTCGGTGGATAGGTCAAACAATCAGCTGCATCGCGACTAGTTCTGTTGCCTTCTGGAACTGCGTGCAACACGTGGACGCTGAGGCCGGTAGAGGACGGTCAAGGGATCATTTGGAGCATGAATGACAAAGAATAAGGACGCGGAAAAAATGGAAACCTGCGTGAAGGAAATGCTGAAAAACTTGCACGTACTAGCACATGCTACTTGGTGAAGCCTGGCTCCGAACAGAAGTGTCTGCAGTACTGTGAAAATAGATGCTGCGTCCGTGTCTGCTTGTCGTCTTCCAGCGCCGACTCTTGTTGGCGCGTTCGATACAATTAGAGGGTGGTCATTCTGCCAACATGACAGTGAAGCAACAATGTTCTTGAGCTCTGCAAAGGAAACACCAGCTTACGCGATGCAATGCTACCTCCAGCGGCCGCTTTAACGTTAGCGTTACCAGGGCACTGATGATTTGATGGCTACAAAAGATCACGGGTAGCTCAATTTTACGATTGTGAAGACCATGACTTCAGATATACGTACACATGGTGCAAATGGGGCAAACGTGTGATATACAAACATGCATTTAGCATTGCATGAATCATTGCACCGCACCCGTATCGCAATGCGAATGCCAGTCTGTCTTACGCTGCCTCTGTGCAGTGCGCACCGATTCGATTAACTCCCGTTGATAGCCCATTCTTTCAGCAGCGTCGAGCATTTGATGCTTCCATTACGTAGCATACCTTCCAATGTCCGGGGTGCAAAGTTCAGATGTACAGCACGAAATTCAGGCTGTAGCAAAGCTGAAGTATGCTGCTTCATGCATCCATCCCCACCGCGCCCAATCTTGAAAGCGTCTCCCGCGTCCTTGACGAGCTTCAGCCGCAGCAGATTCTCCAGAGCTTTTTGGGCTTCGCTGCGCGTTGGAAGTTGAGTGAGCATGTCGTGTTGTCGAAGGAAGTTCTCCCATCGAGCGTATACCATTTCCAGCGTGAACACTTTTTGGTCACTTTTTTCGAGATGACCCATACCGATCAACAGCGCAATGCCGTGCTCTGTCACAGTCTCTAGCACAGCTAGTTGGTGGTCCTGCTCCAGCAATTGTCTAGCGCGCCAAAAATGCTGAGCCGATAGTAGCGGTGCATCAATATCCAGATAGTGGACTGCAGCAGAAGTCAGCCTCACGAAAAACACTTGCGGCTTGCCAATGTCGTAGTCAAACTCGAGGCTCGCAAGGAACTTGCTTTGCTCCAGTAGCAGCTTCTTCACTCCACAAGAAAAAGCTGCGGTGTATTCGGTAGAAGGTTGTCGTAACCCGCTGTGAGCACTCCATGGGAAAGTGTCGAGAGAAAGCATGTGCTCGAGGTGTTGACGTATCTGCGCAAACGAGGGTCTCTCCACGACAATTTGAAGATTCGAGAATCTGCAGTTTAGCCGGCAACAAATACGACAGCGAAGACGATTTGATCAGCACACAGAGCTTAGACGACTTGGAACTTACACGGAAGTAGAACATACGTGCACGTTTACCTGGAACGCACTCGCTTTTCCAGATTGTCCACGACATTGTAGTTATCAGTGATACCAAGCACGCCCATCTTGATGTCTTTTGCCTACGTTCAGTCGAACGACATGTTGACTATGTGATACGCTCTAGCATGAATGATAAAACGACATCGTGACATCGCACCTGCAGCCAGTCCAGCAAGTTATACAGCAGCAGCTGTTTAGTTTTGCTCTTTTCTCGCACAAATTGGTCTAAGGCGTCTAGAATGACAACCACGTGATCTCCAGCTTTGGCTTTCGAGACAAGCAAACTGCGCAGATACTCGTACATGTTCCAGTAGGACACACTCTGTTCTCCATCATTGCAGTGACACCCAATATAACATCAGTAGCTAGCTGCTTCGAAGATATTGTCACCATCAAACGTCATTGTTTCGAACCTACAGGATGCTTCACTGCAGTGGCTCGAGTTAGCTGCGCCGTTAGTTCCTTAAAAGCCTCTAGCTCGTTCTGCAGTATGACACCATTGAGGTATACGACGGTGAATTCCCCAAATTTTCCACGCAGGTTGCGCATTGCGTGTGTCACAATGGAGCGTCGGCGACTACTGTCCGACCCGAGCAACAGACCTGACTGGTTCTCGCCAACCTGCACTGTGCGCTCGAAGAGCTGCTCGAGCTGCGTCACCGCCTCCAAACTGCCTTGACCCGTTACCGCATTTCCAGAGACAAAAGTGTGGACAGAAGACACTTCGCTCTTTAGTCGCATCCGCAGGGCGCTGCGAGCAGAGAGCACCTCTTCTTTCAGGTACATGGTCTTGTGATGACTTGGTTTGCCACTCACTGCTCTGCGTCCCCTAGAGACTTCGTTAATTTGGACCAAAGAGATTGTAGATAATCCAAAGCACGAGTTGGTAATTTGTAGGAAGATTCGGGCCGAAAACCAAGCTCAAAGCTTCGGAAGACAGGGCCCGTGGACCGGTGACGATGTACCCGCTGTACGCTATTCACTTTGCTCGGACATCTCGATGATAAGTAGCAAGCTGCGCCATTGTAGAGTAGCAAAATTGGAGGAGGCGATTTTGATATGGCGACGTGTTCAATGGGACAACAATGTCGACCGCGGACCATTATCTTTGCTTAACAACTCGATCATCGACCTGACCATCTTGTGGTAGCTCCAGCAATCACGACGCAGCATTGTAGTTGGTAAGAAGACCACATCTGATACGGTTGTCATCAGGATCCCAGCCAAAGACGCTCGTCCGAGAACAAAACGCATGCGATTAAACATCAGAAGAAGGTCTTGGCGAAACGCATCTCGAGAAGTCTTCTCTCGGCTGTTAAAGACAAGGCGATTCCACAACAATCACATTCGTATGCAAAACTGGCGAACCATCGAGTGAGCTCATGCGTGGACAAAGTATGGATGTTACCATTGTCGAAAGCCATCAGTAGCATCGTACATTCTATTGAAGTTTATGTCTGTATAAAGCAATGGCATGTGAAGTTCAATACGAATGCGATTACACAATGCGAAGGAGTCTGTAGCACGACATGCAGGCGTCTGTGAGGATTCGTCGTAAAAGTGCATGTGCACCATTTTGTACAGTCGTAATCTCCAGCCAATTTTAGCACGCGAATTAGACGGTATGATGAAGGTAGATTTTTAATCGAGTCTCGATGTCTTCTAAATTTAGTAGAAGCTGTTTATGCATTTTTCTAAATGTCGTCCAAATATGGCATTGGTCCTTTATTTGTGCATCATCTAAATATTATTATGCTCAACAAATAAATTAGTCAGATAATTATTTAGACTCGTATTTTGTGTGATGTGGTACCCTCATTTATTCTATGTCATTCCAATGACTGGTTGTATCCAGCGTCGTTGCTGCATACACTTTCGGTTATGATTGGCTTGGTCTAAATCACTAAAAAAAAGGGTGGTATGAAAAGGCAAGCTGCATCATGCGACGAAACTAAGGTGCGAGATTAGACAGCTAAGCTGTCCACAATATTCCACCTTAGCCAATGGCGTACTAACGACACCTTGCACGCCTTTGGACGTTGGATGGCTAGTCACATGAGGCACTACAAGTCAACGTAACACACAGCACGACCTTTCCACGAAGGATACATGCTGTAATAGGGTCACATGATGGTTGACATAACCGGTACTGTGTCATGTGGAGCACACAGAAGATCAGTGAATCGGATAGCTGTATTGTTGTATCGAATACGCCAGCAGTGATACCATACCCTATCGAAAACGGGTAGATAGTACCCATCCTAGAGGGCAAACAAGATACTTCGGTACTACGTAATGTTTACGCCTGAGTGGGCTAAAGGCGGCCTCAGCATGTCCAAATCCGATGGATCGCGCAAAGTGCTCTGCCGACGACATATTAAGGCACATGGAGATTTTATACGACCCTGTATCCCCTAAATATCACCTATATTACTAGTAGCGCAAGAATGTTGTCAACAATCTCACTGGATTCAAATGCTTACCATGTCAACACCTTGCGCATATTATTTTGACACAACGTCTTTCTAGTTGCTCACCTTTTTAAGTGTACAAAATCGTTTGATGTATCCTAGCCTGCTGCATGTTAATTTGCCTTACGACATTGCTCTTGCGTGTCGCACGCAGAATACAGAGCTAGGTAAGGTTTCCATTTGAAATATGTATTGGTAACGGATGATAGCGACGTGGTGATGGTGCCGACAAGACTAGAATGGTAATGGGTACGGGTGCGAAAGAAAGGATGCAATGTTCGCTACGAGATAAGTATTAAGTATTAAGGAATACGATGTTATAGTTAGACCTGTCTGACATTGCAAAAACTAATGGTATTTATTTCCGATAATGAATAAATGGTTCTTTCTGTAGCTTGGTGAGCAGTCAACGAAAGCCTAGCGGGTGGTGAACTATTTCCTTGCAATGATAACTGAAAGCATCTGAGTGATAAACAAAATGTCTAATTTTAAGATGAAACTGTAAGAGATTTTTCATAGGTTTAAAATGTAAGTATATTTAAGTATTTAGTATGATACCGTAAAGTTCAAGGAAATAATATTTACTTGTTTCTTTGCGGAGCGATGTTAGAATAAACGGCTGTCTTTAATTAGGTTGCAGATTCAAAGTTTATCACACTATTTTTTACGTCGAATACGCTGATCAGGTTTGATGCATATTTTTTAAACAATCTGCAAGATCTATTTACTCGTGGACTCATATCACACTTTGACTTACTTTTCGGGCTGAAAAGGATCATCCTTCGAGTGATAATGTACTGTAAATAGTCTTCGTAACATAATGAATGCTTCATCGAAAATCAACTTTTCTTTAATTCTGGCTTGCTTGATCTACACTATTTAAAATAGCTTTATGTGAAAAGATCCTTATTGATAAAAAGTAAAACGATTTGCACTTTGTCGCATTTACAGCATTAAAGTACCTTTTAATTTGATCATTGACTATTTTATTTTCAGTTGTCTAAATTGAAAATCTACACTGATATACAAAGGAGTCTATTACGTACCATGCCCTTCTATTATATGTATCGCAGTACATTTTTAGATCAATCAGGTTCCCTCGATATGTATGGAATAGTACCCATAACAAGCGCAGACCCATTTCAGACGACAACGAAGCCACTACACTATGCTGCGGACTTCACAGAATGTCACTGTAACGGGGCACCCTTTGTTCGGGGTGCCGTGAAACTTCACGTACACTAGTACGTGAAGAGGAAGCTAATCTACACAACAACTTGGCTGAGTAAAGGGTAAAAAGAGAACTGTATTTAACATAGCTAAGCTATCAAAATAACTTCAGTCTTTATCTAACTATATTAAACTACGCCGTCGTATGACGACAACCTGCTCACCACTCATTGCGCGCGTCTAGCAGCGATCGTGGTAATCTATGGTTGATGTGTCTTACATCAACCAATCTTAGAGCAGTGCATAAAAATTATCCTACAAGGGGTTAATCTTTCTCCAATTTTACCCATTTCGTATAGGATTGGTAGAATTTTGTCATGCTAGACAATATCCGTATTGACACCGTTTGGTGTCAATATCATGTAATGGGCCACCCCGTAACAGTCACGAATTTCTTGTCGCTTGATATAGCGTAGCAGCACTTCTGCCAAGCACAAGGAAGGACCAAGAAGTCAAATGAGGAAGATCGCTCACTTTAATAATCGATTGGGTGCAACTATTATCCAGGCTGTTGTTCCACTGCGCTCACGGCGGAACAGACAAAGTATATTGCATTTACAAGCATGCTAAAAGAAGTACGCATTTATATGATCACTCTCTTTGGTAACGATGATTTCAAAGGTATAGTCGATTGTTTACACCTCCACCTACATCCAAACCTATGCAATACTTCCTTTTCGCTTTCGTTCCACGCAACAAAAAGAAATGACTGATGAAATCACAAAATCGAAATGTGGGTAGAAAACGGCACAATTATAAGTACCACTTCCTTATGTTATTCATACAATACGTGATGTGGTACACAAAACCGAAGGATGTGGTACGTACAACAAGGCCCTATTTATTACATATTTATAGCCAACACATATAAATACTACTTTTTGCTAAAAAAAATAAAGGATTCGATGTCCATCCTCCACCTTTTTGTTGAATAGCCCTTATCACCTTATGTTAGCTTTTAATTGGTCAGAAGGCAAACAAAAACCAATTATTCAACATGTTTAAAACAGCCAACTTGCACTTCCTGTTCAACCACCTTTCTTTTCATCGAACGACACAAAGAAGGACCAAGTTCGGCGAGCACATGTTATCGTTGAGAGCAGGGTCTTCCTTAAATATTGAGTAATTACCAGCAATTACTCCGAGCTGGTGATGAAAACGGATGCGGACTACCCTCACCTCCCTACTTACTTGCGGCAGACGATCGCGAGCACAATTTGAATGAGGCAATTGGTCCCACATTTGAGTTGTGACGGTGAAATCGAATGCGATCAAATGGTCACCACGTCTTCGCCTAATGAATCGTTAGTTTTTCTAATTGTCGACCTGTGTACCCTGCAGTGCTGTGACCTACTAGCATACCTAGAGCAGCCCAGGAACTTCTACTTGGCACTTTTTCAAGACATGAACATTCATTTTCCGTCACAGCAATTTCTAAAAAGCACATTTAAAACGTCTGCAACGTCGATACAACCAAGGATATGGCCAATCGCCGTGACCGCTTGTAAATATCTTTGGCGGCAATTTCACTATGGTAAGGGTCACCCAGGAACCGGTTTAAAAACGCTAGATTCACCACCATGTTCTGCAGATGACTTTCTCTTGTTATCAGCAAACCACAAGACTATCCAGCTTGAGCTGAGACCTTCAATCTGATACCGAAGATACCAACAATCACAATCACAGCATTTATTGCAAACATCCTGAGTACAAGTACTTCCCCACTTACTTAGTCTGCAATTATATAAACAAAGGCGTCGATGTGATCACCCTCTACAAAATATTGTGGTCAGCTGTCGCGTTTATCGGCGTCAAACTCACTCGGTACGTTGTCAATTGTCTCGTCGCTCACTTGATCGCCTGTAGTCAGCACGACGATTGAGCCTACCTTCAACAGAACTTGTATGCGAAACCCTGGAGTTGTTCAGAATGCTACACAAGACATCATGGTTACCTGATCGAACGAATGTTATTGTAACGATTTATCGTGGACCTGCACAACCACGCAAATGTCTGCTTCCCTGGCATACATCTGAGACCTCAAAACACCTACTTTTTCGACAACATCCTCAGTTTTGCGCAGTTCTGCATTGTCCCAAACATTCACAGGAAACCCCACAATGGTCAATGGCACTGCACCACATCTCGTGTCGTCCCAGCGATGGATGTCACAATTGATACAGGTCGGCGCGTGAGCACATTCAACAAGCTGCTCTTGTTCGCATTTGGTGGTCCAATGATAGCGACTTGGAATCCACTGTAAAATGTCTCGCTTCTCCTGCAAAAGACAGATGACTTTGGATTGTATCCGAGAGCGCACAGAGCTGGCAGTGCAAGGTAGTTGTTCTGGAGGTGTTGAATTGTTTGATTTTAATTTTTTTTTTTTGATTAATCGAGGCTCTAATTTGAGGGTTTGTGGGCTGGTTAACAAAAAAAAAGTTGGGGGATAATCGGCAACGAATCCCAATACATTTCATATATTTTTAGAATTAGACGGTTGTATTATCGAGATCGCATTCAATCAATTCAAAGTCTTACATGATTTCATCCCAAATCTTCTGTTCGTTGCGCTGCGCCTGTTGACTCATCAAAGATTACTAAAGCTTTGTACAAATTCGTATAGGTGTACAACGAATGGGTCATTTCTTGAGCAAAACTTAGAATAGAACGTTGAATTCACGCGGAAGCCACACATATTCAAGCCGCTAATGGTATGCAACTCTTTTAGGAGCTTCGTTACGACTGTGCAAACTGGGTACTTCTCGCATGCCGCAATAGCATCTAAATCAGTGTCATTTTGCGCCTTCTCACGCTGCGTTATAATACCAACAAAATGTAAGAATAAATTATTGCGAACAAACTTTCGTAGCAATCTAAGGAACTGAGTCAGCACTTGACCTGACTTTATAACAAATATTAAAAAGATTGGTCCAAGTGATAGATCAACGCATTGGCCGTTGTATGGCATAAATCTAACCATCTCCATGCCAATGTAAATGTCGTTGACTAGCACCATGAAAAATGGATTTAGGCGAAAGCTGCTAAGACGCGCTTGTCATAGCAAAGATTTCAGCTGTATTTTTGTGCATTTTTAAATTATTTGACAATTCATAAATAAACAAAATTTCTGGCTTAGAGTCACTATTAATACTAAACTTGGTCACGCCGTACGTATACGCCTGAAATTTATTCTTTTTTCTATCCCCATCTTATGGAAACTTCTTCCATATCTTGATGATTGGTACATTTTCTTTCTGGTATGATTTCTGGCATTACTTTATAGAAGCAGCGTACGATAGGCTTACATAAGTGCTTGTCAGCTATTGATATAATTAGAAGATGCTTTTAAGCAAACGCCAGACTTTGTGAAGGCTTGAAAGGAAGTACTCCCTAACACGACTGTTTCATTCTCCCGCAGGACCTTCGGATGGCCACAATTATAAAGCCAATCTTACTATGTCGAATCTCGAGATCACGCTTGCTGTTTTATCGAAGCTTTAAAGTGTAAACTGTTGGAAATTGATGTTGCATCGATGCGTATTCCAGATTGCACTTCTTGGATTGCCAGTCTCAGTAGGAAATCATTTGTGCGTCTGAGCGCCCGCAACCAGTCGTTTGTAATGGGGGGGGTACCACGCCGATGAGGGAGGGTTCGAGTCCCCCCATACCACGCACTCTATTTGTCATACGTATGACATAGCGGAGTTTATACCACGAGGTATTGACAAGAAGTAACTTCCTGCTCGCATTGAGATTTGAGTGGCTAGAAACATCTGTGGCTAGGAGCCGTCAGGGTGATATAGTGGCCGAGATTCATTTGGTATTGAGATAAGAGCCTATCAAAGATAAATCACTTTTCGATGAGTACTTTCCGAGAAAAAACGTTTTTATTTTCATTATAACCTAAGCTCTCAATAGTAAGGACGATTTGCCCCATCCAACAATTATTTCTCCTGCTCATATTTTTTGTACGTATCGGCACCCAGGTGAGCCGACAAGGCACTATTATTAAGACGCATCACTGGCAGGAAGATGCTGGAGAATGAGCAGCGGCACCAAGAATATTGTGGACCGAACGTCTTCGACAAGGGATAATTTAAGGGGGAAATATGCAGCACTATAATATCAACAGCAGGTGACATCACCGCCACCATACATTACGATCATACGTCATCATAGGTAGCACCTACCAATATATTGGAGACGCAAGAGAGACATACTGGAGGCACAAGAAACACATTCTGATGACGGAGGCGTACAGATATAAAATTCATATTACACAGTCGTAAATGTCTCTCTTTTACCTTGAGACATATAATCCAGTCTCAGTTTGATCTTTTTCTGCCAAGGTTCCTCTCCAGCACAAACCCTGCAACAAACCGCATACCCCAAACCTCGGGCGTGTCAACTCCTATCCACAAGCGCAGGGATGTCAAGCCCGCGGCAATATCACAGGCTGTTGCTCGGATGAATTAGCGACTGTTAATGGAGAAGATATTTATGCAACGTAGTACGCTAATTGAGCTTAAAACAACGGAGTAGAATAAGCCGAGGGTCGTAGCTGATGCGTTTTTATTCGTGAAGAGAGATTTGACGCGAGTTGGTAAGGTGGGTATCACACAGTCAATATTATGTAATTATGGCGCACGTCGATAAGAAAGTGTCTACTACCGCCTGCCAGACGAAGCGCTCCTTTGCGTCTCCTGCACTGTGCGTGCACAGCTCATAGCGACGACAATATTCGTACAAATCGAGCGACCAAGATAACTGCTTTCCTAAACATATCGTAAAAGATTGACGACATGATATTTGTCCATTTGCAACGTTAACAATAATCACGCACCTCACAGAAAAACATAGTTGACGTAAAATGTGGTTTGAAGCCCTTCATCGAAAACAACATGACTCCACATGCCAGCAAGACCGTACCCAAGGGCGATTTCCGTAAGCGTACCCAGTCAACTACCCGAGAGGTACACATGAACCTTCTACTCAGGCGTGTCTTTCCATCGATCTTACAAAAACGTCCGATAGAAAATGCGGAGAAGCCAATATCTGTTCAACAAGACGAAGCAAAACCACTTTTCTGGTAAGTGAACAATACATCTATGCTGCCGGCACGAAAGATGTTACAGTATCAGACTCGTCAAGTAGCCAAACAACTTTGTGGACTTTAGCGTCTTTAATTTACGTTACCTGAAAGTATTCAGAGCGCAGTATGAGCACAGTGTGTTTACAACGGAGATGCTTGTTATAAGCGAGCCTCATTTATTCAAATGCTTCTGCAAAAACAAGCTGCACATCGTATTCCTTATTCTCCAGCAGGTCATGAATTAATTACAAGGGTAAGAGTAATAACAAACTACCCCACATGACAAAGGTAAGCTTCGTCACCCGGAAAATTTTCAAAGTTTAGGATATGTGCGAACAAAACGTACGACGGCTGAAATGTCGATTCAACCTTCCCAATGTGAATTTGGCATCGACTTTGATAAGTTAGACAGGACATATACCCTCTTTATATTGTCACAATTGCCTTCAACGTCTTAATTATTAAGACACGATATCAGTTTGTAATAGACCAATCAATAAGATTCAAACGAAATAGTTTTTAATCTTGTGGTACAATATTGATTATTTCTTATTTGGTGTATCCTTTGAATTTCTCATCTTGTGGTATATTTTTCACTTTCCTTAATTACATAATTTAGACCCACAAATCAGTAACAAATTTGGAGTAGTTACACAAGTCGTAATACTAATGTAGTTGGAGCAGTCTGCTCATTGGCTGGCTCAGACTATAGAATCAATCATCGAGTCCAGGCCTAAAAGACGGTCTATATTGGGTATACCAGGTAGTTGGGATACAGTTGATATTACAATTAGATGGGGGCAAGCTCTAGATTCCAATTTATGATATGAGCCATTTATTTCAGACAACCGATACAAGTCCCGTATATTTCTATACATTAACGGGAAGTTAGTGCTCGGGAATGAGGTTTCCTATGTATTCAGTAAATAAAGTGCTGATGGATTGCGTGTGTTAGTATTACTCATTGAAGTTATTATTTTGTAAAGAAGTAGAATGTGATAAAAAAGGAAGACAAAGGGTGATCGTGCCCGTATTACGACGTCAACCACAACGTACGACTCACGGCATTTCTAAATACTAAAAACAAAATTAAAAAGCAGAGAGAGATTTCTCTGCCAGAGCGACAGGGACGTGATCATCTTTTTATAATTTAGATGAGCAAGTACTATGGACGAAAACTTCGCACATACTATTATCCGAACGTGCGAGAATTTTGTTGCTATGAGTATCAAGCATATTTACTAGCCCTGTGTTTACCGTTATCAATTAATAGCCAATCATGTGCTAGCGTAAGTGTGTGTGACTTCCACTTACCGCGCGTTCACAATTCAAGACCTACTTAAATAGCGACACCTATATTGCATACCGACCAATAGGGAAATATACGTGCTACATCGAACTCAGATGACGTAAATGGTAGACCTACCTCTAGTCACAGAAAATCAGAGAGACGGAAATTGGGCTTCGCCAGTACATTGCGGACACGCACTAATAGCTTCACTATTGGGTCTGGCAATTATTTTGAGAAACTTTGGCGTCGACTTTACTCAGAAGAAATAATCAATTCTGAATAAAATCTATAGACTTCTAACTCGCGCATTTGTTGTGTCGTCCCATGCTCCTTTTCGTGTACGTGGGTTGCTAGGTACTTGTCCACACCGTGATCGATGGATGCAAGCTTATACCTGTGTCTAGAGCGAGGTGCCTCAACACAAAAAAGCAATGCATAAGAATGAAATTGACTTTGATTGGCCTGTGCAAAAAAGCTGTGACGTCAAGACTTCTGCTTTAAGCCTTACAGCGAAAAAATTTCTTGAGAGATGTTCGGGTGAGGTAGACGACGGCTTACCTTACCACCAATAATGTGTAATTCCTATTGCGTGTTAACATTCGTATCGCCCTAGAAATGATTATCATCGACGTGAGTCAAATTGATGTTACGGACTGACTTCATTATAGAACAATGATGCATTCATGTGCACGTTAAGGGACCGCATTTTATTACAGAGGGGTACCCGATTTTTTATAACATCCAGAATTCCATCCGATCTCTGTTTTTTTAGGCTGTACATTGAGGACTAATTTATATGTAAGCATATATATAGTCTTTTATGTGCAGCCTAAATGACACCTCAAGCGGGAACACGGGAAAGCGTTTGAGCTGCATATTAAGATCAGGCTATTCACTTGTTTTTTATGTGAGCTGCTTGCTTTTAGCAAGTCACTTCTTGTTCTAGATCCCTTGTGAGGTTAACGAAAGTAAACGCAGGGACTGCATTGACTCGACAACTCATGGCAATATGACCATGAGACTAGCGGCGTGTATGGTATTCGCACGAAGACGACATTTGCAAAGCGAACCCTGGCTACAATTAACACAACCTTTCCAGACCGTTCCATTTCAAGTGCAAGCAGCAGACAATGGATTAGCCTTATTTTTATTTGCTTGGTCGGTTTTTTTACTGCGACGACTGGAATTACAACCTACTCACCCACGGCCGTGCAAGGTATACCTAGATCCGTGTTGATCTGAGTTAATCTTGATCACCGCAATATAGTAGATGTCGCTCGTGGTTATCACTACCAGCCTAAATTGTGACACACCTCGCGACCAGCTTAAACATAGTGAACGAGCAAAGTAGTGGTAACGTTGCTGGTGTCGGGTCTCTACCGGAGTCGATGACAAAGTGCATTGCAGACAATTTCATGTATCGAAAGTATGATGACAGTATCCTTCCAGTTCGTATCAAAGCGCTCAAAATTGCGCCGAGTTGACGAGGTCCTGATCACTTTGTCGACAACGACGTCCTAAGTGCAAGCGTAATCCTGTCATCGCGGCTTAATTAGGTCATCTACGACGGATGTCACAAGCTCGAGGTTCGTAAGCCTTAACTCATCGCTGAGGATGCAAGTCGTAAGTACGTCGTCAGCCCAATGCCGCTAAACCGAGGCTGTCCACCGTGTCACGAATACCTTTTCCCAAACAAAATAGTGACATCTCACACATGAGTGCACAAGCCACGCGACTCGAGAGTCTCTTCCTGCTTGTACGAGGTGTGTGCTTGGTCGATTGCAAAGACCTACTTCCACCACTAAATGCAACACAAAGACGGGACTTCCATCTAACAACGTGTTTTTATCTCAACAGATGGAAGCAGCGCACAGGTCCGTGAAAACGCGGCCGAGAAATTGGGCGAAGTGGCCGCGCGCTCTCCCGAGATCTGCGCATCTATTTTGCAAAAGCTAAGGCCGCTGATTGTCGACGATGAGTGGGAAATCCGCGTGGCGGCTTCCAAGTGCCTCAACGTCGTGGCTCGTTCCTTGCGGACTGAGGACGAGAACGTCGCGACTGTTTTTGCGCTTGTCTCCCGTGAGTCGCTGTCGCTGGTATTTGCTAGCAAATTGGAGCGATGACACTGGAGAGGCAAATTCTATAACTCTTGTTGTTACTTGTAGTTGGAAGTCGTGAAGCTTTGCTGGTAGCGCTTGATTTGCAGACGGTGGACGTTTACAAGGTCGTGAAAGAAGGGGCACCACTTTTGCGAAGTGGGGGAGAGGTAAAATTACTGCAGTCTTTAAATACATTTCCATCTGTTGTAATTCTTGTAATATTGTGGGTGTGACAGGAGTACCAATACACGACGAATATGACGGAAGAAGTGCGACGAGTACAAGCAATAAAGCAACGCCGTCTGCTGTTACGACGTCTAAGTGGAATAGGCGAACCAATTTGGAATTCGCGCGAGGGTTCGCTGACAAAACAGCTGCTTCCTCGACTAAATCAAGCCTGTACGTGAGGTGAGATAGAGGACACACGTGCTCGGACACTGATTGCTTCATGGTTGTAAAATTGTAGATACCCACGAAATTGCAGATGATATAGAAAAGAGTGAAGCACAGTCTGCAGTTGGTAGTGAGCACAACGTACCTGCCGTCCAAGAAAATAAAGCGAGTGAGATCATGTTGGCTTTTCGAAGCTCTAAGCGCTCCTCAGAAAGTGATGATTTGCGTCACAACAAAAAGCGGATCTTAGGTGAAACTGACGGTAAAGCTGCAAGACTGGGTACAGAATCTACCGACAAAAAACAGTTGAGCAGCCTGCTTCAGGAAGCAGAGATGCAGACGAAGACGACAATTGTAGCGTGTTTGGTCTCTGATCTGTTCGAAAGCATGTTCGATTCGAAATGGGAAGTTCGTCATGGTGCACTCTTGTCATTGCGGCAGATTTTCATTTCGACTCATTTCACTGCCGCCATTGAAGCAGCTCGGCAAGCACAAGTCAGCACCGGCACACGGGAAAGTGTACTTGACAAGTGGCTGGAAGAGTGCTTAGTTCGGTGCATTTGCGTATTAGCGCTGGACCGGTTTGTGGACTATTCGGCCGACGGATCCATCTCTCCTGTTCGTGAAGTTTGTGCACAAGTTTTTGGACTTTTACTCGGCAGTGTGTCTGGCAAAAGCATGCTTGTTCGATACCTGCAAGTAGTGCGAACGTTATTCAGTGGTTTGACGTGGCATGCTTGTCATGGTGCTTTGTTGGGGTTGAAGTATCTTGTCCGAGCTCATTGCAATCATGGTCTAGTGCTGGTTCCTTTGTTTTTCAACGATATCGTGACGGTTTTTTCTCAAGCTGAAACAGAGGAAGATGTGTCGATTCTAGCTGCAGACATGATCAGGGATTTTGTCTTTTACTTGGATCAGGTCGAGCCGGCAGCCATCACAAAGACTGCTACGCTGTTGTGGAAATCCATGGAGCTTCACGAGAAAGTCGGTTTAATTGGTATCAGCGTAGTTCAAGCATTAAGCGCGTGGTATAATCATTCCCCAGTGGCATGGCTCTTGCAGCGTGACAAAGGAGTCAATGAAGCTCTTTGGCAAAATCTATCGTATACAATTCCAATGCTGCATCACCCCTTACAGTCCGTTCGGGTATCCAGTGCAACGTGCGCAGCGGCTATTCTGTCATGTGGGTCTACTTCCATGAACCCAAACGTAGTCTGCTTTGGTCGAGCCTTTTTGCCGCATTTGCTACTTCAAGTGCGTTTGGAGAAACATGAGCCTGTTCAACGAAGCCTGCTTTCTACGTGGAAACGAGTAGTAAGCACGTTGTCGAATGGTGCGCTGCTTGTGGACGTCGTGGCTGAATATCTTCCGATTTGGGCCAAGCTATTATGGTCCACAGATGAAATGCATTGTCTCGACGCTAAAGTGATTAAATCGGATGGAATGATGATCGATGCTAATGTAAGCGATTCGATAGAGCAAGCCGTCTGGGAGAGCATGACCTCCTGTGTGGCATTTGCTAAGGCAATCGGTTTGGTTGCTGCTCATATGCCTTATGATAACTCGTGCACAACTGAGCTAATCCAGCTATTCCACGATGGTGTACGCAGTAGATCTGGTAATCTGCAGTGCAGTGTTCTTCTTGCCTTATCAAACTGGGGCATCTACGAGAAGAAAATGAGTCGCAAAAACTTGGGAGAACACTCACGACGTTTGCAGTGGTTGCAGTCCGCGGTTGGAACGCTGATTGAATCGTTTGTGAAATGTCAATGGAAAACACTTCAGTTAGATACACAAAATGAGGCGGAATCAGCCATATACAGTGAACAGCGTGGATCCCTGAAGCGAGTCATGCAGATGGAAGCTCGAATTGTTGATCTATTTTCGTCTGTGGGCATTGCGCTTAAGCCTTCGAAAATATCGGGCTTGTCATCGACAGCAGACATTTCGCGCCAGATCGCCGAGCATGTTGCTCTTTTTCCCTACGACAAGTTGCGCAACCACCCAAAAGAATACGAACAAGCCCATTTCAAGCGACAGGATCTTTTTCTGGTGGATGAACGTGTGCAGCACAGTTTTTCTCGGTTGTATCACCGTGTACAAGGCCTTGGCAGTACCGCTTACTACGCGATACTGCCGACACCTAAAAAGTGCGGCTTCCTCGTCTCAGCACTGATGACCTCGATCAAAAATGAAGACGAACCAGCCATCCGCTCTATTTTGTCACGAACGATAGCAGATTTTGTGGTGAACAATGCAACAACTCAAAAAAAGTGTGTCTCAAAGATAGTCGTTAACTTATGCAACAACGCTGTGGCGTTGGTAGGCGTATCGGACGTGTGTCCGGATGGCGTATTTACCTACACTGGTTGTGAGGATAGCCGCAGTCCGTCGATTGCTCCTGAAATTCTCAAACAGACGAAGGCTCGGGTTGTTGGAGCTAATAGTGCGCTGCGTGAAATTTGCAAGTGTGGTGGCGCTTCTCTTTTCGAAGCGTGTCATGCCCTGGAGGATGCCATTTCCAAGGCTTGGACTCATCTACCTCTTGATGAGCTTACTATTCAACGGTGTATGCGCTTGATCGGTATAGTGGTGCCTCACCTTGAAGGGAACGCGATGGCTACATGCTTGGCGTGGATTGGGCATCTTGCACAATTAACGCAGCAGCAGTATGAAGATAAGCTGACACGGCGTGTTGTGGCTCAGGCTGTTGCTACAATCAGCAAGTATGCGGAAAAGCGTCATCGTACAGACGCGATGCTGTCTGTATACAGCTCTATTTTCGTGGTCTTTTCTAACACAGGCAATGCCAACGCCCGAAGAAAAGAAGCATTGGAAGGCGCAGTTATGGTACTCAGCTGCATCGTTCAAGCCCTTGGAGCAGATTTGGCGCCGTACGTACCAAGCCTCGTTCATTTTGCGATGAAGACCATGAGTTCACAGTTTGAACACGTTCGCTCGTGCGCTGCCGGGGCATTTGCCGATTTGGTTCCGTTGATTCCTCTTCAAATGGACCTTGAGCTTCGGGAGTCTGAGCAGCTACTTCCCGACTCGCTGAGAACGATCGTAAAGCAAAATGCCGTTTCACGTACCTTTCTGGACAGTTTTGCAGAGGGTAAGGCAATTGAGCAGACCAATGTTAAACCTTTGCTAGCTTGCGATACGTCATTGCGCTTGTACCAGCAACATGGCGTCGATTGGCTTTGCTTCATGATAAAGAACAATCTTCATGGGATTCTCGCTGATGATATGGGTCTCGGTAAGACGTTGCAAACACTGTCAGCCATGGCTGCTACGTCAGTGTCCTCAGCCACAAATGGAGGCGAGGTTACCGTGATGCCTTACCTTATTGTTTGTCCTCCGATCGTCACTCATCACTGGATACAAGAAGTCAACAAACATGTCCCGGAGTTCTTCGCATCCATCATCGACTACTCAGTCTCTGCGAGCGAACGAAAGTCTTTGCTCCGAAGTGATGGGAGGTCATTGTCGGACCGCTGTCCGACATTGATCGTAACAACGTACTCTATATTGCGCGCAGATATCCAGCTCCTGGGAAGTATTGATTACGCTTTCGTGGTATTGGACGAAGCGCATTTGATTCGAAATCCATCCACAGCTCTGTTTCAAGCAGTGCGTAAGCTTCAGGCGTCGCATCGTGTTGCCTTGAGCGGAACGCCATTGCAGAATAACGTCACCGATTTGTGGGCTCTCTTTGAGTTTTTGATGCCCGGGTACTTGGGCGACTTTGCTGCGTTTCGCCGCGAGTTTGTCCTCCCTATCACAAAGTCAGCACAACGAAACGCAACGACAAAGCAAAAGGAAATGGCAGCCGTAGCTATTGCGCGGTTACATCAGAAGGTGTTACCGTTTATTTTACGACGGACGAAGGACGAGGTGCTGAAAGAGCTTCCTCCGAAGATCATATCGAATGTCCTTTTACCCCTGTCACCATTGCAACAGCGCCTGTATTCGCTGACATCGTCGACAGAAAGTGAGAGCATGATTTCAGCGAGATGTTCTCGATCTACTAAGCCTAGAGCTGAAAAGATGGAGACAAAGATTAACGTGTTGGCGAATTTACAGCTACTGCGCAAAATATGTGTCCACCCAGCGCTTGTTGCAAACGACAAAGTTGCTAGGTCTCTTAACGCAACAGAGAAGGAAACTCTTTGGGACTGGAAGTGCTCAGGGAAAATGATGGGGTTGCGCGACCTTTTGGTCGAGTGCTGCGATGTCGCGCCGTGGGATCAAGGACTTTCACAGAGCGGTACTTCTGACACCCGCAATCTGGAAGCCAGCGAGGTTTCCCCTCATCGGTGTCTTGTGTTTGCTCATTTGCAGCAGACACTGGACTTCACTGAGCAAATGCTGCAAGATGCATTGCCTACAGTCACGTACCGTCGTCTCGATGGACGAACGCCACCTGCAAAGCGTGCCGATATCGTACAGTGCTTCAACTCTGATCCATCAATTGACATATTGCTATTGACCACGTCGGTAGGTGGATTAGGACTAACACTTACCGGCGCCGACACGGTTATTTTCATCGAGCACTCATGGAACCCCTTTGTTGATTTGCAAGCCATGGATCGTGCCCATCGCATCGGTCAAAAGCGGTCCGTTCGTGTTTTTCGATTGATTATGGAGGGATCTCTCGAAGAGCACATCGTCAATCTCCAAGAGTTTAAAGAACAAGTTGCAGCTACGGTAGTGCAGACGAGTGATGCTCGCAGTAGCATGAACACGAGCACGAAAGGTGTTCTGAATTTATTGCGAGCTTCATCGTCGGCGATGGTTGCTAAAGAGCTTCGTAGGTCAGTTTCAACGAGGAAATCTGGAGAAATTGATCGCGCAGCTGCTGCTCTTCCACAAGGCGCCAAAGAACTTATTGACCAGATTGGTGAGCTATGGGATGAGTCACAGTACGAATCTTTAGCTTTTCCTGATGTGATATGTGAGTAATATCGTAACTCGGTAAGTGTTCCTCCCACTTGAACCGACTCGGGTATAACTACGGGAGCAAACCATATTCTGCCCAATTGAGCGCGCGACCGAGGCCAAGTTAGATTTTGTCAACGTTGTAGGCCCGTACTAGAGGTCATATGGAACAATCAGGGTGGTCAACCGAAGCACAGGCATGCGAGTCATGGCCTCATTACCAAAAGTAGTGCAATAGTGTCTGGCATGGAGAGACGACCACCCCTGTGAAACGTAGTCCTTGATGTGCATTGCCTGCGCCCAGTGAGAGGCGTACTAGATTACGTGTTTGCAGTTTTTAGGAGCATGACAATACGCAGCTAAGTAATTTAAGACCTACGACGTTGCTATCCGAGTCGACTGTTGGATATCTATGTATGCATACTCATCTTAACTTTGCGTCTAACGCTTTATCGGTATTCGGCTCAGATGGTACGATTGGCCTCATGGAGGAGATGCATGTCCGCCAGTGGAACACATGCTTAATAATATGCACTGGAGGCAATAAAGTAGTTGTTGTCCAATGTTTGCGTCAGCTCGAGTAGGTTCTTCCTCAAAATGCTTCGAACTTGTAAGGTTAAAGAGCCCTATGAACCGCATTCCATTTGTTTCAGATCTTGTTGTGCTCAACTTGACTTCGATATGGCTTCTTTGCATTACAACCAACAGAGCAGGGTTTTACAACCAGTTTTTGGGCAAATTCTAAACGGCTGGGTCATTCTAATTCGTAATCAGAAGTAGTTCAGAAATACGCACAATTTCGTCAGGAGTAGATCCCAAATACTCAATGTACCATTCGTGTTTACTCACTTGCCTGTGCAAAGCTAAAAATAAAGATGTCAGTGCAATCCACTGCTAAACCGTTCTACGTCCATTACTTCCCGGAAGAACTCCAAGCCTATGAGTGACTGCAACACAGGTGCGTTTTAGTACGTACAAATGATCCATTCTAGGAAACCCTCAAAAGCGGTCTTGTCACCGCAGCAATCTTAGGCGTGCCGCATCTTCCCCGTCGTGCTAAATGACGATGCCACAAATACCTCCGACTCGAGTGAAAATGTGTTTTTTATGAACTGGGCCGTGCCCAGTATGCCCGCGTCGCCAACTGGATGGCGCGCTGATTCGTATTGGCAAATGGGCATCCGTCCAATTACAAGCAAGGTGGTGATTCCTTCAGTACGGGCACGATGACATGGAGATCGTGAAAGGCGAGCTTGATCTTTCACCGGATTATATGATTGGAAGAGCTAGTTTAATTATCAAGGCCAATGGTATCGAGGTCATGACGCCTACACCAAAGATGATTGATAAGCAAATACAAGTAAAGAGATTGAGTATCAGTTGAAGTCAGTGCGTACGCACATTCAAACTCATGCATTAGTCCGATACGTGGCTATTTTCATGATGCAGCTGTTGTGGCGCTTACGAAGTCAGAAGAACCGAATGGATTAAGTGCTAAAGTGATGAGTACCGCATCTGTGTAAATGCCATGAGTTGATATATACAGTCCGCTACCGATACACTGAGAATTCGTAACATGTGTGCGAATCTGTTATGTAGTTGGATTCGAAGGAGAAGTGATTCGACAATGTTGAGTGTAACGGGGTGAATCGTTACATAACAATTTATAAGAAATTGTTAATAGAATATAACTATAAGAGTTATATTCTCAGAATATTGTCATAAGGACAAATATTCTGTAGCACTTACAAGTAGTTCCTAATTGGTTGATATAGGCCATTATATCAACCAACGAAGACGCGCCACGACAGACGCACGCAATGAGTGGTGAGCAGATAACTGATTTACACATTTGTATTTAGACATAGTTAGATGAAGATAAATAGTGATTTCTTGCAGACATTAACTATGATAAATACAGTTCTACTTTTTACTCTAACCAAGTACTCACTTCTTCTTACCGTCTTCCTCTGCACGTAAGAGTGTACGTGAAGTTACGAGGCACCGCCTTATTCTGTCATCAGAGTAAGTAGCTTGTACTGTCACCAGTACAAGCTTCAGGGTGCCCCGTTACACCTGGTAGCACTTCGTAGTCCGTCCAAGGACCGCGTTCACATCCAACATGAATATGTTGGATGATGAAGATGACCAAAGTTTTCACGCTACGCGTGACGGCTACTCCCATTTGAGCGATGTCGAATGGGATGCGGTTGAACGAATGGGTTCGACCATGGGCATCCATGCTGTTAGCGTCATGCTAGAGGCTCTCAATAGAGATGCCCAACATGCTACTATCGCCAAGTTCATTCAAAATGAACTTGACGCTGAACGCGAGAAAGTAGCCTTGCTTCACCAACAAGGTTCTCAACAAGCAGAGTTGTTGAGAGAACAAGATGCTCAACAGTTTGAACTGTTGAGACAGCAACAGGCTGCTGCTGGCGGGTCGATGCACTCGCGTCGACCCGAGACTTTGAAGATTGACATCTCAAAGTATAAGGGAGTCGAAGAGGACTCCCTCCTGAGATAGTTTGTTGAATCAGACGACGCCGTAAGGGCGCGTCGCATCGACGACGGGGATATGCAAGCTGCAATTGCCCAATCAAATCTGGCAGGACGTGCCAAGACTTGGGCTTTGGGGCTCAAGTTGCACGACCCACATGCGTTTGGGTCGTTAGGAAGTCTTCAAGTCGCGGCTCAGACAAACGTTTGAACCGCCTAGAGCTGAGTTCAGGGCTCGAACCGAACTCTTGAAGCTCAAACAGGGTAAGCGTGATGTGCACGCTTACGCCCAACATATACGACATCTTACGAGTTGTATAAGTTCCAACCTGGTTGATGAACACACGTTGGTTTCGGTGTTCATGCAGGGTCTTGCGGATGGTCCCGTCAAGACTCACCTGTTCCGGCTTGAACTAGATTCACTAGAACAAGCCATTTCCATTGCGGAGCAGGAAGACTTCAGTCTGAGACAGGCTCGCGCCAGCTCGACATCATATCGTCAACCGAGACGATATGACAACGGAGGTCCAGAGCCGATGGAATTCTGTTATGTAGAGAGCGAGAAGGATCGCTCTACAGGCTACAAGAAGTTGCAGAGATGCAACAGATGTCAAAAGACAGGACACTACGCTTACGAGTGTAGTGCCCCTCGTCCGGTGTCTCGCAACACTGGGCGTAGTGACCGTCCACCCATGAGAAAGAGGCAGGGACGCGGGTCCGCTGCTGGTGCAAAGACACAACAACGGGATGGACCGTCAGAAAACGGACAGGATCAGCAGGTGCGGAGCACCCTACTGGTCCAGCAACGTCAAGAGAATTTGTGGGCCTCTTGATTAAGGTTGCTCCCAACACACAAAAACTGTGCGTTGCTGCTCTAGGTAATGAGATCTCACTCATTACCTTGAAACTCGAAGTGACAAACAACTTGTCCCTTCGAGCTCTAGTCGATTGTGGGGCGTCCAACAATTTTGTGCGACGCCAATCGCTAGAAGATGGTCACTTTAAATTCAGTGAATGTGACACACCTCCTACGAGGATGACGGTACGTCTTGCGACAGGCGCATCCGTAACCGTCATGAAGCGTATAGTGAAGATCCACTGTACGCTAGAAGATACCCAATATGACGATGACTTTATTGTATTGGATTTGGACGACAAATTTGATGTCATCCTTGGAATACCGTGGCTCAGAAGGTACGAACCACGGGTAAACTGGCAACATCGAACAGTAACGATGCCTGCCGCTTGTTCATCAGATGGCCATCTGATGAACGTTTTGGAGCGTCCACAAGCGTGTGGATGTACTACGAGTGAGTGCGATGGCCTCACTTGTGGTACGGTCGTTAGTACGACTGCACAAAACCTTAGTGTAACAAACGGTTACACTTCGGAGCAAAGTTCCGGCGGCTGTGAGGAAACACAGGCTGCGCCGAAGGTCCACCACTCGAATAAGTCGGGTGGACTGGGACAAAGATGTATCCCTAGCGGGGAACATCTAGAAGAGAAACAATCGATCGCTCAGGTTAAGCGAAACAATAATCCTAGATCGACTGGAGAGTCTTTCGTTGATGATCTCGCTGTGGTTGCGCAACCCCAGCTAGAGGAAGTAAAGGGAATAAGTCCCAAGATTACGAATATGGCGGAAATAAGTTCCCCGAAACCCGCGGGAATAAGTCCCCGGGAAGACGAAGGAATAAGTCCTTCGAAGCCTGAGGGAATAGGTCCCCAGGAAATGACAGAGACATTGAATGTCATAGTCAATAACGGATCAAGTGTAGGCGCTTATACACTTGATCTGATTGCGCCTCCGAAGTTAACTTCGGAGATCACTCAGTTGCCAACGCTCGAACATAAAAGGTTCTTGCGTGATCTGCGTAGTGGCAAAGTCAAGCAGATCTGCATACTCGTCGCTGACGACGAGTGTGTAACCGACATAAGGTCAGCAACAGTGTTTACTGAGAACGAGAGAGTTCTCAGTAGTTCATCGATGGGCGAGAGCGTCCTAGATGAAAAGACACGAGTTGAGCGATATGACTCCCAATCATGGGAATCGCTCAAGACAAATCCTCTCTATGAAGATTTGGTTGAATTCAAGGATGTATTCCCTGAAACTGTTCCGTGCGAATTACCGAAGGATAAAGGTACCCGACACGAGGTCGAGCTTAAACCAGGCTCGAAGTACTGTGTCATGAAGCAGTGGCCACTGCCTCGTGAACAAGTACTCGCGATCGACAAATTCTTTGCCGATCGTTTAGCTGTGGGCCATGTGAGGGAATCAACTTCCCCACATAGCTCTCCGACCTTCTGTGTGCGAAAAGCAACAGGAGGGTGGCGGATAGTGCATGCGTTCAACAAATTGAACGCTGCAACGGTACCGGCTCAGACGCCGATACCGAGGAAGGACGTAATCATTGATGGTATGTCAAAGAGTACCATCTTTTCGTCCATGGATTTGATGGATGGCTTCTATCAAATCCTAATGCGGGAACGGGATATACCCTATACCGCAGTTAGCACGCCTAGCGGCATGCTCTGGGAATGGCTAGTAATGCCACAAGAGCTTAGTAATGCCCCTGCCACGTTCAACAGATGTGTATCACATCTGTTGAGACCAGTACGAGAATTCGCGCCGAGTTATTTCGATGACGTATTCATCCATAGTCGAGCTATGGATGGAAAGTCGGACGTTGAGGTTCACAGGTACCACGTCCGACAAGTTCTTACAATCATGCGAAAGCATCAATTGTATGCTAACCTCAAGAAGTGTATATTTGCAGCAAGCGAAATACCACTTCTTGGGTGCATCGTTGGTAAGAACGGTGTACGTCCTGATCCCGAAAAGATCAAGGCGATCACCGACTGGGCTGTGCCAGTTGATGTCAAAGGTCTTCGAAAAATCCTTGGGCTAGCGGCGTATTTGCATAAGTATTCACGCAACTACGCCGAGATGACTGTGCACCTCTCTCGTTTGTTGAAAAAGAACGAGAGGTGGTTATGGAA
This sequence comes from Peronospora matthiolae, assembly GCA_921007115.2. NCBI lineage: Eukaryota > Oomycota > Peronosporomycetes > Peronosporales > Peronosporaceae > Peronospora > Peronospora matthiolae. Next base: position 234,160 of record CAKLBY020000166.1, read on the forward strand.
CGCTGAATGTCAACGCCCCTTTGAGGATATCAAGCAGAGCTTGATACAATCCCCAGTCCTAGCAATAGCCGATCAGGACAGACCATTTCATGTGGTCTGTGATGCCAGCGATTTCGCAATCGGCTGTGCACTAATGCAGTACGATCTTGAAAGCGTTGAACGCGTCGTCTGCTATCAGTCGCGTCAGCTGCAACCAGCTGAGCGGAACTATCCAGTGCATGACAAGGAACTCCTTGCCATGAAGTATGCACTCGCGAAGTTCAGAGTCTATCTATTAGGAGATAGACCTTTTATTGTTTACACTGACCATGCGTCATTACGCACGGCAGTGAACAGCCCGCACCTTTCACAACGAATGGCGCGGTGGTTGTCATTCTTTGCGGAATACAACTTTACGGTTGAGTACAAACCAGGACGACTTAATGTCGTCGCTGATGCACTCTCACGTCGTCCCGACTTTGAAACAGTCGCGAAACCCAACAGTGAGACAGCCACTGTTGCAGTTATGACGTCCTCAGTCCCATCTTCAACGTTGCATGATGATGTGAGGCGGGCGTATACCCAAGATGGTGAGATTGTGAAGTTGTTGACACATCTCTCCCAACCATCCCGAGAATCGTTGAAACGATTGTCGTCTGCGTATCGATCTGCATCAGATCGATACACTACTCGTAACGGTTTACTGTATTATACAGCCGTTTCTGGTGACACACCACGTGTTGTCATCCCAAATGATACTGATCTGCGTTTGCGGATCATGTTCGAGTATCACGATGCTCCTATAGGAGGACATCGTGGCCGAGAGAAAACATATCTCACGGTAAGTCGAGACTTTTACTGGCCCCGCCAGTATCAGTTTGTGCGAAAGTATGTTCGCGCATGTGAAGTCTGTCAACGAGTGAAGTCAAGTCCTTCACTGCGTGCAACTTTACAGCCTCTACCGGTTCCGGCTGAGTGCTGGGAATCCATCTCAATGGATTTCGTCTTCGGGTTACCCAAAGACGCACGCGGGAATACGGGTATTCTCGTATTTGTTGACAGATTCAGCAAAATGGTACACCTTGTGGCTGTACCAGAGACAATCACGGCAAGTGGCTGTGCTTGTGTCTTTATTGACACGATCTTCCGACTTCATGGTTTGCCCCGTGAACTCGTATCAGACAAAGATCCACGATTCACTGCTGATTTCTGGCGTTCCGTGTTCAAATCACTCGGAACGCGCTTGAAGATGTCAACATCTGATCATCCAGAGTCAGATGGTCAGACGGAACGTGCCAATCGTGTCCTTGAAGAGATACTTCGAGGATACGTACACTCCTTTAAGATTCGGAGTGAGTTCTTGTCCATGGTAGAGTTTGCCATTAACAACTCGGTGCATGCGTCCACGACACATACACCGTTCTACGTGAATGGCTTGCGCCATCCACGTGTACCCACCTTACCCGAGTGCAACTCTGGTTTAAGGGGGGAGAGACTCGCGCGAGCAAAAACCGATTTGGTTCACGCTCATCACGCTCTGACGAAGAGGTCATTGCGTTTGATGCCGATATCGATAACATCGATATCGAAGAAGATGATGCCAGTGAGAGTGCGGAAGCCCTCACTGAAGACAATGATCCCAGTGAGAGTGCGGAAGCCCTCACTGAAGAAAAGGTTGTTGTTGCTGCAGTGCGCTCACAGCACACTGAAGCTAACGTGTCATCAGATAAATTCATACTGGCTCGTGAAACGGTAGTCCGTTTCGTGCAAGACTCCATCGCCAAAGCGGTGGATAAGCAAAAGCAAAACGCTGACAAGAATGGAAGGGCAAATACTCTTTTATTTAATAAAGGTGACTTAGTCCTACTGTCTACGGTTAATCTACCAAAGCATGTAGTGACTAACTTGGGTAGCATTAAACTTCTACCCAAGTACATCGGCCCATTTCGTGTCTTGCATCGCCTAGGCAATGCATACACGATCGAACTGCCACGTAAGATGCGAACGCATCCCACGTTTTACGTTGGTCGGCTTAAGCCGTACCATCAGTACGCTGCTTCTTCCGATGAAGAACGCCCTTGCGCGCAAGCATCTCACAGAGGGCCTTGTGCTCCCGATGGTGGATATCGACAAGGGTCTGAAGCGCAGTTATCTCAGCCCGAGACCACTCAACATCCCCACGAGCTACCCTTAGCTCTTCACGAATAGATGTCAGAGCTCTCTCGTTCTCAAGCTGAGCAAAGGCAAACTCAGCTCGATGCTTCAAGACAGTGTCCACCATTTGGAGACGCCTATTCCGCTCATGCTCGAGATCGTCGCGTAACCCTTGCGTTACGCGATCAAAGAAGCTCTCAGGAACACACCGATCCACATGATCGTGTGGAGAGTGTTTTCCCTCCTCCTCCACCTCCTTTGGAGGACTCTCGCGGTGGCCAGCGCTATCTGATCGAGAGGCTGTTGAACCACCGCGATGTGAATGGACGTCGGACGAGTTATCTCGTCCGGTGGCGCGGCTATCCCCCGTCCTGAGATACTTGGGAGCCCCACTCCCAACTTATGATCGACGTACTGGGTCTGGTTGAGCAGTACGACGCGGCACATCCTGTGCCGCAGAAGGACCGCCGGAGAAAGTCTTCCCGGCATGGTCGTAAAGGGATTTCAGGTTGTCAATCCCTTCGTGCATCTCAGTAGAGATACTTACGCGCCATCACGGGCTAGTAAGAAGGTAAGCCTCCTTAGGTGCTCGCGCAGAGTTGTTCACACAACATGGGCACGAGTCTCCTCAGGAGAGACAGGGTAACCCACCCTCCTTAGACAGACGATGCAGCTTATAGCGTGCACCTGTCGGGGTTCGCTTTTCAAACTTATCACGAGCTTTGATAAGTTTGTCGTTCCAAGCGTCACGACCTACATCCTCGAGGTTATGGATGTAGGCGTTCCACGCTTGAAGTAGTGAGGGACCATCACGCTTGTGGTTCCCACTGTACCATCGATGTCTGAAGAAAGCATCGATGAAGAATTCGTGTTCAGCGCGATAGTTTTTCGCGCTGGGGTCAAGGTGATGGATCCTTGACGAATCGAACAATCGTGTTCGATAACGATCACTCGTCGTCGCCGACAAGTGATCCATGACGGATTTCGGAGGCATCCATGCCTTCTTTTCTGGAGCGAGACGCAACACATTGCGGTCCCGCTCTTCCTGCGACGTGCCAACAGAAGTACTGGCACCTCGCTGTGAAGTGGTGTCCACAGGAGAACCGACACCACTATTAGCGCCCGAGTCTCGCGACCTCGAGCGCCTTCGCTTCGGCGATGGTTCATCTGATTCATCAGATGAACCAAAGATGCTGCGACGCAAAGCATCGTCCATTCCACGCTTGGCTGGCGGCTTAGATTCAATCGCCGTCGAAACGGATCCGTCATCAGTATCAGGAGAGTACGAGACACCGAGCTCGTACTCTGTGAAGACATGAGTGTCTTCATGACCAGCGCCTGCGTCACCAAGTGACACAGGCTGAGTCGCTTCAGCAACCGATGGGACATCAGTTGCTGTTGTTTATGCTTCGGCGTCCGCACAGAGACGTGCAGACGCGCTCTCGGCGGCCTTGCTCGCGCATCGCATGGGCTTGTTAACCATGCGATGAGATGTTGGAAAGTGGACGCGGACCAACAAGTGCAAACCCTGTCCCAAATGATTTGGGACGAGTATCCATTTAGTCAATCAGTCACTAAAGTGACTGATGGTTAAGGGGGGGGTGATGTAACTGGGTGAACCGTTACATAACAATTTATAAGAAATTGTTAATAGAATATAACTATAAGAGTTATATTCTCAGAATATTGTCATAAGGACAAATATTCTGTAGCACTTACAAGTAGTTCCTAATTGGTTGATATAGGCCATTATATCAACCAACGAAGACGCGCCACGACAGACGCACGCAATGAGTGGTGAGCAGATAGTTGATATGCACATTTGTATTCAGACATAGTTAGATGAGGATCAATAGTGGTTTCTTGCAGACATTAACTATTATAAATACAGTTCTACTTTTTACTCTAACCAAGTACTCACTTCTTCTTACCGTCTTCCTCTGCACGTACGAGTGTACGTGAAGTTACGAGGCACCGCCTTATTCTGTCATCAGAGTAAGTAGCTTGTACTGTCACCAGTACAAGCTTCAGGGTGCCCCGTTTCATTGAGAGAAAATAATTGCCAAGTGATCATTTGGCGATTAAGGACTCTGCCATTTTTGAACTGGCGGTAATCGAAGGCCGCTTGCTTGACGTGCCGTAGACTCTTGCACGCGAGTGGCAGCACCGTAGATGATTATGAATTTGAGAGATGTATCGACGGATAATCTTGGTGCCGCAGGCAGCGTGAATCAGCCCATCCTTACATCTTTATTGCGTGACAAAATGTGACCGATTTGAACGATGTGAGGGGAAGCCAGAATTTGGCGCTGCATTAATGCGTGCACCTCGTGATACTTTACACTGGCAAGTGAGTAAACACTCATGGTGAATATAGTAATTGGGATTTGCTCCTGAACAAATTAAGCGCACGTCTGAGCAACTTCCGATAACGAATCAGAATGACCCAATCGAATAAAATTGAACCCATCCGTTTAGCATTTGCCATTTTTTACGAGCTAAGGTGCGCAATGTAACGGGGTGAACCGTTACATAACAATTTATAAGAAATTGTTAATAGAATACAATAACAAGAGTTAAATACTCAGAATTTTGTCATAAGCACAATATTCTGCAGCACTTACGAGTAGTTCCTGATTGGTTGATATATGCCATTATATCAACCAACGAAGACGCGCCACGACAGACGCACGCAATGAGTGGTGAGCAGATAGTTGATATGCACATTTGTATTCAGACATAGTTAGATGAGGATAAATAGTGATTTATTAACAGACATTAACTATGATAAATACAGTTCTACTTTTTACTTTGATCAAGTACTCGCTTCTTCTTACCTTCTTCCTCTGCACGTACGAGTGTACGTGAAGTTACGAGGCACCGCCTTATTCTGTTACACCTGGTAGCACTTCGTAGTCCGTCCAAGGACAAAGTTCACATCTAACATGAATATGTTAGATGATGATGATGACCAAAGCTTTCACGCTACGCGTGATGGCTACTCCCATTTGAGCGATGTCGAATGGGATGCGGTTGAACAGATGTGTTCAACCATGGGCATCCATGCTGTTAGCGTCATGCTAGAGGCTCTCAATATAGATGCCCAACATGCTACTGTCGCCAAGTTCATTCAAAATGAACTTGACGCTGAACGCGAGAAAGTAGCCTTGCTTCACCAACAAGGTTCTCAACAAGCAGAGTTGTTGAGAGAACAGGGTGCTCAACAGTTTGAACTGTTGAGACAGCAGCAGGCTGATGCTGGTGGGTAGATGCACTCGCGTCGACCCGAGAACTTAAAGATTGACATCTCCAAGTATAAGGGAGTCGAAGAGGACTCCCTCCTGAGATTGTTTGTTGAATCAGACGACGCCGTAAGGGCGCGTCGCATCGACGACGGGGATATGCAAGCTGCAATTGCCCAATCAAATCTGGCAGGACGTGCCAAGACTTGGGCTTTGGGGCTCAAGTTGCACGACCCACATGCGTTTGGGTCGTTAGAAAGTCTTCAAGTCGCGGCTCAGACAAACGTTTGAACCGCCTAGAGCTGAGTTCAGAGCTCGAACCGAACTCTTGAAGATCAAATAAGGTAAGCGTGATGTGCACGCTTACGCGCAACATATACGACATCTCACGAGTTGCATAAGTTCCAACCTGGTTGATGAACACACGTTGGTTTCGGTGTTCATGCAGGGTCTTGCGGATGGTCCCGTCAAGACTCACCTGTTCCGACTTGAACTGGATTCACTAGAACAAGCCATTTCCATTGCGAAACAGGAAGACTTCAGTCTGAGACAGGCTCGCGCCAGCTCGACAGCATATCGTCAACCGAGACGATATGACAGCGGAGGTCCAGAGCCGATGGAATTATGTTATGTAGAGAGCGAGAAGGCTCGCTCTACAGGCTACAAGAAGTTGCAGAGATGCAACAGATGTCAAAAGACAGGACACTACGCTTACGAGTGTAGTGCCCCTCGTCCAGTTTCTCGCAACACTGGGCGTAATGACCGTCCACCCATGAGAAAGGGGCAGACACGCGGGTCCGCTGTTGTCGCAAAGACACAACAACGGGATGGACCGTCAAAAAACGGACAGGATCAGTAGGTGCGAAGCACCCTTCTGGTCCAGCAACGTCAAGAGAATATGTGGGCCTCTTGATGAAGGTTTCTCCCAACGCACAAACGTTGTGCGTTGCTGCTCTAGGTAATGAGGTCTCACTCATTACCTTGAAACTCGAAGTGACAAATAACTTGTCCCTTCGAGCTCTAGTCGATTGTGGGGCGTCCAACAATTTTGTGCGACGCCAGTCGCTAGAAGATGGTCACTTTAAATTCAGTGAATGTGACACACCTCCTACGAGGATGACGGTACGTCTTGCGACAGGCGCATCCGTAACCGTCATGAAGCGTATAGTGAAGATCCACTGTACGCTAGAAGATACCCAATATGACGATGATTTTATCGTACTGGATTTGGATGACATATTTGATGTCATCCTTGGAATACCGTGGCTCAGAAGGTACGAACCACGGGTAAACTGGCAACATCGAACAGTAACGATGCCTGTCGCTTGTTCATCAGATGGCCATCTGATGAACGTTTTGGAGCGTCCACAAGCGTGTGGATGTACTACTAGTGAGTGCGATGGCCTCACTTGTGGTACGGTCGTTAGTACGACTGCACAAAACCTTAGTGTAGCAAACGGTTACACTTCGGAGCAAAGTTCCGGCGGCTGTGAGGAAACACAGGCTGCGCCAAAGGTCCACCACTCGAATAAGTCGGGTGGACCGGGAAAAAGATGTATCCCTAGCGGGGAACATCTAGAAGAGAAACAATCGATCGCTCAGGTTAAGCGAAACAATAATTCTAGATCCACTGGAGAGTCTTTCGTTGATGATCTCGCTGTGGTTGCGCAACCCCAGCTAGAGGAAGTTAAGGGAATAAGTCCCGATATTACAGATACGGTGGAAATAAGTTCCCCGAAATCCGAGGGAATAAGTCCCCGGTAAGCCGAAGGAATAAGTTCTTCGAGGCCTGAGGGAATAAGTCCCCAGGAAATGACAGAGACATTGAATGTCCTAGTCAATAACGAATCAAGTGTAGGCGCTTATACACTTGATCTGATTGCGCCTCCGAAGTTGACTTCGGAGATCACTCAGTTGCCAACGCTCGAACATAAAAGGTTCTTGCGTGATCTGCGTAGTGGCAAAGTCAAGCAGATCTGCGTAGTGGCAAAGTCAAGCAGATCTGCGTACTCGTCGCTGATGATGAGTGCGTAGCCGACATAAGGTCAGCAACAGTGTTTACTGAGAACGAGAGAGTTCTCAGTAGTTCATCGATGGGCGAGAGCGTCCTCGATGAAAAGACACGAGTTGAGCGATATGACTCCCAACCGTGGGAATCGCTCAAGACAAATCCTCTCTATGAAGATTTGGTTGAATTCAAGGATGTATTCCCTGAAACTGTTCCGTGCGAATTACCGAAGGATAAAGGTACCCGACACGAGGTCGAGCTTAAACCAGGCTCGAAGTACTGTGTCATGAAGCAGTGGCCACTGCCTCGTGAACAAGTACTCGCGATCGACAAATTCTTTGCCGATCGTTTAGCTGTGGGCCATGTGAGGGAATCAACTTCCCCACAAAGCTCTCCGACCTTCTGTGTGCGAAAAGCAACAGGAGGGTGGCGGATAGTGCATGCATTCAACAAGTTGAATGCTGTAACGGTACCGGCTCAGACGCCGATACCAAGGAAGGACGTAATCATTGATGGTATGTCAAAGAGTACCATCTTTTCGTCCATGGATTTGATGGATGGCTTCTATCAAATCCTTATGCGAGAACGGGATATACCCTAGACCGCAGTTAGCACGCCTAGCGGCATGCTCTGGGAGTGGCTAGTAATGCCACAAGAGCTTAGTAATGCCCCTGCCACGTTCAACAGATGTGTATCACATCTGTTGAGACCAGTACGAGAGTTCGCGCCGAGTTATTTCGATGACGTATTCATCCATAGTCGAGCTATGGATGGAAAGTCGGACGTTGATGTTCACAGGTACCACGTCCGACAGGTTCTTACAATCATGCGAAAGCATCAATTGTATGCCAATCTCAAGAAGTGTATATTTGCAGCAAGCGAAATACCACTTCTTGGGTGAATCGTTGGTAAGAACGGTGTACGTCCTGATCCCGAAAAGATCAAGGCGATCACCGACTGGGCTGTGCCAGTTGATGTCAAAGGTCTTCGAAAAATCCTTGGGCTAGCGGCGTATTTGCATAAGTATTCACGCAACTTCGCCGAGATGACTGTGCACCTCTCTCGTTTGTTGAAAAAGAACGAGAGGTGGTTATGGAACGCTGAATGTCAGCGCTCCTTTGATGGTGTCAAGCAGAGCTTGATACAATCCCCAGTCCTAGCAATAGCCGATCAGTACAGGCCATTTCATGTGGCCTGTGATGCCAGCGATTTTGCAATCGGCTGTGCATTAATGCAGTACGATCTTGAAAGCGTTGAACGCGTCGTCTGCTATCAGTCGCGTCAGCTGCAACCAGCTGAGCGGAACTATCCGGTGCATGACAAGAAACTTCTTGCCATGAAGTATGCACTCGCGAATTTTAGAGTCTATCTATTAGGAGATAGACCTTTTATTGTTTACACTGACCATGCGTCATTACGCACGGCAGTAAACAGCCCGCACCTTTCACAACGAATGGCGCGGTGGTTGTCATTCTTTGCGGAATACAACTTTACGGTAGAGTACAAACCAGGACGACTTAATGTCGTCGCTGATGCACTCTCACGTCGTCCCGACTTTGAAACAGTCGCGAAACCCAACAGTGAGACAGCCACTGTTGCAGTTATGACGTCCTCAGTACCATCTTCAACGTTGCATGATGATGTGAGGCGGGCGTATGCCCAAGATGGTGAGATAGTGAAGTTGTTGGCACATCTCTCACAACCATCTCGAGAATCGTTGAAACGATTATCGTATGCGTATCGATCTGCATCAGATCGATACACTACTCGTAACGGTTTACTGTATTATACAGCCGTTTCTGGTGACACACCACGTGTTGTCATCCCAGATGATACTGATCTGCGTTTGCGGATCATGTTCGAGTATCACGATGCTCCTATAGGAGGACATCGTGGCCGAGAGAAAACATATCTCACGGTGAGTCGAGACTTTTACTGGCCCCGCCAGTATCAGTTTGTGCGGAAGTACGTTCGCGCATGCGAAGTCTGTCAACGAGTGAAGTCAAGTCCTTCACTGCGTGCACCTTTACAGCATCTACCGGTTCCGGCTGAGTGCTGGGAATCCATCTCAATGGATTTTGTCTTCGGGTTACCCAAAAACGCACGCAGGAATACGGGTATTCTCGTATTTGTTGACAGATTCAGCAAAATGGTACACCTTGTGGCTGTACCAGAGTCAATCACGGCAAGTGGCTGTGCTTGTGTCTTTATTGACACCATCTTCCGACTTCATGGTTTGCCCAGTGAACTCGTATCAGACAAAGATCCACGATTCACTGCTGATTTCTGGCGTTCCGTGTTCAAATCACTCGGAACGCGCTTGAAGATGTCGACATCTGATCATCCAGAGTCAGATGGTCAGACGGAACGTGCCAATCGTGTCCTTGAAGAGATACTTCGAGGATACGTACACTCCTTTAAGATTCGGAGTGAGTTCTTGTCCATGGTAGAGTTTGCCATTAACAACTCGGTGCATGCGTCCACGACACATACACCGTTCTACGTGAATGGCTTGCGCCATCCACGTGTACCCACCTTACCCGAGTGCAACTCTGGTTTAAGGGGGGAGAGACTCGCGCGAGCAAAAACCGATTTGGTTCACGCTCTGACGAAGAGGTCATTGCGTTTGGTGCCGATATCGACAACATCGATATCGAAGAAGATGATGCCAGTGAGAGTGCGGAAGCCCTCACTGAAGAAAAGATTGATGTTGCTGCAGTGCACTCACAGCGCACTGAAGCTAACGGGTCATCAGATAAATTCATACTGGCTCGTGAAACGGTAGTCCGTTTCGTGCAAGACTCCATCGCCAAAGCGGTGGATAAGCAAAAGCAAAACGCTGACAAGAATGGAAGGGCAAATACTCTTTTATTTAATAAAGGTGACTTAGTCCTACTGTCTACGGTTAATCTACCAAAGCATGTGGTGACTAACTTGGGTAGCATTAAACTTCTACCCAAGTACATCGGCCCATTTCGTGTCTTGCATCGCCTAGGCAATGCATACACGATCGAACTGCCACGTAAGATGCGAACGCATCCCACGTTTTACGTTGGTCGGCTTAAGCCGTACCATCAGTACGCTGCTTCTTCCGATGAAGAACGCCCTTGCGCGCAAGCATCTCACAGAGGGCCTTGTGCTCCCGATGGTGGATATCGACAAGGGTCTGAAGCGCAGTTATCTCAGCCCGAGACCACTCAACATCCCCACGAGCTACCCTTAGCTCTTCACGAATAGATGTCAGAGCTCTCTCGTTCTCAAGCTGAGCAAAGGCAAACTCAGCTCGATGCTTCAAGACAGTGTCCACCATTTGGAGACGCCTATTCCGCTCATGCTCGAGATCGTCGCGTAACCCTTGCGTTACGCGATCAAAGAAGCTCTCAGGAACACACCGATCCACATGATCGTGTGGAGAGTGTTTTCCCTCCTCCTCCACCTCCTTTGGAGGACTCTCGCGGTGGCCAGCGCTATCTGATCGAGAGGCTGTTGAACCACCGCGATGTGAATGGACGTCGGACGAGTTACCTCGTCCGGTGGCGCGGTTATCCCCCGTCCTGAGATACTTGGGAGCCCCACTCCCAACTGATGGTTGACGTACTGGGTCTGGTCGAGCAGTACGACGCGGCACATCCTGTGCCGCAGAAGGACCGCCGGAGAAAGTCTTCCCGGCACGGTCGTAAAGGGATTTCAGGTTGTCAATCCCTTCGTGCATCTCAGTAGAGATACTTACGCGCCATCACGGGCTAGTAAGAAGGTAAGCCTCCTTAGGTGCTCGTGCAGAGTTGTTCACACAACATGGGCACGAGTCTCCTCAGGAGAGACAGGGTAACCCACCCTCCTTAGACAGACGATGCAGCTTATAGCGTGCACCTGTCGGGGTTCTCTTCTTAAACTTATCACGATCTCTGATAGGTTTGTCGTTCCAAACGTCACGACCTACATCCTCAAGGTTATGGATGTAAGCGTTCCACGCTTGAAGCAGTGAGGGACCATCACGTTTGTGATTCCTACTGTACCATCGATGTTTAAAGAAAGCATCGATGAAGAACTCATGTTCAGTGCGATAGTTTTTCGCACTGGGGTCAAGGTGATGGATCCTTGACGAATCGAACAACCGTGTTCGATAGCGATCACTTGTCGTCGCCGACAAGTGATCCATGACAGATTTGGGAGGCATCCATGCCTTCTTCCCGGGAGCGAGACGCAACACACTGCGGTCCCGCTCTTTTTGCGACGTGCCGACAGAAATACTGGCACCTCGCTGCGAAGTGGTGTCAATAGGAGAACCGACACCACTGTGAGCGCCCGAGTCTCGCGACCTCGAGCGCCTTCGCTTTGGCGATGGTTCATCAGATTCGTCAGATGAACCAAAGATGCTACGACGCATAGCATCATCCATGCCATGCTTGGCAGGCGGCTTGTTTGATTTCAACCGTTTTCGATACAGATCCGTCTTCCGTATCAGGAGAGTATGAGACACCGAGCTCGTACTCTGTGAAGACATGAGTGTCTTCATGAAGATCGCCTGCATCACCAGGTGACACAGGCTGAGTCGCTTCAGCAACCGATGAGACATTAGCTGCTGTGGTTTCTGCTTCGGCGTCCGCACAGAGACGTGTGGACGCGCTCTCGGCGGCCTTGCTCGCGCACTGCATGGGCTTGTTGACCATGCGATGAGATGTTGGAAAGTGGACTCGGACCAACAAGTGCAAACCCTGTCCCAAATGATTTGGGACGAGTATCCATTTAGTCAATCAGTCACTAACGTGACTGATAGATAAGGGGGGTGTAACTGGGTGAACCGTTACATAACAATTTATAAGAAATTGTTAATAGAATACAACTACAAGAGTTAAATACTCAGAATTTTGTCATAAGCACAATATTCTGCAGCACTTACGAGTAGTTCCTGATTGGTTGATATAGGCCATTATATCAACCAACGAAGACGCGCCACGATAGACGCACGCAATGAGTGGTGAGCAGATAGTTGATATGCACATTTGTATTCAGACATAGTTAGATGAGGATCAATAGTGGTTTATTAACAGACATTAACTATGATAAATACAGTTCTACTTTTTACTTTGATCAAGTACTCGCTTCTTCTTACCTTCTTCCTCTGCACGTACGAGTGTACGTAAAGTTCCGAGGCACCGCCTTATTCTGTCATCAGAATAAGTAGCTTGTACTGTCATCAGTACAAGCTTGAGGGTGCCCCGTTACATGCAAGATGTCCAAAAGGTCCTGAGGCAGGATGTATGCGCTAATTGTAGCAACTTGTCGTGGCTGATCCATGTTAGCCGGGAGTCCTTTTTGACTATAGATCAATATCGCGATGCGGGTGTGGAGTCGGGTGTCACGTGCTGCAGTCTTATGTTCGTTCATTGCGATGGCTTTCAACAGACCAATGTCGCTTCTCCAGTATTTTAAGTCGCTCGATGCTGGAATAGTTAGATTTCCCATTTTTACTGCCGCATTTTGCCTGTTTTCATAGATGTATTTGATTGATAGGGCTTCAAAAGATCAATGCGCACTATTTTCTGTTTTTGCGACATTTGTAGTTGAAATAGGAATCACACACGTTGGGACACTTTTCCTGCAGCGTTAGTGTTGTCTTTGAGACAAAAATGCAAGCGCTTGAGAAGACGTAGCGCTGTGGCTCATGTGTTTAGGCACCATACCGCGCTCTCCCGAATGCGGCTTGTTCGATTTGGCTGTCCCAGAAAGTGTGCGCTGCGGTCGGCATGGCTTATGTTTAGCTGCTTTGGCTCTATGCGTAAGCATGTCCAAGCCCAAAACTTGTCGAGTGCATTGGCATACACGATTACTCGTGCATGCCATTAATAAATTGCTACAAGTGTCATCGCTCCCTGGTCACCTGCGCGTTGAAACAGGACAGCCTTGCCGTAATGCTGGTCGTAAATAGGTATTAGGAACCAGTAATGCCTGTCTCATAATTGCCTTTCAATTTCTGACAACTGCCTAATGGCTCCGGCACGCATCACGTAAGAGAAGGAGATTTATGCGGGCAAGAACAGCCAACCTTTATTGGGTTCTGCTCATCCAGATTCTGTATTTATTCCCAGATAAGACCTTTTTTGTGGCATACCGCCCTATAGATGCCAACGGATGCATCATCTCCTGAAAGAAGCCAAATAAATGAAGCTTCGGAAGAGTTCATCAATCGATTTTGTGCAAATAAACATGGAGTGTAGACTCGAAAGATTTGCCAAACTAGGGCTGGGTGCCAGATCTAAATCAAATGGTCCGGACTAGTATATCGGGCTTAAACAAAGCACAATAACAACTCTTTTCAATGCGCAACAGACTAGTAAATGCGCCCAATACAGAACCGTCAGCATTCTCTTCTTTGTTGACACGGCAGTATTACCGAAAAGTGCAAGTTCCAGTACCTGTACGCATCCATTTCTGTTGCCACTTTTAAAGCACTAGAGTGGAAGCTCTTTCCTCCGATGTAGAAACAAACTATAGCTATTCAGATGCTTATGCGCAACACGATGCCATAATCGACATTGTGCCCAATGATTTAATATTGTTCAGTTTACGTAATTTTGTCTTATGGTAAAAAACGCGTGACGCCGCAGTTTGTCTATGTTCAAGATATCACTTTGCTGACATCTCATGACATTGATGTAAGGCAGCACATAAAAAAGAATAATATGAACAACATAGCAATGGACTGATGTTGTGTTCTGTATTCAAAACGTTTTCATACATGACATTAGAGGTTTCGCTCGTTGGTAAGGTTCCAAAAACATTTTTGGCCTCAATGACATTGTAACGTTATGAGAGCCGGTATAGCAAAACAAGAAAAAGACACGTACAGCCACGCGTTCTATTTCAGAAAAAGCTTGCGCTAATGCACTTCAAATACTTTCATTTCAGCCCAAGTCAGCCAGCGCTTTTCGCTGCATAGGTCGTGCAGAATCCTCTCGAAGAACAGACCTATCGGTAAAGACACCCACTCTCTTCGTGTCGCCGTCACAAAGTCTGCCCACGTATCGGTTCGCGAGTAACTTCTCGAAAATAGGTCCGAATTTCACCCTGACTTAACCTTTTGGACGCCGCTTACGCAACTAATCAAAGCCAGATTAATCAATACACATACAAAGATAATCTATTGATACCACTCTTCCTATCTGACGGCTTAAGCAAACGCTTCTCTTCGAATGTACCATACAACGCCTCACCAGATTCAGTTGACATTTTATCTTAAATCGAACAACTCTCACCTACTATTAGCGCCGCAGTGTGTGTAAAGAAATTCACCTTCTCCAGGTGCGACTCTACGAACTCCAGCTGAACACTTCCTCCCATTGCAAAATTCTGCAGACTTACCCGTATATCTACGTGTTTGCGCTTATCATAACACTGCTCGCAGACTTGACTTACCGAATCGTGACTTTTTATGAACCATCAAGAGTACGGGCTCAGCCACCTGGAATCCAATCCGGCTTACCAGCTATTCAAATTATTATAGTCGTGATCTAACATGGGAAACGGACATTATCAGCCGCCGGAATTGAAATCGACAAATTTGTCGATTTTCTCATTGCTAAAATATCAGTGGATTTCGTGGGTCGAACATATCTTGATTCCATCCATATTACCATGCTTCTACTCACTGAATGCTTGTTGCCTTTGTCTGCAGCGAAGTCGGCTTCGATTCAGAATCTGGGTACAGCTGTGTCTAACCAGCTCTTGGTACCGTCAAAAGTCGCTTCACTAATAATAGGTACTCTCATTATCGATTTAATTCGCATAGCAAGTTCAGGGTATTATGGTCGGATGATGCGTGCGCCGCGTGTCTGTATGAAATGCAAACCGATTTCAGGTTGGTTGCAGAGGAGTGACACACTCGGCTAACTACAATTGACCAACAATTCGGGATTGTCTGTCCTATTCTTTTCATGACGGGCTTGAGCAGCAAAGTTTGTTCGTTTTCTTATATCGTAACTTGTCACGACCTGGTCTGTGTACTCCATTTGCATCAGCAAACCCGTGTGTGTCCATTTATCCGTCTTTAGTCAGTTGCTAAACAAGTGTACTCGCATCTATGTCATTCTGCTCGACGCGCACTCTAAGACAAATTTTTGTACGTGCCCGATGATCCCCATAAATCATGCCAGGTCATCTGCGCTCACCGCAACTGTAACGGGGTGAATCGTAACACAACAATTTATAAGAAATTGTTAATAGAATACAACTACAAGAGTTATATTCTCAGAATTTTGTCATAAGGACAATATTCTGCAGCACTTACGAGTAGTTCCTGATTGGTTGATATAGGCCATTATATCAACCAACGAAGACGCGCCACGATAGACGCACGCAATGAGTGGTGAGCAGATAGTTGATATGCACATTTGTATTCAGACATAGTTAGATGAAGATAAATAGTGATTTATTACAGATATTAACTATGATAAATACAGTTCTACTTTTTACTTTGATCAAGTACTCGCTTCTTCTTACCGTCTTCCTCTGCACGTACCAGTGTACGTGAAGTTCCGAGGCACCGCCTTATTCTGTCATCAGAATAAGTAGCTTGTACTGTCATCGGTACAAGCTTCAGGGTGCCCCGTTACACCTGGTAGCACTTCGTAGTCCGTCCAAGGACAAAGTTCACATCTAACATGAATATGTTAGATGATGATGATGACCAAAGCTTTCACGCTACGCGTGACGGCTACTCCCATTTGAGCGATGTCGAATGGGATGCGGTTGAACGAATGGGTTCGACCATGGGCATCCATGCTGTTAGCGTCATGCTAGAGGCTCTCAATAGAGATGCCCAACATGCTACTGTCGCCAAGTTCATTCAAAATGAACTTGACGCTGAACGCGAGAAAGTAGCCTTGCTTCACCAACAAGGTTCTCAACAAGCAGAGTTGTTGAGAGAACAGGGTGCTCAACAGTTTGAACTGTTGAGACAGCAGCAGGCTGATGCTGGTGGGTAGATGCACTTCGCGTCGACCCGAGAACTTAAAGATTGACATCTCCAAGTATAAGGGAGTCGAAGAGGACTCCCTCCTGAGATTGTTTGTTGAATCAGACGACGCCGTAAGGGCGCGTCGCATCGACGACGGGGATATGCAAGCTGCAATTGCCCAATCAAATCTGGCAGGACGTGCCAAGACTTGGGCTTTGGGGCTCAAGTCGCACGACCCACATGCGTTTGGGTCGTTAGAAAGTCTTCAAGTCGCGGCTCAGACAAGCGTTTGAACCGCCTAGAGCTGAGTTCAGAGCTCGAACCGAACTCTTGAAGATCAAATAAGGTAAGCGTGATGTGCACGCTTACGCGCAACATATACGACATCTCACGAGTTGTATAAGTTCCAACCTGGTTGATGAACACACGTTAGTTTCGGTGTTCATGCAGGGTCTTGCGGATGGTCCCGTCAAGACTCACCTGTTCCGACTTGAACTGGATTCACTAGAACAAGCCATTTCCATTGCGAAACAGGAAGACTTCATTCTGAGACAGGCTCGCGCCAGCTCGACAGCATATCGTCAACCGAGACGATATGACAGCGGAGGTCCAGAGCCGATGGAATTATGTTATGTAGAGAGCGAGAAGGCTCGCTCTACAGACTACAAGAAGTTGCAGAGATGCAACAGATGTCAAAAGACAGGACACTACGCTTACGAGTGTAGTGCCCCTCGTCCAGTTTCTCGCAACACTGGGCGTAGTGACCGTCCACCCATGAGAAAGGGGCAGACACGCGGGTCCGCTGCTGGTGCAAAGACACAACAACGGGATGGACCGTCAGAAAACGGACAGGATCAGTAGGTGCGGAGCACCCTACTGGTCCAGCAACGTCAAGAGAATTTGTAGGCCTCTTGATGAAGGTTGCTCCCAACGCAAAAACGTTGTGCGTTGCTGCTCTAGGTAATGAGGTCTCACTCATTACCTTGAAACTCGAAGTGACGAATAACTTGTCCCTTCGAGCTCTAGTCGATTGTGGGGCGTCCAACAATTTTGTGCGACGCCAATCGCTAGAAGATGGTCACTTTAAATTCAGTGAATGTGACACACCTCCTACGAGGATGACGGTACGTCTTGCGACAGGCGCATCCGTAACCGTCATGAAGCGTATAGTGAAGATCCACTGTACGCTAGAAGATACCCAATATGTCGATGATTTTATCGTACTGGATTTGGATGACAAATTTGATGTCATCCTTGGAATACCGTGGCTCAGAAGGTACGAACCACGGGTAAACTGGCAACATCGAACAGTAACGATGCCTGCCGCTTGTTCATCAGATGGCCATCTGATGAACGTTTTGGAGCGTCCACAAGCGTGTGGATGTACTACGAGTGAGTGCGATGGCCTCACTTGTGGTACGGTCGTTAGTACGACTGCACAAAACCTTAGTGTAGCAAACGGTTACACTTCGGAGCAAAGTTCCGGCGGCTGTGAGGAAACACAGGCTGCGCCAAAGGTCCACCACTCGAATAAGTCGGGTGGACCGGGAAAAAGATGTATCCCTAGCGGGGAACACCTCGAAGAGAAACAATCGATCGCTCAGGTTAAGCGAAACAATAATTCTAGATCCACTGGAGAGTCTTTCGTTGATGATCTCGCTGTGGTTGCGCAACCCCAGCTAGAGGAAGTTAAGGGAATAAGTCCCGATATTACAGATACGGTGGAAATAAGTTCCCCGAAATCCGAGGGAATAAGTCCCCGGTAAGCCGAAGGAATAAGTTCTTCGAGGCCTGAGGGAATAAGTCCCCAGGAAATGACAGAGACATTGAATGTCCTAGTCAATAACGAATCAAGTGTAGGCGCTTATACACTTGATCTGATTGCGCCTCCGAAGTTGACTTCGGAGATCACTCAGTTGCCAACGCTCGAACATAAAAGGTTCTTGCGTGATCTGCGTAGTGGCAAAGTCAAGCAGATCTGCGTAGTGGCAAAGTCAAGCAGATCTGCGTACTCGTCGCTGATGATGAGTGCGTAGCCGACATAAGGTCAGCAACAGTGTTTACTGAGAACGAGAGAGTTCTCAGTAGTTCATCGATGGGCGAGAGCGTCCTCGATGAAAAGACACGAGTTGAGCGATATGACTCCCAACCGTGGGAATCGCTCAAGACAAATCCTCTCTATGAAGATTTGGTTGAATTCAAGGATGTATTCCCTGAAACTGTTCCGTGCGAATTACCGAAGGATAAAGGTACCCGACACGAGGTCGAGCTTAAACCAGGCTCGAAGTACTGTGTCATGAAGCAGTGGCCACTGCCTCGTGAACAAGTACTCGCGATCGACAAATTCTTTGCCGATCGTTTAGCTGTGGGCCATGTGAGGGAATCAACTTCCCCACAAAGCTCTCCGACCTTCTGTGTGCGAAAAGCAACAGGAGGGTGGCGGATAGTGCATGCATTCAACAAGTTGAATGCTGCAACGGTACCGGCTCAGACGCCGATACCAAGGAAGGACGTAATCATTGATGGTATGTCAAAGAGTACCATCTTTTCGTCCATGGATTTGATGGATGGCTTCTATCAAATCCTTATGCGAGAACGGGATATACCCTAGACCGCAGTTAGCACGCCTAGCGGCATGCTCTGGGAGTGGCTAGTAATGCCACAAGAGCTTAGTAATGCCCCTGCCACGTTCAACAGATGTGTATCACATCTGTTGAGACCAGTACGAGAGTTCGCGCCGAGTTATTTCGATGACGTATTCATCCATAGTCGGGCTATGGATGGAAAGTCGGACGTTGATGTTCACAGGTACCACGTCCGACAGGTTCTTACAATCATGCGAAAGCATCAATTGTATGCCAATCTCAAGAAGTGTATATTTGCAGCAAGCGAAAAATACCACTTCTTGGGTGAATCGTTGGTAAGAACGGTGTACGTCCTGATCCCGAAAAGATCAAGGCGATCACCGACTGGGCTGTGCCAGTTGATGTCAAAGGTCTTCGAAAAATCCTTGGGCTAGCGGCGTATTTGCATAAGTATTCACGCAACTTCGCCGAGATGACTGTGCACCTCTCTCGTTTGTTGAAAAAGAACGAGAGGTGGTTATGGAACGCTGAATGTCAGCGCTCCTTTGATGGTGTCAAGCAGAGCTTGATACAATCCCCAGTCCTAGCAATAGCCGATCAGTACAGGCCATTTCATGTGGCCTGTGATGCCAGCGATTTTGCAATCGGCTGTGCATTAATGCAGTACGATCTTGAAGGCGTTGAACGCGTCGTCTGCTATCAGTCGCGTCAGCTGCGACCAGCTGAGCGGAACTATCCAGTGCATGACAAGGAACTCCTTGCCATGAAGTATGCACTCGCGAAGTTCAGAGTCTATCTATTAGGAGATAGACCTTTTATTGTTTACACTGACCATGCGTCATTACGCACGGCAGTAAACAGCCCGCACCTTTCACAACGAATGGCGCGGTGGTTGTCATTCTTTGCGGAATACAACTTTACGGTAGAGTACAAACCAGGACGACTTAATGTCGTCGCTGATGCACTCTCACGTCGTCCCGACTTTGAAACAGTCGCGAAACCCAACAGTGAGACAGCCACTGTTGCAGTTATGACGTCCTCAGTACCATCTGCAACGTTGCATGATGATGTGAGGCGGGCGTATGCCCAAGATGGTGAGATAGTGAAGTTGTTGGCACATCTCTCACAACCATCTCGAGAATCGTTGAAACGATTATCGTATGCGTATCGATCTGCATCAGATCGATACACTACTCGCAACGGTTTACTGTTTTATACAGCCGTTTCTGGTGACACACCACGTGTTGTCATCCCAGATGATACTGATCTGCGTTTGCGGATCATGTTCGAGTATCACGATGCTCCTATAGGAGGACATCGTGGTCGGGAGAAAACATATCTCACGGTGAGTCGAGACTTTTACTGGCCCCGCCAGTATCAGTTTGTGCGGAAGTACGTTCGCGCATGCGAAGTCTGTCAACAAGTGAAGTCAAGTCCTTCACTGCGTGCACCTTTACAGCATCTACCGGTTCCGGCTGAGTGCTGGGAATCCATCTCAATGGATTTTGTCTTCGGGTTACCCAAAGACGCACGCAGGAATACGGGTATTCTCGTATTTGTTGACAGATTCAGCAAAATGGTACACCTTGTGGCTGTACCAGAGTCAATCACGGCAAGTGGCTGTGCTTGTGTCTTTATTGACACCATCTTCCGACTTCATGGTTTGCCCAGTGAACTCGTATCAGACAAAGATCCACGATTCACTGCTGATTTCTGGCGTTCCGTGTTCAAATCACTCGGAACGCGCTTGAAGATGTCGACATCTGATCATCCAGAGTCAGATGGTCAGACGGAACGTGCCAATCGTGTCCTTGAAGAGATACTTCGAGGATACGTACACTCCTTTAAGATTCGGAGTGAGTTCTTGTCCATGGTAGAGTTTGCCATTAACAACTCGGTGCATGCGTCCACGACACATACACCGTTCTACGTGAATGGCTTGCGCCATCCACGTGTACCCACCTTACCCGAGTGCAACTCTGGTTTAAGGGGGGAGAGACTCGCGCGAGCAAAAACCGATTTGGTTCACGCTCTGACGAAGAGGTCATTGCGTTTGGTGCCGATATCGACAACATCGATATCGAAGAAGATGATGCCAGTGAGAGTGCGGAAGCCCTCACTGAAGAAAAGATTGATGTTGCTGCAGTGCACTCACAGCGCACTGAAGCTAACGGGTCATCAGATAAATTCATACTGGCTCGTGAAACGGTAGTCCGTTTCGTGCAAGACTCCATCGCCAAAGCGGTGGATAAGCAAAAGCAAAACGCTGACAAGAATGGAAGGGAAAATACTCTTTTATTTAATAAAGGTGACTTAGTCCTACTGTCTACGGTTAATCTACCAAAGCATGTGGTGACTAACTTGGGTAGCATTAAACTTCTACCCAAGTACATCGGCCCATTTCGTGTCTTGCATCGCCTAGGCAATGCATACACGATCGAACTGCCACGTAAGATGCGAACGCATCCCACGTTTTACGTTGGTCGGCTTAAGCCGTACCATCAGTACGCTGCTTCTTCCGATGAAGAACGCCCTTGCGCGCAAGCATCTCACAGAGGGCCTTGTGCTCCCGATGGTGGATATCGACAAGGGTCTGAAGCGCAGTTATCTCAGCCCGAGACCACTCAACATCCCCACGAGCTACCCTTAGCTCTTCACGAATAGATGTAAGAGCTCTCTCGTTCTCAAGCTGAGCAAAGGCAAACTCAGCTCGATGCTTCAAGACAGTGTCCACCATTTGGAGACGCCTATTCCGCTCATGCTCGAGATCGTCGCGTAACCCTTGCGTTACGCGATCAAAGAAGCTCTCAGGAACACACGCTCCCCCAAGATAGTTTGGAGAGTGTTTTCCCTCCTCCTCCACCTCCTTTGGAGGACTCTCGCGGTGGCCAGCGCTATCTGGTCGAGAGGCTGTTGAACCACCGCGATGTGAATGGACGTCGGACGAGTTACCTCGTCCGGTGGCGCGGTTATCCCCCGTCCTGAGATACTTGGGAGCCCCACTCCCAACTTATGATCGACGTACTGGGTCTGGTCGAGCAGTACGACGCGGCACATCCTGTGCCGCAGAAGGACCGCCGGAGAAAGTCTTCCCGGCACGGTCGTAAAGGGATTTCAGGTTGTCAATCCCTTCGTGCATCTCAGTAGAGATACTTACGCGCCATCACGGGCTAGTAAGAAGGTAAGCCTCCTTAGGTGCTCGTGCAGAGTTGTTCACACAACATGGGCACGAGTCTCCTCAGGAGAGACAGGGTAACCCACCCTCCTTAGACAGACGATGCAGCTTATAGCGTGCACCTGTCGGGGTTCTCTTCTTAAACTTATCACGATCTCTGATAGGTTTGTCGTTCCAAACGTCACGACCTACATCCTCAAGGTTATGGATGTAAGCGTTCCACGCTTGAAGCAGCGAGGGACCATCACGTTTGTGATTCCTACTGTACCATCGATGTTTAAAGAAAGCATCGATGAAGAACTCATGTTCAGTGCGATAGTTTTTCGCACTGGGGTCAAGGTGATGGATCCTTGACGAATCGAACAATCGTGTTCGATAGCGATCACTTGTCGTCGCCGACAAGTGATCCATGACAGATTTGGGAGGCATCCATGCCTTCTTCCCGGGAGCGAGACGCAACACACTGCGGTCCCGCTCTTTTTGCGACGTGCCGACAGAAATACTGGCACCTCGCTGCGAAGTGGTGTCAATAGGAGAACCGACACCACTGTGAGCGCCCGAGTCTCGCGACCTCGAGCGCCTTCGCTTTGGCGATGGTTCATCAGATTCGTCAGATGAACCAAAGATGCTACGACGCATAGCATCATCCATGCCATGCTTGGCAGGCGGCTTGTTTTCAACCGTTTTCGATACAGATCCGTCTTCCGTATCAGGAGAGTATGAGACACCGAGCTCGTACTCTGTGAAGACATGAGTGTCTTCATGAAGATCGCCTGCATCACCAGGTGACACAGGCTGAGTCGCTTCAGCAACCGATGAGACATTAGCTGCTGTGGTTTCTGCTTCGGCGTCCGCACAGAGACGTGTGGACGCGCTCTCGGCGGCCTTGCTCGCGCACTGCATGGGCTTGTTGACCATGCGATGAGATGTTGGAAAGTGGACTCGGACCAACAAGTGCAAACCCTGTCCCAAATGATTTGGGACGAGTATCCGTTTAGTCAATCAGTCACTAACGTGACTGATAGATAAGGGGGGTGTAACTGGGTGAACCGTTACATAACAATTTATAAGAAATTGTTAATAGAATACAACTACAAGAGTTATATTCTCAGAATATTGTCATAAGGACAATATTCTGCAGCACTTACGAGTAGTTCCTGATTGGTTGATATAGGCCATTATATCAACCAACGAAGACGCGCCACGACAGACGCACGCAATGAGTGGTGAGCAGATAGTTGATATGCACATTTGTATTCAGACATAGTTAGATGAGGATAAATAGTGATTTATTACAGACATTAACTATGATAAATACAGTTCTACTTTTTACTTTGATCAAGTACTCGCTTCTTCTTACCTTCTTCCTCTGCACGTACGAGTGTACGTAAAGTTCCGAGGCACCGCCTTATTCTGTCATCAGAATAAGTAGCTTGTACTGTCATCAGTACAAGCTTGAGGGTGCCCCGTTACAGCAACCGGCAATTTATCGATGTACACTCCAACAAATTGACAAATGTCATACCGCCTGTTTAAAATAACCACAATTAATAGACGCCTGTCAGCTGACCCGAATTTCCTTAGTTTATCGTGAGCACGAATCCACAACCTGCTAGCCTGACTACACCATAAAAAAGTCAACAGTCGATACCTAATTCTCCTTCTATTATCCACATCGAGCTTACACCACGCTGTCAGATTTTCCACTCGTTGTTAAACGTATTTATTTCCTTTATTTTTTCCGTGTATATGTGCTCGTTCGTCATGTCTGCGCATGACAGGCACTACTCAACGCCGCGACAACATCAGAATGACTTTATCGTACTCATTCCATCACCGCTTTCTATTAATGCTAAATTCATTTTCGATACTTGAACCCAAAGCATGGCCTTTAAATGTTCAATGGCACTACTAACGTCCTTTTTAAGCCCACGTGGTAAGAAAAAGTGAGCTGCTTTGGGGTAGTACTTCCACCACACATATTCCATTCTATTCGAGGGCACCATACATCTCCTTGATTACAACAAAGTATTTGTCGTTGCAGCAGCACTAGAAGCCTTGTTTGAAGTTCTTATAAATAAAATATCGTTACCCTGTTCACGAAAGCACGAGATGTTTTGTCTAATGCTGTTATACTATCATCACAAGCAGCTACCTCGTATCGCATCTTGTGCAGTCGTACTAGTACTTTCAGTCTCAAATGTGCACAAAAAATGACTTTGCGTTTAACCGAACCTGTTCCGTTCGCCTGAGTCGCTGGAGTCGCCAATGCACAAAGCCTCATTTGTTTCGAGATGCGCGCGTTTGGGCTGGGCGGTATGATCCATGTGAGGATATAAATTTGTCAGACATGTGTTTTCGGAATGTGTTTTACTGTGGAGTTTATAGACTTGATCTCCTTAAACCTTGTCACTTCAGCCAAAATTACGCCAACTGCGCTCCCTCGCCCAGCATTTTATTATTTGCAACGCCGTGCATCCTAACTATTATTTAGTAAGATTTGTATGATGGTAGCCTGTGCGATTTTGAAAGCATATAAATCGGGATGGTTTGCCTGGATTGGCTTTGCTAAATCGCGAACCCAATCCAGGCAGACGGTCCCAAGGGTGTACGCAGTACTTTTACAGACTATCTCCCAAAAGCTTATAAACACCTTGCAACATAACCATCCTTTTTATTTATAATTATGCAGTAGTTTCTCTCTACTTTGACATTGCTGGCTTGGTTGCCATACCCACTCACCTATCGCGCGATACCTACTTCTTTTGCAGATCAAATGTATCGCTGACCACACCACCATGTCGTTCCTAGCGTGTTACGCCAAGCCGACCTTGTAAAGCAAAATATCGGCAGTCAAAGCGCCACTTTACTTGCCATATAGTGCTCAAAGATTTGGGCCGCATCAACCACCTTGGTCTGGCCTAGCATACCCCTACAGTAATTTGGACAGTGTTCGGTTTAACTCACCATATACGAGATATCCAGGAAGTTTTTAGAAGTCATGTGCCATCAATAGTCGAAGCAGATGACTATTTCGGTCACGTGCAAGTTGCTGTCATAGTCTTTTCGAGACTGCTTCTTTTTCACTGCCTATCTTTTTAATTTCCTTACGCACACAAAAGACGAATTTTAGGGTTTTCATTAGTGAGGGTGATCCTGATGCAGGATTCTTGGCCAAGTTTACAAAATTATCAAGACATAATTGGTGTTCTCGTCTGTTAAACCTAATGCGCCTTGCTTTACGCTTTTCGACATTCACTCCTGTGCCTGCGACGACACTAAAATCTAAATTTGCCTGTGCTACCAACTAATTGCTGCCTAGTACACTAAAAAGAAGAGGCGTCCAGTCGAGATCTCAACATTTCCAAAAGCGGGTCCTTCATTCGTATCGGGATTTATAATGTATGCCCTGAAGATATTAATCAATTTTCCCATTTTTATCGAAGAAGCGCCTCGTTGATTAAAATACGATTGGTAATGCGCGACGATACGACTATTAATGCAAAATACAGCAATCAGGAATGTATAGTCGAAATATCCAGCAGACTTAGAGTAGAAAACGAGATTGTAAAATAACAAATAAATTAGTTCACTTTGAATTTTGCATTCACAACACAAGCCGTTGACAACATTCAAAAGCCTACGATAAACCGACCCTTCCCCCGGCGCCGACTTCACTTACAACACGGAAGCTTCCTCCGCCACCAGCCCTCGCATCAAAAAGTTTGATAATACTAACTTCCACACTTGGAAGTTGAAAATGCAGGTGGTACTAGGGAAGCAGGACCTCTGGAAATTGAAATGCGAAAGGATCAAGATGAAACTTCTAACCACTGTACTTACCTAGTCAAAGTTAGAGCGCCAGTCAAGCAAAGTGCTGGCGATCATCCGTCTCCCTTTGGAATCTTCTCGAATGCCGATCATCCGTTCGGCGATTGGGGCTCACGATGCATGGCCTCAACAAGAAGAGCACTAATTGAAGAAGAGGATAGTGAACTAGCTATTTTTTTGTCGACGCTTCTTCACGACGGTGATTAATAAAGGTGATGATTTGTTGGGGAACATCAACGAGTTTAAGACTCCGGCAGAGCAGCTAGATGCGGTCGGCGCTTCGGTCAGCGAGGAAGACTTGGTGATCATGCAAGTCATACAAGTCCACGATCACGGCGCTGGAGTCACGTGCCGACTCTTTGGCGTGGGAGCTTGTGACGTCTCGGATTTAACATGACGACATGAAGCGCAAGGATCAAGGCAGCAAAAGGGTCACTGCAGGTCAAACGTTCACGACGAATGGATTAGTAGCGCAGTTTAAGAAAATTAAAGAAGGATGGCGCGTGCAACTATTTTGGCAAAATGGGTCATTACCTTGCGGAACGGTCCTCGTGGATCTAAGACAATGCGGACTGGCAGCGTCCGCAGGGTCCGCAATGTTCAAATGTGGCACACAACCAATGTGATAACTCGAATAATTTTTTCTTTGCCGTTGTAAAGGGGATTAGCAACTGCGTCAAGAATCCGGCACGGCCTATAGACTCCGGTGCGGCGCTGCTCATGTCTGATCGACGCAGCACATGTCGTTTCGAATCGATTCATGACGAATTACAAGACTATCATTCCGGTTGACGTTCACCTCATGGATGACGGATTTGTGTAGGCTATTGGGATCAGCGACTTACTTATGATGATGAAAACCCAAGCGCCGCCAAAAAAGATGTGCTTGCAAACGTTTTGCACATTCCGGAGCTATAACCTTATCTGTCCTTGGTCGGAATATTTACCATGAATGTCACGGCAGTGACGCTTGAAACCAGCACTTTATGCCTTCCAGAAGTGGAAGGTCAGCGAGCGTGCTGTCAAAGGTCTCTTTAAGCTGTGCACGAAATTTGTGGAGATTGAGTGCGCTGCAAGTTAATCCAAGAATGCTTAGATGGGCAAGTCGTACCCGTGGCACCTGCGCCATGGCCCCTTGGCTATGATGGACTCAAATCAATCGTGAAGCAGAAGCTAGGTATCGGTATAGACACTGCGTCAGTGAGCAAGTGATATCTTTGCTATGGATGTACTCTCTGGAAGCAGACTTGAGAATACTTTCAGACAACATAGAGCCAGCCAGCCAAGAACCTGCTTGACGTCTTGTGCTCCAATGTATGCAAACCGATGCAGACTGCGACATTCTCCGGCAAACAATACTTTGTGACGTTTATCAACGCCTCAGCAGGACAGAGTAGCCAAAAGGATGAAGTGGAATATGGTCGAGAGTGATACGTGCATGATTGAGCTCACGGAACTATCCAAATGGTACTGGGGTAAGTCAGCATCACCAGCAGCATCCCTAAGCAATCAATGCCCGATTCGAGCAACTGGTCATGATAAGTCTATGCTTGAGGTGTGTACACAGGAGAAACCGTTTTTGGAGAATCTGAAGGTATCTGAGTGCTACGCGTATATGAAAATGCTGATAGAGAAGAGGTCGAATCTTGATTCGCGATCGACATTGTGTCGCTCCTTGGGATACTCGGACCACGAAAAAGCGTATCGATTTGAAGAGCTATCAGGCTGTCAGACCTAGTGAGTCGCGGCGCCCAGTTCATGAAAGAAACCTTTGAAGCGGAAAATACGCAAAGGAAATCAACAGCAATAGTTCCGAGTACAGTACCACTTATGAAGCGAACAGAGGTGAAGACTACAACGTTTGACACGACGAAATCAACAGTGACTATATGAAAAAGTAAGCACTCGAATCACTTTCGATCCATGAGCGGTTCCTATGGCAGCAAACGCACCGTACAGTCGACCACCACAACATCCGCAGCAGCAACATATTGATCAATTACCGGGTTCCAAGCTCCATCTACAGACGCACCACTGGAACCTTTCGACACCCAGCGGAGACATAATTGTGTGGGAGTATAGGTCAAGCGAACACAACGTCAGTACAGGGGAAAGCGTCATCACTCGAAGAGGTGACGGCGATACTTGCGTCAATCGATGAAGAAGAAGACTGTGCTCACGTCGTAGATTCAGTGGGAGAAGTTCCGATGAAATTCGTATCAGCGATGGAAGTTGACGACGTGAGCTAGTGGCGAGAAGCGTGCGATACAGAGTTTCATTTTTTGTCCAACAACAAGACGTGGGAACATGTGCCATTTCCAAGCGGTCACAAGGCGGTCACCAGCAAGTGGCTAATCGTGATTATTGAAAATGCTGACGGTTTCGTTGAACGGTACAAGGCCTGCCTTCTGGCGAAAGATTATTTATACAAGCTTATATTGGAATTTAGATAAGATGTTCGCTCCGGTGGCCAAGTTTGCGTCGATATGGATCATTTTGAGCACCGCCGCGCGAAATAACCTCGTGCTGCACCGGGTGGATGTCAAGACGGCATTTCCCAATGTTCTGCTTGAAGAAGAGATCTCATTGAAGCATCTTGATATATTAAGTCATGCCAATAATAAAAATTACCACGTGTCTAAGCTTAAGCGTGTGCTGGACGGACTCAAGCAGTCGCCACACATGTGGAATCATATCAGCGAGTTCATGCACAAGACAGGCTTAAAAAGTGCGAGATGATCCACTGCGTCTACGTTAGGCGTGACAGAAATTCACGATGTTTATAGTTCTCGAAGTTGACGTCATCATCCTTGCGTGCGACGACATGGGTTTTCTCGTAGCTACTAAGTGTGCATTTAGCGAAAAATTCGAGATGTCCGATCTTGGACTGCCTCGGCACGGAAGTCGAGCGCAATGACAAGTCGTACAATTCATCGATGAAATAATCTAAGCTCCTGCGCTCGATCCTGACCAAGTTCGGCATAAAAGACTTCAAGCTCGTTAAGAAAAAAAAAACCGCAAGACTTCTGACTTAAATTGAAAAAAAAGTGCGCAAAGGAAAGTGCAAGCATGAGGATTCCATGAAAGGTGTGCCATACCGGAGTGCTGTTGGAGCCGGGACGTACGTAATGGTTGACACGCTCCAGACATATCATCTTCAGTGGGACTGCTCAGCCAGTTTACTGCTGACCCGTGTCTAACACACTGGCAAGCAGTTATGTGCGTACTACGGTACCTACCAGCGGCTCCAACGCTCGTTATTCGTTTCATCGGCGCTGGTGATGGCAAGTTAATCGGCCATTTTTAAGCAGACTGGGCTGGCGATATCGAGACGAGACGTAGTACCAGCGTGTACATGTTTGAGATTAACAACGGCTGCATCAGATTTTGCAGCAAGAAGAAGATCAGCATGGAACTCTCGTCCACTGATGCAGAGTACGTGGATCTCTCGGAAGCGACTTAAGAGGCAGTGTGGAGTATGGAGTTCAGTCGTGAGGTCGGCGAAGAATCATACAACGAAGCTATACCTTATTTTAAGACAATCAAGGTAATACTCCGTTGGCAAAGAACCAGGAGTGTTTCACGGGCACGAAGCGCATTGACATAGGCTACCACTTTGTGCGTGTGAAGGTCAGGAAAAATCAATTCGTGATACAGTTCTGTCAGATGCGAGACATGCTCGCAAAAATTATGACAAAGGCGATGCAGCGCCGCAGTTAATCACCCTTCGAACACACACTCGGCATTACTGCCGCTGTTGCTGCCGAGTCAAGTGGTAGTGTAATCGAATGATCGACTCGGCAACTAAGCGACATCTAGTAATGTGCGACGTGGCGATTCTAAATATGCGATGTGGCGATTAGTAACGCGCGACGTCACGATTGCTAATGTGTGATGTGGCGATTAGAAATGTATAGTAGAATTTATAAGTAGGGATAGGGTGGCAGAAGAGGTTGCGAACTAAGGACGTATATCCATTCACTTTGCATTTTGTATATCACGACACAAGCCATTGACAACACAATGGCTCAAGTAATTGAATGAATTGAAAATTTATGTTCAATTTCAGCATAATAGAAGCAGCTTAAATTTTTACGGTTAGATTTTTATCGATCAGTCCATGCCGCTCTTGATCAACAGTAAATCTAATAACGCCACCAGATACCATTTATAATTGGCAAAATATTCTCATATAAAATAAAATTAATTGCAGTATAAAATGATAGATGATGCACAAATAAATGATTAGTGTGATAATCAGAGAGTAGATAGAATTACCCAGATAATTTTTACAAGAACTAGAAGACATCGAGACTCGATTCGAATTGTATCTTTGTCAGACCGCCTGGCCCACGCGCAGTCATGAGATCAAGTCTAATTTTGACTTGGCTGGATGTCACTGTACAAATTGGTGCACATGTACTCTTACGACAATATCCTTTACCTATGTCGTAGCATCTCGTCAAACCTTAGCAACTCTATACGATGATACTACACGTCAGGAATCACTCCATGGACAAAACCTACCATGGGCGGACGAAGATCATGCACCTTTACTACCAAGCATTACAAGGACACGCTCATCATAACCGTATGCATCAGGTGTTCATGTTGCAATTTGTGCCTTCATGAAGAAGTGGACACGACAAAACTTTGAAGCTCGCACTGCAAAGCATGAGTCCAAGATGGGTATACTTTGATGACGCAACACGCCTGCATGTCGTGCTATAGACTCCTTTGCATTGTGTAATCGCATTCGTATTGAACTTCACATGCCGTTCCTTTAGACAGACATAAACTTCAATAGAATGTACGATGCTACTGATGGCTTTCGACAATGGTAACATCCATACTTTGTCCGCGCATGAGCTCACTCGATAGTTCGCCAGTTTTGCATACGAATGTGATTGTTGTGGAATCTTCTTGTCTTTAAAAGCCGAGAGAAGACTTCTCGAGATGCGTTTCGCCAAGACCTTCTTCTGATGTTTAATCGCATGCGTTTTGTTCTCGGACCAGTGTCTTTGGCTGGGATCCTGATGACAACCGTATCAGATGTGGTCTTCTTACCAACTACAATGCTGCGTCGTGATTGCTGGAGCTGCCACAAGATGGTCAGGTCGATGATCGAGTGTTAAGCAAAGGTAATGGTCTGCGGTCGACATTGTTGTCCCGTTGAACACGTCGCCATATCAAAATCGCCTCCTCCAATTTTGCTACTCTACAATGGCGCAGCTTGCTACTTATCATCGAGGTGTCCGAGCAAAGTGAGTAGCGTACAGCGGGTACATCGTCATCGGTCCATGGGCCCTGTCTTCCGAAGCTTTGAGCTTGGTTTTCGGCCCGAATCTTCCTACAAATTACCAACTCGTGCTTTGGATTATCTACAATCTCTTTGGTCCAAATTAACGAAGTCTCTAGGGGACGCAGAGCAGTGAGTGGCAAACCAAGTCATCACAAGACCATGTACCTGAAAGAAGAGGTGCTCTCTGCTCGCAGCGCCCTGCGGATGCGACCAAAGAGCGAAGTGTCTTCTGTCCACACTTTTGTCTCTGGAAATGCGGTAACGGGTCAAGGCAGTTTGGAGGCGGTGACGCAGCTCGAGCAGCTCTTCGAGCGCACGGTGCAGGTTGGCGAGAACCAGTCAGGTCTGTTGCTCGGGTCGGACAGTAGTCGCCGACGCTTCCTTGTGACACACGCAATGCGCAACCTGCGTGGAAAATTTGGGGAATTCACCGTCGTGTACCTCAATGGCGTGATTCTCCAGAACGAGCTCGAGGCTTTCAAGGAATTTACGGCTCAGCTTACACGAGCTACAGCAGTGAAACATCCTGTAGGTTCGAAACAATGACGTTTGATGGTGACGATATCTTCGAAGCAGCTAGCTACTGATGTTATATTGGGTGTCACTGCAATGATGGAGAACAGAGTGTGTCCTACTGGAACATGTACGAGTATCTGCGCAGTTTGCTTGTCTCGAAAGCCAAAGCTGGAGATCACGTGGTTGTCATTCTAGACGCCTTAGACCAATTTGTGCGAGAAAAGAGCAACACAAAACAGCTGCTGCTGTATAACTTGCTGGACTGGCTGCAGGTGCGATGTCACGATGTCGTTTTATCATTCATGCTAGAGCGTATCACATAGTCAACATGTCGTTCGACTGAACGTAGGCAAAAGACATCAAGATGGGCGTGCTTGGTATCACTGATAACTACAATGTCGTGGACAATCTGGAAAAGCGAGTGCGTTCCAGGTAAACGTGCATGTCTGTTCCGCTTCCGTGTAAGTTCCAAGTCGTCTAAGCTCTGTGTGCTGATCAAATCGTCTTCGCTGTCGTATTTGTTGCCGGCTAAACTGCAGATTCTCGAATCTTCAAATTGTCGTGGAGAGACCCTCGTTTGCGCAGATACGTCAACACCTCGAGCACTTGCTTTCTCTCGATACTTTCCCATGGAGTGCTCACAGCGAGTTACGACAACCTTCTACCGAATACACTGCAGCTTTTTCTTGTGGAGTGAAGAAGCTGCTACTAGAGCAAAGCAAGTTCCTTGCGAGCCTCGAGTTTGACTACGACATTGGCAAGCCGCAAGTGTTTTTCGTGAGGCTGACTTCTGCTGCAGTCCACTATCTGGATATTGATGCACCGCTACTATCGGCTCAGCATTTTTGGCGCGCTAGACAATTGCTGGAGCAGGACCACCAACTAGCTGTGCTAGAGACTGTGACAGAGCACGGCATTGCGCTGTTGATCGGTATGGGTCATCTCGAAAAAAGTGACCAAAAAGTGTTCACGCTGGAAATGGTATACGCTCGATGGGAGAACTTCCTTCGACAACACGACATGCTCACTCAACTTCCAACGCGCAGCGAAGCCCAAAAAGCTCTGGAGAATCTGCTGCGGCTGAAGCTCGTCAAGGACGCGGGAGACGCTTTCAAGATTGGGCGCGGTGGGGATGGATGCATGAAGCAGCATACTTCAGCTTTGCTACAGCCTGAATTTCGTGCTGTACATCTGAACTTTGCACCCCGGACATTGGAAGGTATGCTACGTAATGGAAGCATCAAATGCTCGACGCTGCTGAAAGAATGGGCTATCAACGGGAGTTAATCGAATCGGTGCGCACTGCACAGAGGCAGCGTAAGACAGACTGGCATTCGCATTGCGATACGGGTGCGGTGCAATGATTCATGCAATGCTAAATGCATGTTTGTATATCACACGTTTGCCCCATTTGCACCATGTGTACGTATATCTGAAGTCATGGTCTTCACAATCGTAAAATTGAGCTACCCGTGATCTTTTGTAGCCATCAAATCGTCAGTGCCCTGGTAACGCTAACGTTAAAGCGGCCGCTGGAGGTAGCATTGCATCGCGTAAGCTGGTGTTTCCTTTGCAGAGCTCAAAAACATCGTTGCTTCACTGTCATGTTGGCAGAATGACCACCCTCTAATTGTATCGAACGCACCAACAAGAGTCGGCGCTGGAAGACGACAAGCAGACACGGACGCAGCATCTATTTTCACAGTACTGCAGACACTTCTGTTCGGAGCCAGGCTTCACCAAGTAGCATGTGCTAGTACGTGCAAGTTTTTCAGCATTTCCTTCGCGCAGGTTTTCATTTTTCCGCGTCCCTATTCTTTGTCATTCATGTTCCAAACGATCCCTTGACCGTCCTCTACCGGCCTCAGCGTCCACGTGTTGCACGCAGTTCCAGAAGGTAACAGAACTAGTCGCGATGCAGCTGATTGTTTGACCTATCCACCGAAACACAACTTGGCCGCTACTTGCCCCCCTATTCGATACAACACGCGGCTGGAATGCACGTGATTGCTACGACGTCGTTAGCGAAAGTAGGCGTTATTGGTTTCGACAACACTCTGAGTTGCTTGAGTTTCCCGGCCCTTTGAATTACAAACTTATGGCTTTTGGCGCTTTCATTTCTTCCCAACTTAACATTGACGCCAACTCGTTTGCTTCGGTGTGGCCAACGAAATAACAAACAGCGTCAATGCATGTTGTTGTGCGGATGGGCAGAAGATCAATAGCCGAACGACTTAGTAGGCAAATGACGTGTACATCCACACCCACAACGACAACACATCACGAGGCAAGATAGTAACGGGCACTGGAATCCCAACAGTACATTGAGACGATGCTTGACCACGTCAGCTTGCAGCGAGTGCATAGAATTTGGTCGCGGTTGCAAGAGCACCACCACCTTTCCCCGTCGAAATAACGTCACGATCCGGGCTACTACGACTCCACCAAAGTGTCGACCAGAAGCCCTGGGCAATCAAATCGGTAACAGCGAGTGGTTTGATTGTGTCAGCCCGCAGCTTGTACAACTTCGTTAACGTATACGCACTTTTCGAGTCATTCAGCAAGGTGACGATCGTCATCAATTACTTGCGCCAATTGTGTGCTAGCAAGAAACCACCTTGGCTTACGGGTGGAACCGGCTGCTACGTGCTCGAGAAAGAAGTGAAGAGGCTCAAAAACTTTGAGCAGATTACCCGGGGCCAACTTGAGGTGCTCTGCTGTTTGCGGACGAAAGTGTGCTTCAAAAAGTACTGAGTCTTTCACAAGATCATCTGCGGCTGTTTTCTCCAGATTACTCGTCACTTGATGCATACGACATTCGTACGCGATGAAATCTGGCAATGTCCCACAAAACCGCATCAGACGGATCACGACGTATGCACGGTCTTGGACTGACTCAATCGCTCCGATAGAAGCCGTCGATGAGCTATGTCTGCTCTGTTTTGGGAGCAAGTGCTGGCCGTGCGATCGCAGCAGCGTCAGATCTCGACTGCTTTTCCGGATTGCTTTGCGAATCACGTCACCAATGCTACCACGAATTTTGGACACAATCGTATCACCATACGGCTTTCGACTATGGACAGTGCTTGTCGATGCAGGCTTGGTCGGAGAAAACACCTGCGGCGTAAAACGCTCAGCTCGCATCTGATGCTCAGTGTCGAGGATTACATCACCGGCCATAGGGTTTTCGTCAGCCTTTGCAGTAACACATTACAAAACCACAAAATACTGTAAGAACACACGAACACACGAATTACTGAGCACCTCAGTCCACTTTTATCGCCACGAACACGCACCTGGCAAAATGGAGCTTCATTGCAACTTGCTTGCTGTTCCTGTGACAGCAACGTAGCGCGCCGCAAAACATCAGACATAAGCTGCTTCGGACCATCCATTTTGCCATCCACCATGATTGTTCGATTCTGCACTGCATGCGGGTCAAGGCTAATTGCTGGCATCGACTTGCGTCTACCGTAGCATCACCATACGTATCATAATCAATCTCTTGTGTCATCCAGTAAAGGTAAATGATGCGCCCACCTCTTTGCATCGTCCGCCTCCACCTGTGAGCGTCGCCTCTGAATTCCACTCAGCGACTTGCGGCGGTTCTTGGTGTCTACAGCTGATGGTTTTCTCGAGCTCCACCTCGCTGGTCTTGATTCTGCTGCCTCAAAACCCAGCTTCCTGTCGACGCGCGTATTGACGTCAGCAATGAGCTTATCAGACGTTCGATTCGGCTTCAATATCGAGCACGCAAGTCCTCGATTGCTGTAGCTGTCGCATGAGCTGCTTTCACAGCTGACAAGTCGTCCACTCCCTCTCTTCTCCTTCGTTTTTTTCTTCTTTGACTGATTACCAGTCGCCACTGTCCGACTCGAATCATCGTGTGACGCTTCTGTATCGCTACAGCAAGTCACAACTTCTTCAGTACGTGGAGTTACCGCCTCTGTCGTCTTCTGTATCAATATCTGCTGCTGCTGCAAAAGGGACTCGAACGGATTGAAGTGCACGTCCTCTCCTGCCTCGTCTCCACTGTCCTCTACAGCCACTTTGCAGTCGATTAGCCAATCACGAAACAATACCATAATTGTATTGCATTGTCACCTGTTTATTTCACGCACCAAGTTCAAAGAGAGAATAACGCGGTCGAGGGTACAGCCGATGGCCGCAGTGACCGTCTCCAGCGGCTTTCGTCCTCGCGGCCAGCGCAGCTCCACGAGAATGCGCGGAAGAAGAGCCATCGTCCGGACTCAGCAGCAGATTGTGGCGGGGAGAGTCGGTTTCTAGACCGCTGTACACCACGCGCTCGTCTGCCTCGTGCTCATGCGGCGTCTGCATGTGGCCTCGACTTTGTCGCTTGAGCTTATTGGGAACCAGATGGTCCCCTGCTGTGAAGTGGATGTTCACGTGACTGGGTCAGCGAGCACTGATTTAGCAGATTGTCGGTGCTTTGTGGGGGACTAAACCGGTAGCTACCGATATGAGCACAAGATAAAAAAAGCAAATTGCGCCACAACGCGGACGAAAGTCGAACCCATGGGGTTCCTACATTTGAGGTGAACTGCTAAAAGGCATCGTAGAAGACGGCTACTCCTGACGTGATTTTTGCAGGACCATCTTCAAACCAGCTTTGTATGCCCATTTCCGAGTCATGCATCGGATGGACGCTGCACAAGCTGCTCATCTCACTCAAGCGTACACGAGTTTCGATCATGCGAGGGCTTTGTAACATGTTTAAACTTTGCGAGTCGGTAGCTCGATAAGATACTGTGACAAAGCGTTTGTCCTCACAAAGAAGCACGTCACGAGTTAATGACTACGACATAGTGTCCCTGCCTTTATTGTGAGACTACGAAGGCTTCACATTCGTGACGTCGTTCTGCCATGGACAGATACTGTAAGTAACACGTTTGAACATTTTGCTTGCCATGTGAATGAGCGCAACTCACGACCGAACATGTGTCAAAGACAACGTGTATACTACTAGACGTAGAAGCTAGTCTGTAGGTGCTGGAGTAACAGCGTATCGTGCCCACCGTTCTGCGGGGTTCCGTGAACGTAGTTTTAGTGATTTTGCAACCACTGAACCTCGAGCTACGGCCACGTGCATGCGAGGGCTTGAAGACTTCGTCACGACTGAGTGTACAGTCGTATCCAATTCGCAAGTCGTGTCCACAAGTAGTACTTGTGGTGGTAGCAATTGTGATTTACCGTCGCCAGACGAGACCAACGTAATGACATGGCACAAAGTGCTGCTGTATTCTGCGAGCGGCCCTTAACTACCGAGGAGGTAGAAGCATGAGTTTATCTTGTCCATCTAAGCACGACGCTTTATGCCCATATTCTTATCTGCGAATTGCAAAGCCACGTGACACATCATGTATCGAGCATTGAGCAGTGAGATTGGTAAACGTGAGCAAGAGCTGCATCTGCCTTAACTATGACCACCGTCATTACTGACCGCTTCAAATTGTCAAAAAGTGCCGGTCTAGATATCGGGCCATTGTTGAGCTGATGATTCCCCGTCACGAGGTAGCTGAAAAGTCGTTGTCGGGTAATCCCTTCGCACGAGCTGCTTCAACTCAACTAAGACACCTTATAAAGCACCTGTACAGCTCTCTATCCTTGGTCCTTGTCCTCACCCGCTGGAGGCTACCATAATGTGGTCAGCTATATCTGTCCGACCTTCGGGCCTGGATCATCATCAGTAACTCAGTGCAGCCAGTACTGGTCCAATCGCCTCTCTGTCGCCTTCGTTCACATCTGCAATGTAAGCCTTCATGAGAAGGTACTCTCGGATGTTCTCGTCCAGGTCAGAGAGGTACGTGGCAACCGCCTTATCCGGAAACTCGAGAACTTTTAGAACGTCCACTTGGTGTCACGACGGTCTTCCGGATCTATGTCTCCACACCTTTGTTGAACCTCTGACACAAAGGACCTCTCATGTAAAAAGGACTTTCGCGTCAGGTGCCCCCTCTTATGTTAGTGTAGTTGTCGATTCTGCCCAGGACCCGGGCCACATTCCAGGTCCTGCTGGATGCTCAGCCACAGGCACGTGGGCAACACAATTGTCCAAGAGTAGAAGGGCCTTTCTGCTAGCGACTCGAAAGTCAATGCTTTGAGCCTTTGATGGAAAACGCATCTGTGCTGTCCAAGCCTTTGCGCTGCTGGGCATGTCAGTTTGGTGAATGTCTTGTAGCCCGCCCCAATTTATGCTAGTTGATGCCTACTGTTGGTCCCAATGTTCTCAGTTTTGCAACTTTTACTGCTGATCGATTTCGGCATGACTAGGAAAAAGCCACGACTGTACAACCTGGACGACTTACCAAATGATTTAAAACTTTACAGCAATAATGATTCCTATCCCAGTCAATTGCAACTGCTTCTACGACTGGAACGTCCATCACCAGTAAGTCCCTACAACATTGACCAAAGCCTTTCGTACATGCAGCGCACACAGTCAGGAGCCACTTCAGCTGACTCGGACGCATTATGACTCAATTTGTCGAGCATTACCAGCGATGCCAGCGTATACGTTACTAGCTGTAGACCGGCATGTGTCAGTCCGTGATAAAAACACCGCAAAATGACAACGGATCTAGATACCATTGTTTTACATCCCAGCACGTCATTGCCATACCCTTTCCATTGTTTTACATCTCAGCACGTCATTGCCATGACGGCCGCAACGAATCGCCACACCGTATAATTCACAAGGTACATACTGACCTTTGCGAGTCATGAAACCCCACTTCCTTTCGCAAACGACGCGGGCAACATAAAATCTCACTCCATCGTATAGTCTTATTGGAAAGCGTGCTCCGGTTTGTTTTGTCCTTACCAGCCATTGAGGGGACATGAGCCGGGCGCGACAAGGCCATGTCCAGCCTGTTCTCCTCGTCTACCGTGCAGATCGGACACGGATGTGTGCCGGTCAACGATTGATACGTACAGCTCCATCCGACCTGCTGTCCTTCATTGATTGTAACTTGTAAAGGCCAACGCTATGCAATTTGTTTGCAAGATGTGACTCGAGGATCTTCGCAGCAGCAATAGATTCAAATACCGGACTACTAAAAGATCGCTGTTGGTGTGCTAGCCAATTGGGCGGTCCAAATTCGAAACACTCGTCACAGATTAGCCACTGTACATTTTGACGCCGCAATTGTAGAAAAACAAATACAGGATAATGTAGTCGACACTCTATTTACAGAGGCGATATTTGGTCTTCCCAATGAGCTGAGCTAAAGATGGCGAACCCCCAGAAGCAGTATAATGGATTATGGCAGCATTCGTTTGATTAAGTGCCGCGTCGGCCGTTACACCCGTCGAGTAAATTACATGGCAGTCATCACATGCAGCGATATCATGTATATAACATGCATGGCATAAGGATAACAAAGCGCTAGGGGGAAAATAACAAAATCTCTGGAGGTGACGCCTCTCAGCCATTTAGTGGGTATCCAGACTGGGGTTGACTCTACGAGAAAATAGGTAAGATTTACAGCAGTTTTATTACAACATATACATTCTGATATCAAAGAGAATAAAAAGATAGAGTGCCGCTGAATCGAAACTACCATTAATGTAACGGGGTAGCCCGTTACATAAAATTGACACCAAACGCTGTCAATAGGAATATTGTCTAGCATGACAATATTCTACCAATATTATCCGGGATGGATAACACTGAAGGAATATTATCCCCTTAAGATAATCTTCATTCGCTGCTCCAATTTTGGTTGATATAAGACAAATTAACCACAGATTGCCACCAATCGCTGCTAGACGTGCGCAATGAGTGGTGAGCAGGTTGTCGTCATACGACGACGTAGTTTAGTATAGTTAGATAAAGATTAAAGTTATATTGATAGCTTAACTACATTAAATACAGTTCTCGGTTTACCCTTACTTGATCGTGTCGTTCAAGTAGCTTAGCTTCCTCTGCACGTACTAGTATACGTGAAGTTTCGTGGCACCCCAAACAAAGGGTGTCCCGTTACACCTGGTAGCACTTGTAGTCCGTCCAACGACTACTTAGTGTCCGTCCAACATGAACATGTTGGACGTAGAAGACGACAGCTTTCACGTCACACGTGAAGGCTGCTCCCACCTGAGTGACATAGAATGGGACGTAGTCGGCCGCGTGAGTGTACTCATGGGCGAACCCGCCATCAGTAGTATGCTGGAGTCTCAAAGCAGAGACTAGAGACATGCTGCTATCAACAAGTTACTGCAAGGGGAACTTGCCGTCGAACGACAAAAGATAGCCTTGCTACAGCAGGAAGGCTCTCATCAGTCGATGGGCGGACCGACGCACATGCGTCGACCCAAAACCTTGAAGATTGATATCTGAAGGTACAAGGGAACCGATAAAGATTCCCATTTGAGATGGTTCGTCGATTTAGACGACGCAATCAGGGCCCGTCACATCGAGGGTGACAAGATGCAAGTCACCTTCGCCCTGTCAAATTTGACGGAACGAGCAAAGACTTTGGCCTTAGGGCTCAAGCTTCACGACCCAAACGTGTTTGAGTCGTTAGAGATCTTGAAGTCTCGGGTCAAAGAGACGTTTGAGCCGTCGAGAGCCGTGTTCAAAGCACGCTCTGCACTCTTGAGGCTAGAGCTAGGTAAGCGTGACGTGCACGCTTACGCACAGCACCTGCGCTACCTTGCGAGTAGCGTTACAAAGAGCCCTGTTGATGAGCACGCGCTCATCAACGTGTTCATCTACGGAGTTGTAGATGGGCAGGTGAAGACCTACATGTTCCGAGAGGATTTCCATGCGCTGGAAGGGCGATAGCGTATGCGGAACAAGAAGACTTCAGCCTGAGACAGTCTCAGGCTAACTCGTCAAACTATCGTCCGACGAGGCGACAGGAAACAGGAGGTCCCGAACCAGTGGACCTCTGTTATATCGAGAGCAAGAACTCTCGCTCTCTGAGTCACAAGCGAACGGCAAGATGCCATCGCTGTCAGAAGATCGGACACAACGCTCATGAGTGCAGTGTCCCGAGTACCACAACACGTCCAAAGACAGGACGTGACGACCACCGTTGGCCGAGGAAAGGTCCGAGGCGTGGGTCCGACCATATCGCTAAGCGCGACAGCAAGTTGGACCGTCAAAAACGGTCAGGGTCAGTAGGGGCGGAGCACCCTGCTGATCCAGCAACGTCAAGAGATTTTGCAGGACTTTGACAAAGACACCTCATCACCAAAGGCAGTAACACACAGAGACTGTGTGTTGCTGCCGTTGGTGATGAGGTGTCTGTTATCACTTTGAAGATCGAAGTGACAAGTGGAATGTTACCGCGCGCCCTAGTTGGGTGTGGGGCGTCGAGCAGATTTATTCGACGTCATTCGCCAGAGGATAGTAGACTTAACTATGTTGAGCAAGATATCCCTCTAACGAGGATGGCGGTGTGCCTTGCTACAGGCGCATCCGTAACAGTGACCAAACAAGTAGTAGAAATCCACTACACTCTAGAAGTAAAGCAGTACGATGACGACTTCATCGTGATGGATCTGGATGACAAATTTGATGTCATCCTTGGTCTGTCATGGCTTCGAAAATGCCAGCCATGGATCAGTTGGCAGCACCGATCCGTGAAGATGCCTGCCACTTGTTCAATAGATGGCCATCTGCTGAACGTCTTGGAGCGTCCACAAGCGTGTGGATGTACTGCAAAGGAGTGAGATGACCCCGCTTTTGTGGTACGGTCGTTAGTAATATTGCACAAGATCACAGTGCAGAAGGCCACTGCACTGTGGAACCAGCTTCAGGCACCTGTGTAGAGACACAGGCTGCGCCGAAGGCTCACCACTCGAAGAGATCGAGTGGACTGGAACACGGATGCACACCAAGAAGGGTGCATCCGAGAAGAGAGATTAGTGTTGTTCAGGATGAACAACACATTGAAGCAAGATCGACTATCAGATAGTCGATCGTAGAGCAAGCCCGCTCGACTGAAAGAGAGTCGATTGAAGAGGATGAGACCGTGATAAGACACGTAACGGAAAAAATATTCCGGCGTTCCTGAGAGGGATAACTCCCGAGAGAGTTATGTTGAGGGTGTGGATCCCTAATCACCTGCGGATGTGTTTTCCCAGGAAATCACCGAGTCAGTGAATGTCTTGGTACAATAATTAAACCCCCCCCCTGAATGACGGATCAAATGCTGGCGCTTATACCACTTGATCTGGTTACTCCCCGAAGTCAGCTTCGGAGGTAGTCAAGTTGCCTTTGCTAGAATCTAAACGATTCTTGCGAGATCTGCGAAGTGACAAGATTAAGCAGATCTGCGTACTCGTCACAGAGGACGAGTACGTCCCCAATATTCGGTCGACAAAAGTGTTTGCTGAGAACGAACGGGTTCTAAGTAGTCCATCTATAGACGAGAGTGTCCTCGATGAGAAGACCCGGATTGAGCGACACACGTCTCAATCTTGGGAGTCTTTAAAGACAAACACTTTGCATAAGGATTTAGATGAATTCAGGGATGTTTTCCCGGAATCCGTGCCATGCGAGCTGCCCAAGGACAAAGACACTCGGCATGAGATTGAACTGAAACCTGGTTCGAAATACTGTGTCATTAAACAGCAGCCACTGCCTCGTGAACAGGTCACATCGATCGACAAATTCTTTGCCGATTGCTTAGCGACTGGTCATGTGAGGGAATCAACATCCCCACACAGCTCTCCGACCTTATGTGTGCGAATGGCCACAGGAAGGTGGCGAATAGTGCACGCATTCAACAAACTGAATGCTGCAACGGTACCGGCTCAAACCCCGATCCCGAGAGAGGATGTCACTATAGATGGTATGGCAAAGAGTACCATCTTTTCTTCCATGGATCTGATGAATGGATTCTGTCATATCCTCATGCGTGAACGGTGTATTCCTTACAAAGCAGTGAGCAACCCCAGTGGTATGCTCTGCGACTGGCTAGTGATGCCACAGGGGATAAGTAACGCCCTGCAACGTTTAACAGATGTGTTACGAATCTGTTGCGATCGGTGCGCGATTTCGCACCGAGTTACTTCGACGATGTCTTCGTCCATAGCTGGGTTATGGATGGAAAGAAGGACGTGGAGGTTCATAGAATTCACGTCCGGAAGATTCTTACACTTATGCAAAAGCATAAGTTGTTCGCGAACCTCAAGAAGTGTACATTCGCAGCGAACGAAATACCACTTCTTGGCTGCATCGTGGGTAAAAACGGTGTGCGTCCTGATCCGGAGAAGATCAAGGCGATTAGCGACTGGCCTGTGCCACTCGACTTCAAGGGACTTCGAAAGTTCCTTGGCTTGGCGGCGTACTTGCACAAATACTCGCGCAACCATGCTGAGACGACTGTACATCTCTCTCATCTGCTAAAGAAAAACGAGATATGGTCATGGAGCACTGAGTGTCAGTACTCATTTGAAGGCATCAAGAAAAGCTTGGTGCAATCGCCTGTGTTGGAAATTGATGATCAGGATAGATCGCTCCATGTGGTCTGTGACGCCAGTGATTTTGCAATCGGCTGCGCGTTAATGCAGTACGACTCAGACGGCGTTGAGCGCGTCGTCTGTTATCAATCGCGTCAGCTGCAAGCAGCTGAGCGAAATTGCTCGGTGCATGACAAGTAACTCCTTGCCATGAAATATGCACTGACCAAGTTTCGTGTATAACTCTTATGAGATAGTCCCTTCATCGTTCATACCGACCATGCGCCGTTACGCACGGCCGTAACC
This sequence comes from Peronospora matthiolae, assembly GCA_921007115.2. Lineage (NCBI taxonomy): Eukaryota > Oomycota > Peronosporomycetes > Peronosporales > Peronosporaceae > Peronospora > Peronospora matthiolae. The sequence continues at coordinate 277,644 of CAKLBY020000166.1, forward strand.
AGTCCACACCTCTTGCAACGAATGGCGAGGTGGCTGTCTTTACTCGCGGAGTTCAACTTCTCTGTCAAGTATAAACCAGGACGACTTAATGTCGTCGCTGATGCTCTTTCGCGTCGGCCCGATTTCGAGCCGTCTGCTCAACACAACAGTAGGAGTGATCTCACTGTAGCAGCAATAACAGTGATTGTTCCATCGTCGGATCTGCTCGATGACGTGCGAAAAGCATACACAGAAGAAGAGTCTCTTCTGCGATCGATGGATTACGTATCCAATCCGTGCAGTCACGCTTTGAAAAGCTTGTCGTCTCAATACCGCTCTTCAACCGAACGGTATTCTGTTCGTGATGAACTGCTGTACTATACAGCAGTCAACGGCGACACACCTCGTGTCGTCGTTCCCGCTCATGATGATTTGCGGATGCGCATCATGTATGAGTGTCACGATGCCCCACCTAGTGGGATCGCGGTAGAGAAAAGACTTACCTCACGGTGAGTCGTGACTTCTACTGCCTCGCCAGTACGAGCTTGTGCGGAAATACATTCGCGCTTGCGACGTTTGTCAACGGGTGAAGCCTAGTCCTTCATCCCGCGCACCCTTGCAGCCTTGTCCGATTCCGGCAGAGTGTTGGCAGTCCGTATCGATGGACTTCGTCTTCAGGTTTCCCAAAGATGTTCACAAGAATACTGGTATTCTTGTGTTTGTTGATCGGTTCAGCAAGATGGTACATCTTGTTGCTGTACCTTAGTCAATCACAGCCCAGGGCTGTGTGCGTGTCTTCATCGATACTATCTTCCGACTGCACGGGTTACCCCGTGAGGTCGTGTACGAAAGGGAACCCCGCTTCACAGCGGATTCTGGAAATCCGTGTTCCGTTCACTTAGAAAACGTTTGACGATGTCAACTTCTGACCATCCAAAAATAGATGGTCAGACGAACGCGTCAATCGCGTCCTCGAAGAGATACTTCGAGGGTACGTCCACTCGTTTGCGAGTTGGAGTGAGGTCTTGCCGATGGCGGAACTCGCCATCAACACCTCGGTGGACGTGTCGACAATGCATAGACCGTTCTTCGTGAATGGCCTGCGCCATCCACGTTTAACCGCCTTTTTAGAGTGTGAATCTAGGTTAAGGAGGAGAGTGGACTTGCTCGAACAAAAACCGATCTGGTTCTTGCTCATCACCCGTTGACAATGAAGTCTACGTGATGGATGCCGATGTCGATGGGATCGATATCGATGATGATGCTGACGACGATGCTGGTATATTCAGCATCGCCAATGACCGCCAAAGTGAGGACGATGACGCCATCACTGGTGAAAACAATGTTCTTTCAGCAGTGCACACGAAGCGCACTGCTGTTGACAAGGATGAATCAGCAGAGGAATTTTTGCTGACTCGCGAAGCGGTTGTCCGCTTCGTTCAAAACTCTATTGCAGTTGCTAGACGGACAGAAAAGAAACGCAGACAAACAGGAAGAGCAAGTGTTCGATTATTTGATGAAGGAGACCTAATTTTTACTGTCTACAGTAATCTTACCGAAACACGCGGTGACAAACGTGGGTAGCAGTAAATTACTGCCCAGGTACATCGGTCCATTTCGTGTGTTGCGCCTAATGGGCAGCGCATACACGATTGAACTGCCTCTTAGGACGCGATCGAATTCTACATTTTACTTTGGACATCTCCGCCGTACTATCAGTACGAGCTCGTCATGAGATGCGAAGAAAACCTTCTCGGTCGAGAGCCGAGACCACATTCGAGTGGTCCCGTTTCAACGAGCCAGTCTGGTTGACTAGCGGAGCGACCTGTTCACGCAGTTTAGCGATGTCTCGACGAGCTACAGCCAGCTCGTCACGAAAAGAACGAGTCGAACATTCGTTCTCAAGTTGCGCGAACGCAACCGCGGCACGATCGTCCGAACGATCGTGCGTTGGGGAATTGTAATTACCCCTCACAAGATCCTCAAGCTTATAACGCCGAGTTCGTTCATGAGCCAGGCCATCTTGCAACTGTTCCGTTACACGGTTCAGCTCTTGACCATCAAGCTGATCCGACCCTCGATCCGGATCAGGTTTTCCTGCCGCCACCACATCCTTTGGTGGACTCAAGCGGTGGTCAATGCTTCCTAGTGGAGCGTATTTTGAACCACCGCGATGTGAATGGCGTCCGGAGGAGTTACCTTGTCCGCTGGCGTGGCTATCCACCGGCGTGGGACAGCTGGGAGCCTCGTGCCCAGATGATTATTGATGTCCTTGGTCTCGTCGAGTAGTACGTCGAGACCCACCCGCTGCGTTTAAAGAAGGGCCGTCGGAAAAAGACCTCCCCGAACGCGAGTACAGGGATTGCAAGGTGTAAATCCTTTCAGCTATCTTGTAAGAGATGCGCGCCCTCCTGTAGGGATCACTAGGGAGGTAGGCAACCCTAGGGACACGGATCGAGTTATCCAGGCAACCTGGACACGAATCGCCCCACGAAAGACAGGGTAATCCTGCCTCTCTTGAAATCCATTGCAACTTGTATCGCGCCCCGACTGGGTCGCTTTTCTCAAACTGAAGCGTGCTGCATCAAGTTTACCGAGCCAGGCCTCACGGCCAATGCGCTCGATGTTATGGATGAGGGAATTTCATCTTTGCGCCAAGGCTTTGTCGTCTCGAACACGGCTGCCATTATACCACCAATGTTTGAAAAACGCATCGGTGAAGAACTCTTCCTCAGAACGGATAGTTTCCGTGCTAGATACAGGTAGGCAATTCTTCCTGCATTCGAACAACGGGATTCGATCCCGTTCGGTAGTCATGCCGGCCAACCGGTCCAACTCTCTGGATGGCGGAATCCAAGGTAAATCCACTTGGGGAACGTGGATTAGGACATATCGGTCCCTGGCCTCTTGATTGGTGCCAGCATGAGTACTGGCACCAGTTTCACCCCGATCCCTCAGATTACTTTGCTCGTGGAGATGTAGAGGTGCATCACCACCATCCCCACGCGTCCTATCGTTGGATGGACTTGCGTGAGGTGGAGAATCATCGGAATAATCACTCGATCCGAAGATCTCGGTCATGATACTGTCGCGCTGACCAGAGCCAGTCAGCCTGGATTTTGCAGTGTCCGCACCGGGTGATCCCGAGGCGTGAGGAGTCGCCTTCGAGTCGGATGCATCATCCGACTCGCCGGAATAGATGAGCTCGATCTCAGACTCGTCTTGATCATAATTCGAGGTACCCGCTGCAGACACAACGGATGTAACTGTCGCACGTGGTGACTCACCACGTGGAGGATTCACGACAACAGGTGAAGATTTACCTGCTGCTGAGGTGTGAGAGGTACTATCCGCGGACGCACGCATGCGTGCAGCCGCTCTTCTTGCTGCTGCAGTAGCCGCTCGCGTGGTTTTAAAAATCATGCGTTGGATTGGGAAATGAATGAAATTTGACCAACAAGTGCTCCCTTTTCCAGAGTGATCCAACGGTGGTCACCCTGTCCCAATCAATTTCAACTCAATCAACGGGTGATTGATGGTTAAGGCGGGTGGGTGATGTTACGGGGTAGCCCGTTACATGATATTGACACCAAACGGTGTCAATAGAGACATGTCTAGCATGACAACATCCTACGAATATTATCCGAGATGGATAATATTGAAAGAATATGATCTCCTTTAGATACTGTCCATGCGCTGCTCCAAGATTGGTTGATGTAAGACATATCAACCACAGATTGCCACCAATCGCTGCTAGACGCGCGCAATGAGTGGTGAGCAGATTGTTGTCATACGACGACGTAGTTTAACATATTTAGATAAAGATTAAAGTTTTATTGATAGCTTGACTATATTAAATACAGTTCTCGGTTTACCCTTACTTAAACGAGTCTTTCAAGTAGATTAGCTTCCTCTGCACGTACGAGTGTACATGAAATTTCGTGGCACCCAGACAAAGGGTGCACCGTTACAGTCGCGGTCAAGCTTCAGGTTAATGTCAAGCTTCAGGTCAACTTTATTTTAGAAAAAAATCCCAGTGCATGTCTGTGCAGTTTGTAAGCGTGCAAAGGTGACAAATCGACATCGGTCTTTTCGCAAAAACTTAGGTGACTCCATCTGTAGAGGACCTACACAGCCCTTTAAGTCAGAGGAAGACCTAACGCTCACGATCAAGTTAGTTCTAAAGAACTAGACTCAATAAGTCAGTAAGCGTAAAGCTTATGGTCCTTGATCCAGGGGACCAAAAGATTCAATGATTCGACAGCACTTAGTGCTCAAGGTTATCTAGCTACCTCAGAGAGGTTTTGCCAACTCTTTGTGATCAGCGATCAGCGACCAAAGACGCCTCGCAAGGCACGTGTCTTTGAGATAAAATGGGGAGCTGCATTTTTTAACATTTTAACCAATAGAATATCTTAACCCAAGTTAGTACAACTAAGATCTCTCCTATTTAGTGGCTGACACCAGTCAGCCCCTATAAACCGATAAGATATTATATATTTCTTTCAGTGCGATTTCAACCGTTTGTCCAAGACACAGGGTAAAAGGTACCCAAATACGTGTAATCCCGTTACATGGGATGAACAGCACTTAAGATGCGAGCATGGCTACGCTCAAACACACGCGGCAAACGATGATGCCGACGAGGTGCACGAAGCCGCGCTGCTGCACTGGCACCGGCGACTTGGCCACCCCATGTTCTTTACAAAAACGAGCGCATGGCGCGCGATATAGCGTCGGGCATCCGGCTAACCAGCAACAAGCGCGTTGGGGGATTGTCATGGCTCAAGGTCAAGAAGACGCGAAACGCGCAGTCAAAGTAGAACAGCGGTGCTAATTTTTCGATCGACAGGATCGGCGGTGTCATCTGCTGGGCCTCAAGGGACCGACGATTCCGCAACACCGCCTCGGCAATCGATATCTATTTAGCTTTATCGACCAAAAATCTAACTACTGCCGCGTGTTCCTCGCGCGCACGAAGAACGCTGCGGTGAAACAGTTTGAGGCTTTCCTCGTTCACTGTGAGAAGCGATTCGGTTTCAAGGTTCATGTGCTGCGGACGGACGGCGGCGGAGTGTACGACAACGTCGATTTGTTATGCAAACGCACAGGTGTCGCGCGCCAAGTGTCCAAAGCGCGCAACCAGGCGTCAAACGGCAAGGCGGAGAGGATGCATCGGACGGTGCTGAACCTTGCGCACAGCACGATATTTCCGTGTGCGCTACCGTTTCAATTTTGGAGGGACGTGGTTTAGTACGCTGTTCACATTTGAACTACAGTCCGACGCGAGCAAACGCAAAGAGAGCGTCGCCTATCGAGGTGCTGACCGGCAAGGCGCCAGATTTGCGCAGCATCGTCGTCTTTAAATCGTCGTGTAGCTCTTATCACGACCCGCGCAAGAGCTCACTGCACCAGCGATTGCAGACAGGCATTATCGTGGGCATTGCGAGTAGAGAAATGGATACAAGGTCCTCCTCCAGCGAGAAAACAAGGTGGTCGTCACACAACACGCAAAGAACATCTCCACGCTAACCGGTGCTCAGAACGCTCAACTGCAGAGCGCGATGGAGTTCAAATTATAAGACTAAATTGCGGAAGAGGCAGCACCACTAGCTGAGGTGGAAGTGAGGACTCGCGACGACAATGGAGGAGCGCAAGATGGCCGCGGCGGTTACAGAAAGAGCAACAAGCCGAAGGCGCGACAAGCGCACGGGACCCGCGGCGCTTCGAAGCGTGCGCCAGGAGAAGCAAGCTGAAAGTGAAAAATTCGTCAGTACAGCTTTTGAGCTTGATCCGCGCAATTTTGGCAAGACCGTGTGCATCTCAAAGCGCCCGGAGAGTCAGAAAGGAGTGCAAGAGGAAATCTCTGCTCTCCAGATCAACGATGTGTGGCGCGTGATGAATGCAGCCCAGGCACAAACGCCTTCACTCTAAGAGGGTATATAAGACTAAGACTAGAGCCGACAAAAAGCTGGAGCGATACAAGGCGAGGCTTGTCGCATGCGGAAATTCGCAAGTGCTCGGCGTCGGTTACAACCTAACTTTTGCCACCGTGATGGACATCTCGAAGGCAAAGGTCATGCAGTTTTTCACTGCAACGTCTGGCGTGCCTGCCAAGCACGGAGAATTCCCGAACGCAAACGTGCGTGCTGAACAAAAACTCACCTCAAATTCTGCCTACAGGTGCCACGTGGGATGAGCGTGTCCGAGATTAGTCTGCGCAATTTAGGTGCTGCGCATCCAGGCGAGGTCGTTTTGGAGCTGAGGAGGAGCCTGTACCGCTTGAAGCAAGCCGGTCGCCTCTGGAGCCAGTTGCCCCCCTAACGAATTAGCAATGCGGTGTACGTGCGATGTGTTTCAGACATGTTTCTGTACCATAAAGGCGACAACGGCAATCTGGTCGTTTTTGGCGTCTACATCGATGATCTACTGGCGACGGGAACGAGCGTCGCGGATGTCGAGAGTTTCTTTGCGAGCCTGGCGTCGCTGTCTATTAAGGGTCTCGGTCGCGCTCATAAGTTTCTGTGGATGCGAGTGAAGCTTGGAATCGACGGCGCAAATCGCATTGACCAGGAGAAGGCATCAAGGAGCTCTTGCGTGCTCACGGGATGAGCGATGCAAAACCGACGAAGATGCCGATCGGAGATGAATGGTACGAGATTTTAGGCTACGATGCCGCACTGCTGGAGACGGCTAATTCAGGCGGTGATGCGACGATTAACGCGTTTCAGTTGCTCGTCAAAACCTGCTGTGGGGTGCGCGGTGCCTGAGGCCGGATATGTCCCTTGCAGAGCATAGAGCGACTAGGCAGACGTACGCGCCGCGAGTGCTCGACTGGAATCTCGCCAAGCGTGTCTTGCGATACCTTGAGGGTACCGCGACGCTCAAGCTCGAGATGGCGCCGGAGAGAACGAGTCGCGACACGTTGCAGCTCGAAGCATATAGCGACGCCGACTACGCAGCGGACAGAGCGGATCGCAAGTCGCTAACGAGAGGCTTTGTGCTACTCAATGCGATGGCGGTGTCGTGGACCACGAAGAAACAGGGCGGTTTAAGTCTCTCGAAAATGGAGTCCGAGTTCGGCGCGGCTTCGGAAGTCGTGCGCGAGCTCATTGGCTTGAAACAGATGCTCGAGAAGGTGGGCATGGCGCCGGTTGTCTCTATGCTGATGTACGTGGGCAACCAAGCAGCCATCAGCCAGATCGAAGGCGAAGCCTACTCGATCAAGGCTAGCACATCGATGTGAGGCACAATCATCTGCGCGACCTCGCTCAACGCGGTATCGTCACGACGAAGCACGTTCCGTCCGAGCTGAAGCTCGCTGACATGATAACTAAGGTACTTGCTGCGACCAATCAGGGGGCGCTGCAGAGTCTGATGCGGCTCCAGTAAGAGCTGGATGCGATGAAGGGTCGGAGGAGCGAGAATGGGCAAGATGGCTGCGTTGGAGTGTGCCCCATGGTCGGGGCACGCGTAAGGATGCAGGAGCTCAAGGATGGAGGAGCGAAAGGACATTTGCAAGCTCAAGAAATGGAACGAGTGTGAGGGCATGTCACGACCGAGGACGAGTGTTGTTGGAAATGTTGGAAATGTTGAAAATGGGTGCGAGGGCACTAAAAGTCGATGGGAGTGGTCGGTCGTTGACTTGAGATTCATTTGGGACCATGATGCCATAAACTCGCTTTGCGCAAAAGGTGGACGCAGAGTGACAAGCAGAATAGGGATTGCATCCATGTAAAGTCAGAATACGTGCAAGATGAATGACTGTAGCATAAAGCTTTAAATAGCACGATAGGAAAGAGAGAAATAGTAAGAAGCAATACAGGATCTTATCGTCCACCTACTGCCTCCTACTGAAACGCATACGTGCTAACACATTCTCCTGGACATAGTGATCATCATACCCATAAACCATCGTAGGAAGAAGAGGCATACCACGTCTTACCCCCCCCCGCTTCCAACGTTGGCGATTCTTCTCGTAGTTAATTGCTTAAAAGTTGTCTTTCAGGAACTTTGGCGTACGTTGTAAATTTATTCCGCTTACGTGCGATATGAATATAGGCATAGGCATCAAAACAATATCAGGTACGTACAATGTTCGAAATATATCCAGTGTAAGTCCTTGTTCCATGTTGGTGATCCCATTCTTGAGGCCCACATGAAAACAAGATTTCTTATCAGGACGTGCACACTTCGCTCTCGGTTTGCTTTTAGTCGCTCCTTCCTATTCTTGAAGAGTTAACAAGCACATTTTCGGTGCTCAGCAGAGCCGCATTTATAACACAAGTTGGCGCACTTGCGCTGCGCAATCAACGCCTTCTCATCACTAGGCGGTCGGACGTTCGGTCACTCTTCGGGGCTCCGACAACGCTGCCACCGCTATTTCTGCGGCCCTTACGTGTATTACCGCTATGGTTGCTTCCACAGTAGGGAAGCGATAGCTCATGGGCCTGTAATGAAATCAATTTGCGAACCTTTATAGGAATACATTTCGGGACCGGCGTGATTAATATCACCCTGACCGTTCGAAATTGCTTTTCATTCGGCAAGCTATCGATCATGTATCATATCATGTTTACGCCGTTTTGCCTCACATTCGTTTCTAATATATCCGATTTCCTTTCCGTCTCACGCTTTCAGTATCCAACTGCACGCATGGTCGCACATTTCATCCTGTACGCGCAGACACAATTTTTTCTTTTTTACACTGTATGATTTAATAATTAAAGAGCATCGAAAAAATGATTTGACAATCCAGAAAATGAAATTAGCATGCTTATTTCAACGAAATACACCCGACGACAAGCTAATACCCAGTTTGGTTGTATACTCATCGCGTATCACGGAAGAATTGTCATTCCAGACAAAATTCGAGAAGAAAATGCGAATTAGCATCGTCAAATTTTGGACATCCAAGCTCTGATTGCCAATACAAGACAACTCGACAGTCATTTTACTGGCCTGGGCTCGAAGCACTAATCTCTTTTTTCATCGCTCGTTTTGTAATCTCACAAGCGAATCAAGTTGCATATCGAAAGCAAGACTTTGGATTCTTACCACCAGAATCTTTACAATCAAGTGATCCTTGGGTTACCTTCCGTGTGGACATCATCGTTCCGTGTTACAGGTTCTTCGTGATCAAGATGATTGAACAGGCTACAAGATTCCTCGAGGCCACAGTTCGACAGGACAAAACGGCTGTAGCGGAGCTATACGTTTCCTTAAGTCAGAGGAAGATGTAGTGAAAAACTAGATTCTATGAGTCAACAAGCGTAAAGCTCAAGGTATTTGTGTCAGGGGACCAAACGATTCAGTTAATCTACAGCACTTATTGCTTAAGAGTAGCTACCTCAGTACCAAGTACCCTATGATGTGTAAACCATTAACACCCTCCCCGACCATGCTGACGTGTACCAAAAACTAAAACAAACATGATATTCAACGAGGTCGTTGCGCTTGCGTTTAACCTCACAATAATGCAAAGCTTACGCTCCATTTCCTCATCGACTTACGAGTCGCAAACCCTTCGTGCATACCACGAGACGGAGTAAGTGTGGACTATGGTAGTGATACCAGTGTCCCAGGTGATGCTAGGACAAAGTCCGATACACCAATGCCTAAGGAAAAACCTCCAACACGTTAAGTCCGTTCGCTGAACGCGGTGATGCGAATTCGCCATTGGCTCCGCATCTAACACCTCATTCGGATGATACAATCACTACCTACCCTCTCAATAAGCAGCAACTGTTGGATATTCAACGAGAAGAAAGCGCTTGGCGCCATGAACAACTTGTCGCGAACGTTGCGAATCAGCGTGACTGTGTGTTCACTCCTGTAATTTGGAGAACGGTCAACTTAAAGACTGGTCAAAAGTTGTCAAGGGGGACCAATCCTTTTGTGGCTACTTAAACCGATCGTGAAAGGTACCTGGAGCCATATTTGACACGCAAGGTCAGTAAAAGACACGCCTTGAGATGCAAGCACGTGGTGCACTGGTTCCACTTATTAAGAGTGTACCCATTCTCTTGTTCGCGGGCAAAACAACGGACAAAGGATACAAAGACTTCATTCGCTGGGCGCATTGGACTCGTCGACTCAGCAGTATATACGCTCTGAGAGCTAGTGTCAGTGTGGACGATGTGCGTCTCGAACGCAAGGCTCGTTATAATTATGCCAGGTTTAAGGCCAAAGGCCAATCGTGCAATCGCACGCGCTATAGTTCGGCTACTACGGTAACCGCGAGTGCTGGTAAAACTGTGACACTCAACCCGCCAACCCACACAACTAGTGTTGGAGAACGGCGTCGGTTTTGAGATGTCACTGGCCACGATGGTTGAATATTCCCAGGGCATTGGGTCAATCTTGCTTAAGTGGAATCTTATACATCCATAAGTTCTCCGACTCCGGGCACTTACACCACTTAAATGGAGACTGATTCTAGCCATATTAAAGACCCCGTTTCAATGGTCGCTCGACATGAAACTGGCGAGTATGATCGAGTAGCGTCGAAGCGGACTGTTGTACCGGTGGTCGACCACTAAAACTTGGTTTTAAAAATAAACAATCTCAAAGAAACCTTGGGTTGTACCAGTTCATGCTAATTTCGATGCAAAGCCGACTTCAGGCAAAGAAGCGCGTTTAAAGTTAGAGCGCGGGTCCGTTTATACTATCTAGTTCGCTTGCAGCTATCCGGGGCATCGCCCTCGTCGTCGGCGCCAGCGCCTCAAAGTTCACGTGGTATTGATCCCTAGACGGCTAAATTAAGCCTATGTAGAACACAGGGTGTGTGCGCGATTTGTGTGGAAGGTTGCAAGCAAGTTTCTTCTTGGTAGTGACCGTAAACACACAACGAGGCCAACAAGAAAATTTGTCTTTAAGACAGCTAACACTACATTTGTAGGTAGATTTTTAGCATTAAGCAATATTTGGTCTCCGATGTGAATTCATTTAACGCAACCTCCGTTTTGAGCATCTACTTATCGTTTGTTGTTCTTGGATCTCATACATTGCGTCACGCACATGTCTTAAGACATTCTTTTGCGTTGCAAGATACTCGCCTACTTGTTTTAGACAGTAGCAGGGCTGATATCAGCAAGCTGATCGGTAACCTCTCCCCCACCGATCCCTTAATTACACAGTGCTAGGGTTAACGGAACGCGAGGGTAGGTGAAACCGTTTAAGTAGAACGAAGTATAGCCTGTAGAGGCATGAACAGCTTTAATCAACGCAATCTCGACCACAGGAGCATGGATCTTCACCGCTTGGGCGTATCAGCGCAAACACTGCGCAAAATGTCACTAATGACGTAATAAACACGCTCATTTTGACCACCAGTCTGTGGTATTTTCTCTATGGACATGTCCAATTGAGTGCCGAGCACCTTTAAGATGAAAATTAAAACTTCCCAGTGATGCAAAATTCAATATCAGAGACAATTTTTTAATAGTAAACCATGTTGTTGAAACATACGGTCGATAAATGGCTTCGCTGTACCTTCACCTTCTTTGGAATCAGGCACTGCCGCTCAATGATTCTTTTGCTCAAATTGTCAACAAAGACCTCAATGCCAATGTTGCCGTCTAAATCCTTTGGTAGGCCAAACACAAAGTCCACTCTCATGGATTTCCAACACCCAGTGGGTACATGTAGACTAGCCAGCGGCATAGCCGCATGTCATGATGGTTTGACCCGTTGACACGTTCCGCACGTGCGCACATAGTTGCTTGCTCACTTGTATAGTTCGGTACCCCAATAAGCCTGGCTTACTGAGCCATAGGTCCTCTCACGACCGAGATGACCACTTAAAGTGGTACCATGTGCCTCGTAAAGGCTTCAATGCTTCAACTCCTCATCATGAGGAACTGCGATGCGAGGGGTATCCTCAATATTCGTGCGATAGAACGACAGGCCATTATCTATCAAATTTCGATGTAGCCTCGCACGTAAACGTGCCGACAAATCCATGTCCGAGTATTACAACTCCTCACTCCCAAGAGCCCGTAGCAAAGCTACACATTGGTCATCTTTGGCATAAGCCGCGCGGATTAAGTCAGGGACTGATGACGACAGTGACGTAACATGAGCAAGCTCATAGTCAGGTCGACGCGATAGCGCACCAGCCAAGGCATTTAGCGTTCCTGGCTTACACTTCACCTCGAAGCTATATTCGACAAAAAAGGAAATCCAACGATCCATTCTCTGAGAGAAATGAGGCGACTGTGTCGCAGTGCGCAATGACGCATGATCTGTATGGATCACACATGGCTTTATGTCCAGCAGATGTACTCTGAATTTGACAAGAGCGTACTTCATAGCAAGTAGTTCTTTTTCATGATCTGGATCGCTCTTTTCAGCAGCTTTAAGCTGACTGGACTCAAAAGCAATGAGGCGCTCGCGTCCATCAACATCTGTTTGTAACAGAGCACTGCCAATGGCAAAGTCAGATGCGTCACTGACGACACTGAAGAGCCTATCAGGATCGGGCAAAGTAAATTTTGGCGCATAACGGAGACTGTCATTAACCGCTTTGAAAGCATCGTGCTCGACATGACCCCAAAACTAATCCACATCCTTTTTAAGGAAATTGGATAATGGCCTAGCCATCTTTGCGTAATTCGCACTATACTTATGCAAGTAATTGGCAAGGCCAAGCCCCTTACATAAGTCCTTTTGGTTCTTGGGGACCGGCCAGTCGACTACGGATTTTACCTTAGTGGGGTCCGCTCGAATGCCTCGCTTCCCGACACAGCACCCTATAAAGAAATCTGTTTTACACCAAAGATGCACTTAGACGCTTTAGCGTACAATTTATTCGTGCGCATGCACTCGAGCACTGCTCGTAAATGATTAATGCGGTTATCCACATCTGATCGACCATTCTTTGCACGAATATGGACAAAAATGTCGTCAAAGTACGCCTGTGCGTAACCTCGATGAGCTCGGAACAGTTGCGTCACCAGACGATTTAAAGCAGCCGGAACGTTCAACAGCCCTTGTGGACTAACGATCCACTCCCAGAGCATACCGCTCGGAGTACTCACCGCTTTTAGCGGAATATTACTTGCTCGCATGAGGAGATGGGAATAACCGCCGACTAAGTCTAGTGAGCTGTACAATGTACACCCTACCATATTGTTCCAAAGAATATTCTTTCTTGGAATAGGCGTCTGCGCCAGTATGTTTGCTGCAGTAAGCTTTTTAAATACATGTACAATGCGCTACTTGCCATTTGGCTTTTTGACACAAAATGTCGGTGTGGAATGGGGAGATTTACTATCACGAACCATTACAGCCACGTGCTTAGCACGAAAGAACTCGTCAATGACGTCACATTGTTCCTTAGGAAAAGGCCACTGCCGTGTTACACAGTTCCTGGAACTAAGTCAATTTCATGACATAAACTCGTATCAGATGGTGAGATTGATGGTGAATTACGACTCACCACATCTTGAAATTCCTAATCCAAAGGAAAAATGGAATCAAAGGTTCTTTAAGGATCGAAGATCCAATTCGCGCACTAATTGCTGCTTTTGTGTTTTCTAAGACAGGCTCATCCATTTATGAGGACGAGTTCAACTCGGCGTTGGGTCTAATGACCACTAATCTGGATAAATCTACTGCCTTTATGGCCTGGATAAACTCGCCATCCGACATTTCGTCTAGCTCACAAAAAGCATTCAAAGATAGAGGGTATCCAGGCTAACATTGCTATCAACCTGACCGGTCACTCCATTCACAAGCGTATATAGTGTGTTACTATTATTACTCAGTGAATGTGTGGACGCCTGGCGCTCTACAGTTGCCACCTGGCGTCCGAGTCTTCGCTTGGAGACCTTACACCCCATAGGGGTCGGGACAATAGTGTCCTCGTGTTTACTACTACTAGTAGTAGTAGGCTCTATACTAGAACCGATGTCTTGACCGACATCCGGTGAAGTGTTACATAGCTCAAACACTTCCCCCAGTGGATTTTCACGTGCCAATCCACGTACATTATGCGGGACGAGCCTCGAGATGAACGGCATTCTGCCAACAATGTCATTACCACACATTCCCTCACGGCCGCCCACACTCGGTAAATTCTCACGTGCCACCTCACACACATCAAAGGATTCACATCCTTGATATTCCGGCCCTAGGCCAACCATGCTTTCAGCATGCAGTGAATCTTTGTCTCAAAGAGTAACAATTAATGCAGTACATGCTGTACCACGAATTCTCAACGAGCTACGATCGGGATTTGTGTTTTCAACATTGGATTTATTAAACTCATAGATTCCAATGTATAGCAAATTGACATCTTCTGTCAAAGGCTCGCGCCAATAGTGCTTTCGTTGCCTTGCAAAGGTGGGTTCATGGCTCTCCAAAACTTCACTAGGAACGTTGCGCGTGGCGCCTAAGGTCTTAGACCTCCAATCAATCCATGGCTCATGCCGTTCAAACCAAGCCATACCTAGGGTGAGATCATAAATCAAGTCAAAATCTAGGACAAGAAAGCGTTCAATGCTCTTAAAGTCCGATATCTTTATACCTACATTTAACGAATTTTTGGTGCATTGAAACGACTTCCTGTCGATAAATGAGCCTTGATTTCATCACACTCTTGCGCTGTAAGCGCTTAAATTTAGCGCTGACTTCGCTCAAGGAAAAGACGTCGAGCACAATTGCAAGAAGCCCCAGAATCGGTTAAAAATTGACCAATGCTTTTCAAAACCTATAACGCTGCATCAGCGACCGACAAGACAGACTTGTATCCACGATCCATAACAGAATGAATGGACCACTTTGGGGCTAAGCAACTTTACCTCCTAAAGGTGCTACAGAACCTGGGATTTCCCAAGTAGGGCGCCCGCGCCTACTGTTGTCAACGTTCCTTGTGCCGTGCCCGACTTCTGGTTCGAAAGTAGTGTTGACTTGCAGCCTGGCGCTGTCTACGCAAATAGCAACCAGGCCGCAAGTGTTTATTGCTTTCCGCACGTATAACATTTTGGTGCAACACGTTGCTTCTCAGCAGCTTGAAGTTCAACATCTCCTTCATCTTCAGCATAGCTGAGATCCATCGGTTCCAGCCTGTTAACGACCGAAGGTGCTCGTGGATTTTGCTCTTACAGTGCTAGCGTTGTATCCATTCCAACCAAATATCGCCAACTTGAAGCTATGCTAAGCATTACGAGCAATTCTCACAGCCTCTTCGAATCTAAAGGGGTGAACCTGAAAGTCTTCGGTTCTGGCATTGTCAGTAATGAGACCTTTATAAATATAGTTACATGGACATCTCAGGAAGAGGGTCAGACTGCATAACAGCAATGAGAATTTTCAGCTCTTGTACATAGTCCGTTAGCTCATTCTAACCCTAGCGGGTTGCCAAAAAGCTTGAGTGCACATGGTACTCCTTATCAGGTGAGGGAAACACCTGTTCCAGTTGATACTTTAGCATCTCCCATGTAGGAAGCGCTAAGTCAACCGACGTGCTACACGTCAAGGCCCATTCTCTAGCTCTTCCATCGAGCTTCGAGGTAGCCAGCAAGACCTGTTAATGATCAAGCTTGATCAGGCCTGATCTCATGGACATCTTAATCTTATGGATCCAGAGGATGATGTTTTTACCCTCCATTACTGAGTGGTGTTTAGCTACCACTTTAAATGAAAGAGGACTCTATTTTTCGTCTGGAACATACATATATTGTCTAGGCATAGCCGACGACATTTGGTCTTATACTTTCCCTAAAAGAGGCGCTTCGTACCGCAAAAAGCCTTCAGCACTTGCCGACAGCACCTCTGGGCCTTGCAATACAAGAAATATTGCATAGTCTGGACTAAACGATGCGATCAGCATATTAAGCGCAATTTTTTGGGCCTCAGAGAAAAGAATAGGATTCTCTATCCTCACAGATGATCAGTCTATAAAGACTTAGGCGTAGATTGACTTCAAGTGCTACCAATTGTAGCAAAGCTACACAGATTCTTAAGACAGAGGAAGACTTAGCGCTCAAAGAGAAAATCAGTTTTTAAGAACTAGACCCTATAAGTTAGCAAGCGTAAAGCTTAAGGTCCCTGTTTTGGGAGACCAATCGATTCAGTGAATTTACAGCACTTAGTGCTCAAGAGTAGCTTCCTCAGAAAGGTGTTGCTAATTCCTGACGATCTACAATCAGAGACGCTTCGCAAGGCACGTGTCTTAGACAAGATCAAAAGGGGAACTAAATTTTATATACGTTTAACTATATAGAACACCTTATCCCTAATGTTACCTTATTCATGCAATCATGTCCTAAATTATTATCTGCAAGGGTCTTTCCTTACTTGTGGCTGATCCCCTTCAGCCCCTATAAACAGTAAGATGTTCTGTACCTCTTTCATTGGGATACCATCCGGGGTGTGTAACATACAGGGTACCGAGTACCCTATGATGTGTAATCCCTTTACAACTGCTCTGAATACAGCCATATCTTTGATTGAGAATAACTCTGTTGATAATCACGACCGGCTTAAGTGATCTAAGACCTTGACTTCGAATTCACAGCTCAAGCGTATAATAGCTACTCTAGAGATACGGAATTAAAAACAAACCTATGACCAAAAGAATCCGTTGGAAAATGTCATCTGTGAACGCGTCCACATCGAGCCCTTTAATATCATCCGGTGTCATGAATGCGTCGACAAAAAGGCTATCCACTAGTCTGCTTTTGTAGTGCGGGTAACATATCAAGTATACTGAATGCGTCGCCGGGTAAGATTGTTTCGGCCAAGACATGATCACGGGAAATCGTTTCAAAGTCAAGTAGAATTACCTCTCAAAGCGGAGATTCGCAGCCATTTTTGGTGGCGAACGACCGGGAAAAGACAAGCGGATCATGAACTTATACAACCTCGACGACCATGTTGTTCCCAAGCACTTCTGATCTAGAACGGAAGTTGTAGCAAACGGACCATACGGCCCTTCAAACAGTTCATGACCACGGAGCCATAAGCTTTGATCGAGGTGCGACAATGCAGCAAGTCAGGTTCCGCCGAGTATTTCCATGCTAGCCACACTGGCTCATAGGGGTGTATGACACATTTCGTCAGTACTCTGGAACAAATACTGTGATGTATCCAGGACCGCCAATGTCGAAAAGCAACAGCGGCAAGTGGAACCCGGTTGACAATCATTTTGATTTCCGATTTTCCCAGCGACAACGTACCACCTGGGACTACTTTTATACATTATTTCTTTTACTTTTCCGTACCCATGTGGTCTTTCTGGCATGCAAACTGGACATTTGACTGACCCTCTGCAAGCCAAGATCTGTCACATGAAAGGTTAATGTGTATTTACCAACTTTGATCTGTTTTGTCAACTGTACGTCGTCATCAAGCAAGGGAGCACTAGGATGATCTGAGGGCATGTTATCTGTCATCAGATATTGACTTGAGCTCGGTAGGCGGAAAGTTTTTTGGTAATGGTTGAAACAATGATGGACAAGACTAGGTCATATCCTGACATTTATCCCACCGGATGATAATGCCGACCACTACCGCTGCCGTCCAGTGATGATGACCAAAATGCTTGGTTAACTTAGCGATGTTGCCAACAGCTCATGTAAACGAAACCTTACCAGAACATCTTATATCACTAGACGCAAAGTGTGCGCCGGATAGGGTAAAATTATCGACATGTATACTCCATCTAAAAAGGATAATTCAAGCCATTTCTAATAAGGAGGGATAATCTGTGGCTACAGCTGATAATCCACGGCTCATGGAATCAGTATTCGACAACTCCCCACATGGCAAGCACACATTTCTTCATTATCGATACAATGTAATCTCCTGTACAAGAATTATCGCCAGTCTCCACATCCTTGGAAACATCGGGGTTGGAGTGGCAATCATTATGTCGACCAAGGGTTATTTTAAACGTTTGTACAACCGTCACAAGTGAAAGTAAGCTATCTTGTCAGGCTGGTCTTCAGGTAGCGCTCAACAGTATGTTTCATCCTCAATCATTTTTTTTTCCAAAGTCAGTTCGAAAGTATGTACCGAGATGAAACTTCATACACTGGATATATGGGTCTAACATTTCATTCCACTCTTCTAAGTACACGTCGAATAGTCAATTTACTCGCAAAGAGCTGATGCGAATCCCCATTTAGCTTTTTCTTGTCACCAGGAGGTAATACTTGAGCTCTGTCTCCATTAACGATCGCTCTCTATGTGAAATTTGTAATATTCCAGAGGATTTTATGTCTTGTTCATTAGCAGAGTCAAACTAATTGCTGAGTGGTCATCGAGATAACAACGGCGGTCCTACACAAATATCACGCCGCTAGTGGTAATAGATATGGTGTCCGTTTGCCGCCATATTCTCAGTAGCAGGTAGCCAAGACATAGCTTCTCCTTGGACTTCATGATAAATGTTATTGCAGGCTCTGTCGAGGTGCAAAAGCTGTCGGTTCCTGTTATCAGCCTTGTAAGCAATTCTTCAAAAGTTGCTAGTGCTAGACCCAGCATAATTTGGTGTAACGTGTCTGTAGACCCGTCCTTGAAATTTGATTACGCGGGCAAGAAACTGAAGTTTGTTTTTTAATGTATTTGTGTGTAAATTTTAATGGTCAACTTCACTTTTATTGTAACGGGGCACCCTTTGTTTGGGGTGCCGCGAAACTTCACGTACACTTGTGCGTGCAGAGGAAGCTAAACTACTTGAACGACTCGTTTAAGTAAGGGTAAAAAGAGAACTGTATTTAATGTAGTTAAGCTATCTATATAACATTAATCTTTATCTAAATATGTTAAACTACGTCGTCGTATGACGACAACCTGCTCACCACTCATTGCGCACGTCTATCAGCGATTGGTGGCAATCTGTGGTTGATATGTCTTATATCAACCAATCTTGGAGCAGCGCATGGACAGTATCTAAAGGAGATCATATTCTTTCAATATTATCCATCTCGGATAATATTCGTAGGATGTTGTCATGCTAGACATGTCTCTATTGACACCGTTTGGTGTCAATATCATGTAACGGGCTACCCCGTAACATCACCCTCCTCCTTAACCATCAATCACCCGTTGATTGAGTTGAAATTGATTGGGACAGGGTGACCACCGTTGGATCACTCTGGAAAAGGGAGCACTTGTTGGTCAAATTTCATTCATTTCCCAATCCAACGCATGATTTTTAAAACCACGCGAGCGGCTACTGCAGCAGCAAGAAGAGCGGCTGCACGCATGCGTGCGTCCGCGGAAAGTGCCTCTCACGCCTCAGCAGCAGGTGATTCGTCGCCTGTTGTCGTGAATCGTCCACGTGGTGAGTCACCACGTGCGACAGTTACATCCGTTGTGTCTGCAGCGGGTACCTCGAATCATGATCAAGACGAGTCTGAGATCAAGCTCATCTATTCCGGCGAGTCGGATGATGCATCCGACTCGAAGGTGACACCGCACGCCTCCGGATAACCCGGGGCGGACGCTGCAAAATCCAGGCTGACTGGCTCTGGTCAGCGCGACAGTATCATGACCGAGATCTTCGGGTCGAGTGATTATTCCGGTGAGTCTCCACCTCACGCAAGTCCGTCCAACGATAGGACTTGTGGTGGAGTGGGGTTCGCTCATTTTTTGAGGCGATCCCGACTCTCCACTGGCGCCCAGACGAGCGACTAAAGGAGGGGGTCATCCGATTCCGCTTGTACTTGTTTCCTCCTCACCTTGTGTACCCGTCGGTAGGGCGGGTCGCACTCTTCTCGGTGGACTCGACGAGATGCTAAACTTGACCGTTGTAGAGATTGGTGCTGATCAGGTGGAAAATCCTCACCCGATCGCGTGTTCTGGATTGGCGCTCTCCTAGAGTCGCCGTAATCTGCCCTGATCACCTTGTGCCAAAATTTGTACTTGAGTCGCGAGCCTTTTTGGTCACTTGAGCTGTCTCGACTTGAGTCGCGGGCCTTTTTGGTCACTTGAGCTGTCTCGCGATCTTATACTTCAACCGATACGGCTGGCTGCGTCCGATCGCAGTAGGGGTGTGTTGAGAGTCTTAGCACTCCTGGCCAAATAGCTCCAGGAGTGATCGTTCTATCCTTGATGTCGAGATTCTCAGACGTCGGGAGGCCAAAATATCCAACCCGGGAGAAGATCGACACGAATGTGTTTAGAAGAAAATTGAACTCTGTTTAATGTTAACCAATTAGACCCTCACACCTTACCCCTATAACTCGGAAATCAGATTCCTCGCGTCGCCTCTACAGATCGCCCCTTGTATCCATGTGGCACAGACCTGACACACCAACCGTCTGATCGCATCAGGGCATGGTCCACGCCAGGTCGCGGTCCCTTGATCGCAGCCCCAGATAGCGGTCCCCTGATCGCGGCCCCTGATCGCGGTTCCCTGATCGCGTTCCCTCAATCGCGGTCCCTCAATTTGCGGTCCCTTTCGCCGTTCTAAACCGTTCTGACCCGTTCTGACCGGATGAGTTATTTCCGTGAATGATCCCAACGGTGCCTTCCATATGATTGTTCCTCGTCCCGCGATCGTTCCGCCAGTCCCCACTACGTACTTAGGCATACGTTTGAGGTTTTACAACACCGATATTGATCGACTTTACCACAATCGCCCCCTGCACAAATAGCAGATCTGCAACATCTGGCTCGCTTGTGCAAGTTTTAGTCACCACTTTCCGTTTTGTCCTCCCGTTGCATTCCATGGTTTCCCCGTCGTCCACGCCCAGCTTGCCACCAACTAGTTGTGCGCCATCTCCCTCGGTGATGACGCAATCTGGTCCCGCACCTTCGGTCGGTGTTGACATTTCGCCACGCGAACACCCAACTGGCCCCGATTCCACTACAGACGCGGTTGAAGGTACCTTGGTGAGCGGAGGTCCGATCGGCTCTGCTTTGGGACTCGATGCTGCAGAGGACCTCGCTTCAAGTACGGAACCGATCGGCTCCACGTTGACGCCTGATGTCCTTGACAGTTTTGCTGCAAGTGACGAACCGATTGGGGTAGGAGAATCTGCTGCAACCACTGATCCGATGAGCTCCGCGTTGACGCTTGATGTCGTCGACAATTTTGCTGCAAGTGGCGACCCTATTGGGGCTATTCCGTTGCCGACCACTCGAGTTGAAACACCAATAGTTGATGAAACGACCACGATTGGTATGATCGCTGGACTTTATCAGCGGCTCGCATCCCAGCAGGATCTTGTGGACAGCTATCGCGATCTGGAGCAAGCGTTGCGGGAGCAAACTCGGAGGGGTGATCGACTAGAACGGGAACTCCGTTCTCTTACCGAGTCGGCCTCGCCTTTTGTGATCTTCGCTCAAACTCGTTGTGATCGCCTTCGTCTGGATTTGAAAATGCACTCACTGAAGTGGCTTTGCTTCAGGAGAAAATTCGCGCGGGGAGTTGCTACGAGCAGCAAATTAGCGACCTAAAGTCGAAACTTCTGAAAGCGACCCGATCACTCCATGCGTTATAATAACGTCATGATCTCGAGCTGGCTTCCTTTCGACGTCACACAGATGAGGGGAGCGCTCGATTTCAAGCCGCGCTCTTGAAGGCCAAATCTAAGAGAGCCAAGTACAAGGCAGACTGTAACAAGGCTCAGACCACGGTTCGCCACCTGCATGCTGCTCTTGCCGCTAAATCAGTGGAGCACGATCAACTTCGGGATGATCTGACTAAGTTGGAAGCTGAGTATGACCGATCGCGCTCCTTGCTCTCCGATCGTGACGATCGGTGGGTCTGCTCTAAGCTACTATCTCGGGTTTGGAGCTAAAGCGCGATCAGGCGTTGCGCGATCGCGACGTTCTTCGAACGAGCATTGCCGCGCTCGTTACCGGCCCCAGTTTACCTTCTTCATCCCGTCCAGTTGCGACGGCCCCATCTACTAGTGCTCGTGTCAAACGCCCTAGTGCTTCCGCTCTAACTCCTCGTCCGAGAACCAAGAAAGCCAGAATCAAGGCTACCTCGCAATCGGTCGTCAAGGTGACACCCAAGCCTCATTCTCCGACTGCGTCCGGTATCATCGCCGAGCCTTCTCCGCCGTGTAAAACCCCGAAGAACAACCCTTCCCGATCACCCCATAGTTCCACACGATCTCAAGCAAAACTTGCGACCAAGACAATTGCTCTTCCCGGACCTGGTGTTCGAAAAGGCAAAGGCAGAGCGCGCAATCCGATGCCTCCTCCAGCTAGCTCGGATGATGACGATTCATCGGATGCTGGGCCTCGAACCTTGGCTGCACTCTCCCGATCACGCTCTTCTTCACGGTGTAAAGTCCCGTTGGGTAATCCGACGAATCCGTCTTCTACGTTACCAGAGTTGATCGTATGGATACCTCCAGCCCGGATGTGGATTCCCCCACCTCCCCAGTTACCGCTTCCCTTAGGCGAAAACCAATGGTTTCATGGTCGACTTGTTTGGCGAAGCTTCTAGCAGTTCGGAGTGTCCGATCAGCGTTACGGAAGACGTCCGAGCCCCGGCCAATAATCCGTTGTCTTCGGCCGAGAACAAAGATCTTCCCAAGACTAAGATGACCCGCGATCAGTGGATACCCGGGTATCACTGTCGCGTACCAAAATCTTCTGTTCAAGTTTCACCTTGGTATGCGCGCCGGGTGAGCTAGATTAGCGTGTTGGAATTGGATTTGGATTTCTTCTATCGTGATCTCGCCAGGCCCACGCATTACCCTTTTCTAGCCTCTCCTGACGTGTCAAAAGCACCTCCCATAACTGAGTGGTCTCCCCACCTGATTTCTTCGGCGCGGGTTGCCGCGCTTTATTGTCAGAAGCCCCGGAAATCTTTTCGCATGATGATTAAGCCCATATCTTTCCAGCCCGTTGGATGGTTCGAGCAGCTGCTGGACTTATACCACTCTATCGAAGAGCGCTACATCCAGATGTTGTGGGAATCAACCCATACCTTGCCCATTTCTTCCGCCGATCGGGTTTAAGATCTGGGCTGGTGTTATTCTGCGATCAGCGCAAACAGCGGCGATCGCGATCCGGACCTCCTTGGAAAACCGTACTCAAGTTCATACTCCAAGGAATGGTAGAAGACCATTGCGACTTAGACATTCTGCTGGACTCGGTTTTCTTGCACCTACCTCGTTTACATGAGAAGCAGTTCTGGTACCCCGGGTTGGGGACTGGGAAGACTAACATTCCCATCCTGGCTTCCGCTTTGTCGTTGACGAAATCTGCTGAGCCATGGCGTAATCAATACCGGACTTCGATCGCGAATTCACCCAGGCATGTCAATCCCTCGACTATCCGGTAAGTTCTCCGCCCCGTAGTCTATCGAGTTCAACACATTTCGTGTTTCAATTTCATTTCTCCATACTTTCATAATCGTGATTTCTCCGAAAAAGGCCTTCTACTTAAGGCCTCTTGGTACGCGATCGTGGTTCGATAGCTACACATACTTACAAACATACCTTCCGCCTTCATACACCGCATCCTGGTCTAATTTTCTCCACCTTACGACCATGTGCAGCCTCCTTGCACACTTACACACCCCATCCACCTCGATCTGGTCTAGACTCCTGGCTCTTCTTCGTGCGTTTGCATCACTTCGAACTTATTTCGACTTATCCGACCGCGATCGAATTCTTGTAATAGAGCGCCACAATTCAAGTTTGCTACATCCACCCATGATGGATCGCTAATACAGTTTCATTGAACCAGAAAATTGATGGTGTACTCGTCCGTAACGCGTCTTTCGACCCGATCGGATGTCCACAATCTTTGTCACCTCGAATTAAGCATCATCCAACTCGCCTTCCCAGCTATCTTCTGGTATTAAGGCTTCGTTGAAATCGACCCGATCGGACTCGTCTACCTTCAGTTGACTTTAAGGCCGCTCTGGGAACATCTCACTGGCTTTAGCTTGGACGCATGTAATATCTGCATGATCTCCACATTTTTCCATTACTCGAAAGGGTCCGTGCCACATATGGGCTAACTTCCGAGCATATCAATCCTTCACGCGATCCAAATACAACCACCCTTGTGCTTCTTGATCGATCTCTAGCATATTTATGTCGTCATTGTGACAATCCGATCTGTCCTGGATAGCGATCTTTAACCGATCTTCCACGATTGCTCTTGCCTGTTGATACTGACGCTGCATGTTATATCTCCATCTTATTAGATCTCGATCGCGAGGTTTGACACTTTCCATTGGTAACGCCGCTTCCAACGTCGATCGGGGGTCCCAGCCATGAATTAGATAAAATGGTGTCTCTCCGCGGACTCGATCTTGTGTGGTATCAATCGCATAGGTTAATCCTTCTGCAAATTCATCCCAATCTCTCTGGTTTTCGTCAGCGACATACATCTTAATCGATCGCGTTAGTGTTTTAACCATACGTTCTGCGGTTCCGTTCGCTTGATGTCGATACACCATTGTGGCTTGTTGCTTCTGTCCCGCGATCTTGTTGAAAGCTCGAAAGAAGTCAGACATAAATCCTGGCTCCCGGTCATGACGGATGATTTCACTCGCACCAAATCTTCGAAGAACGCTTTCTTCATAGTTCTCTGCAATCGTCTGTGCAGTTCGGGACGAGCTCGCTTTTGCGATCACGTAACCCGAGAACAGATCGACCACATCAGCAACTCAGCATTCCCTTAAACGATCGCGGTAAAGATGGGATATGATCCATTGCCGGAATTTGGAATGGGTACGTCGCTTGCAAGTTGCCTAGAGGTCCACCCCGATCTTGCGGGCGACCTTTGCCGGTTGTACATTCAATACATTCGCCAACATAGCGTTGCACGCTCCGGTACAATCCTCGTTAAAGGAGTTTCGCCCTGATCTGATGGTATGTACGGCCTGCCCCTTGGTGCCCACCCTCTAGACTAGTATGGTAATGGTGTAGGACGTCTTGTTGCAGCAACTCTGGAATTACCAGACGGATCGACTCTCCACAATCTTCGCTCTTTGATGCCACCCCGGGGCAGAAAAATAGCAGTCCACTTTGGTCGACTTCGTTGTCTGGTGAGTTCAGTGCGCAAATCTTTGCGTCTCTAGCACTCAGCGTGGCTATATCCCCGATCAGATAAGTATTTAAGTCCGATATCTAACTTTCCTCATTTTGCACCTGGTTTATACGTTTGATCCGGACTTGTTGTACAATTTCTTCTTGTAAAACTGTCTGGGGGCATCGTCTTCTCGTCGTTGATCTCGTGATCGCGGCTACCTTGACGGGTTGGTTGATCTGTTTTGGTATCAGTAGTTCATTTAACCGATTAAGGGTCACGAGATCGTCTCGTTCTTGGTCTGATACTGCAACATTTCCTTTCACCTGACGTAACGCCTCGCTCGCTAGTCGATCAGCACTCTGGTTCCAGTCCCGTTTCACATGTAGCAATTCGTGTTTTGGCCACGATCGGAGTTTCTCCATTGCCACATGCTTTAGAAGTTGTAGACCTGGTGATTTACAGTCGATTTTACCTCGCATCTGTTTTATTACCAAGTTCGAGTCACCACAAAAGATCACCCGACCTCTGATCTGATCGGACAGTGACTCCAGACCCAGCAACAGCCCACGATATTCCGCCTCATTTACCGTCAAATCTTCCGCAAATTCTGAAGTAGCCACCACGATCGTCCATCCAGACAACTTCCATATTACTGCGCTGTAAGCGCCACCTTTATTCTTTACCCTAGCCAATCCATCGAAACTGACGACCAGGACACTTTCATCTACTTTCGACTGCGGGTGGTGGCATACTAATGTTTTTTTTATGTGGTCATTTCCTTGGAGCGATCATGATCAGCACTTCATCTGCATTCTTTCGAGGTGTTATACTTGCAGCCAGCGTACCTAGTACTTCGTCTTCGCCTTTTTCGCACCGTCTGATATCTAACGTCCAGTTCGATAGTAACGCCGCCAATCTCTCTAGTCTTCCGTTCAAACTCGACGACTGCAATAGCCAAGCCAACGTCGAGTATCTCGTAAGCACTATAATCTCCCGCATAACCAAAATCGTATAACAAATGTCTAACATTCGGAGAAGGGCTAGCACTTCTTTCTCAACAATTCCGTAATTGAATTCTTTGGATTTCAGCGTGCGAATAGAAAAAATGACAGGCCAATACGTGCCGTCATACTCTTGAAGCAATGCGGCTGTACCGCCCACTTAATGGCGTACACCACAATCACCGGTGCTAGATCTGGATCGAAATGTCCTAAGATCGGTGTTTCAGCAATTTTGCCCTTTAGCAAGTTAAAAGCCATCACCGCTTCCTTCCATCAACTTCCACTTCCAGAATCTAGATCGCCCCCTGTTTTCCGGTCCAGATAGCCCCCTGTTTTTTTGGTCTAGATCGTCGCCGAACTCATTTCGCGAATCGTGATCACGATCGGGTTCACTATTGGATATCATCATCCGAACTTCTTTGTCTTGGCTGATCTCGTGGAAATCTGCTTCCCGTAGCTCGTAGAGCACGGACGCATACATGGCGAAGTCTTCGATAAATCGACTGTAGTAATTTAGGCTTCCCAAGAGTGATTGCATTGATCGCATTGTTCGAGGGAAGGGAATATCCGCAATTGAGTTTAAAATCTTGGGGTGGGCTTTCAACCCTTTGTGTGAAAATTGGTGGCCTAGATAGTCGACCTTACAGCGCCCCCAGCAACTCTTTTCCACACTGATCGATAGGTTCCATCGGTCACAAACCTCTAGTAATCGTTCCACCTTTTCATACAGGAATGAAAAGGATTCAACAGGTATTAAGATGTCATCGATATAGGACCTTCGGCCTAAAACTGATGGTCTTGGACCTGTGTCCGGCACTCCGTCAGTGAACACATCGGTTGGTGTCGACGGTGGTGCTGCATGCGAGTTAGGTGTTGAATCGATCTTGAGATAACCATATAGTGCATTGTCGATAGGTCGTTGGTATATCTGGGGATCGTTTTTTAGCCCAAAAGGCATTAGCAACCATTCAAACAAACCCGACGGCGTGATGAATGCAGAAATAGATCTTGCTCGTTCCGTCATTTCCACTACCCAAAAAATACTCGCCATATCTAACGAACAATACCACATCGCTTTATCCAAGTCTTGTAATAATCCGCTGATTAGTGGCATAGAGTATATCATCAATCTTGTCAACTGATTCACCCTCCTGTAATCGATGCACAGCCGTATGTCCTCCCCACTTTTCTTGATAATCACCACGATCGGAGAAGCCGAAGGTGAAATGGACGGTTGAATGATCTTGGCTGATAATAATCCCTCGATTAGGTCCGCCAATTTTTCTCGATATTTAGGTGCCATCGGTCGTACTCTTTGTGCGATCGGTTTGGCACCTCCTACACCAATGTCACATACTGCTCCACGCGCAGCTGGAGGCAAGGCGTTCCCTTTGCCTATGAGTAAGTGGCGATCTTTCCAAATCAGTTGCCTCAGCTTCTCCTGATCGTCTGTCAGCGGGACACCTGGATCGCCAACCTGGATGTCATCTATAGCCACTTCCTTTGTGGGCGCAATTATTTCTGGCAAGAGTGCCATATGTTGGTCCACATCTTCCGCACATAAATCCCCACCATCGTGGCGCTAAGCCACCGATTTCGTTTGAGTCTCGTCTGTCACGTCTCCCTCGCGATTCAGTACTGTAGCATTCTGTATCTTTTGATCTGACAATTCGAGCTCTTGATCGTCTCCGACCGGATGATCATCGCCGATCGCGATATCTTGTGCTTGTCTGATTACGTCGTCCGAGTGTTCCTGTGACCGATAGCCCTATTCTGCCTTCACTGCGGTATTGACCACGGCAGTTGCCTCTAGTGATCGCTGCTCGTCGCTGTCGGGGCGATCCTCTTTCAAGATCTGGCGTTTTGTGACATCCGTCATCTTTGCTTGTGGAGCTAGCAGATCTGATCGGCTTCTCTCCATATTCCTTCCTTATTTATCGCTGTGGGTCAGAATCTTCTTTGGGATGGGGTATGACGGGTGATTCACTAAGTGTCTCGAATACTCGATCGGGTGTTCCTTGGTTGATTCCGTTATAGCTTAAAACGCCAGAGTCTGCCATTCATTGTACCGGCGTGATCCCACTGATACATAGCCCGGCGATCGGGGTATCATGTCCGTCATCATTCATCACCCTAAAGGGAAATTGTGATTGAGAATCACCTGCTGATCGACGAAGTTGGTCAGTATCAAGTACTTGATATGGCCCGGTCCAGTATTCCCCGTCGGCACCCATTTTTATCCCGTCTCACCCATAGTTTGGACTTAGGGAAACCTGCTCCAATCCTTATCTCCGTGGATTCTCCAGCAGGAATTACTATATGTTGGTCTGGGATAACGATCGGTTGCATAATTACCCCATCCGGAGACCTGCGCCCTGCCAAGTGAATTTTCACCTCATCTGGCAAACAAAGCATACCGTCCGCCAGATCTAACCATATTCCCGCTGGCACCATAAAGTCCATACCTAAAATCGCTTCTTGGCCCACTTGATCGCCCAATCAAGCGTCAAAGTAGTACACCAGCGTTCCGCTTAATGTGATCTAGATTTTGGTGCATCCTTCCATCATGTAGGCATTCTCCCCGATTCTCACACATTCCTTTCTCTGGCTGTCATCAATCATGCATGCTACCTTACGAGCAAAGGTGGCGTCCATGATCGAAACTTCGGCTCCAGAATCGAATAACATGGTGGCCTTCTCGTTATTGATTTTACCCTCCGCTTTAGCCTGTTTAAACCATTTTCCTGGCGTGTGATATTTCCAATATCCTCTCGATTCCCTCGGCGCTAGATCGAGCTCCATCTTGACGGGGCATCGTAAATGTTCATCCACCTTTTTTACACTTGAAATATCACACAACCGATGGTGTTCCAAACAACATGTAGTAGCGGTCGGGTCGATCCGATTGTTTCTCCATTGATCGATCCTGCCCTGCTCCACAAATGCATATGTGCATAGCCTAGAACGCTCGGCTCGTGTCAGATTCCATCCTGGCGAGCGTCCTAGTTTAACATCTCTTCTGCCTTGGTCGTTAGTAGCCCTGCGTGATTGTATGGGACTTACAACTTGCGGATCAGGTTGTAGAACTCTTCCACGGGACATCGGCCGCTCTCGTGAACTTCCATACAAGCGAAACATACATTTAGACATTTGTCCGAGGGTTGCCCTTTTCGACCACACTTCTGACAGGTCAATCTTTTCCAGCATCCGCGATCGTCATGTTTTTTCGAGCCACAGTGTGTGCAGGCTTTCGCAACTCCGCCCCCATCGCGATCATCATCTCGGTCTGTCTTTCGCGATCTGTCTCGTTGATACCCTGGGTCTTCAGCCTGATCAGTGATAGTCGTCACACAAACCTTACGGTGAAACTCTTCTTCATCTTCATCGTCCGAACTTGAGCCTGAGTCGCTTTCCTCACTTTCTGCACGAACGGCCTTCACCTTCCGTGGTGTCTTCGAATATACTTGGGCTGGCGTCGTAGCCGATCGCGATCGGTACTTGTTTGAGTCAGTCGGATCCTTATTTTGTCGAAAACTCAAACGCTGATAAGCGCGTAAAGTTTCTTCCATCGCGTAAGCATCATGCACTCGCAATAGGGTCAGTTGCTTCGCCAACTCTCGATCATACAAAGTGTCAATGAAGTGTTCTACATGCTCACGTCATCTTGCTGGCGATCCATCTCTGAACGCCACTTTTGCTCGCATATCTTCTACCTTCAACCGGTCCAAGTATTCCAACGGAGTGTCATTCGGTCTCTTCCGTGCGTGGTAGTATTGTCTTCCAGCTGACATTCCACATCCTCCATATCGGACCATGAAGCCTTATGACAACGACTTCCAATCATCGCGGGTCGATCGGCTCAACTGGCTGTACAAATTTCGGGCAGGTTGTGTGAGCACGTCTCAAAATTCCAGACATTTCATGTCGTCTGGAGCCTGATCGCTTAGAAAGGCAGTCTTCATCTTGTTAAACCAACCTTTATCACGTTCTTCGTCTTGATCACGTCCTGAAAATTCTTTCAGATCGGACATCGCCGACAATCTAATCCTCTGTGCGCTGCAACCTCCCGTCAGGGCGGTTCCTGCAGTTATTACTTGTGGTCGTCTTAGATCATATGGTCCCCTGCAATCTGAATCATGTTCTCCTGGTCGATCGCGGTTTGTGTTTACTGACTCTATTTCGACGTCTGGGACGATCGGGTATTTAGATCCTTGTTCTTCGCGATCGCGAATGAATTTGTCCATGGCGGCCTTGAATTATGTTTGCAACTGGCTTGGCTCCACCGTGTTTGCATTCTGTGAAGCTGGAATTTGAGTCGATCGTATTCCATTGTTAGCCGGGTCGAGCCTGTTTTTAAGCATTGCTGCCCCTGTCGGTCCCAGAGACATCCGCTGCATCCCAAACGACTCGTCTGAGTCCATATCTGATTCTGCCGAGGCATTGCGTGACGACCCGGTGCATTCCTCTTTCACGTTGCGGTCGGTTGACTCTCTCGACTTGCTGGCTCAGGTGTCCTTCTTTACTCTTGATTCACTGGCTCAGGTTTCCTTCTCCCCTCTTAGTCCGTTGGGTCATATGGTTGTGAGACCCTGTCAGTGGAGCTTTTCGAATAGTAGCTGTCCTGCTTCGATGACCCGATCGTGACTAAATTCTAAAAACGTTTGTGCGTCGAAAGCTCCAGCTGTAAATCCAGCGTCTCTTAGCAGCTGAATAAGCCGATGCAATGCCCCCAACTGATTCGAGGTCACTTTCGGTGGCGATACTGGACCTTGGATCGACCCGATCAGCTTAGGTTTTAGCACCTTTAGGACTGGGTCTTCTGAAAGAAGTTCTTCAGTTGTTGCCAATGGAATTCCCAGGTGATCCGTGCCAATTGCCAGCCTTCTGATTCCACATCCTGACCTTCTGCCTTGATCTCTTGCTTGTTTCGATGTGGCTCTGCCGTCTTCGTCTTTGAACGGGCCAACTTAGAAGTGTGTTTCCTCGCCTTTTGTTGGGCGGTAGTTTTGGATGAAGATCTTTCGGCTTTTACTGAAGGATTTCCATCTGGCAGATCGTGCTTTGCAGCACGATCCGCGGTGGTCCCCGAAGGGACCTCAGGAGGGGGTTGGGGTTTTTCTTCCAGATCAGCTTGGTGATCTTCCTCTTTGACTTTCTTGTCATCATAGCCCCTCCTAAAACTATGATCATCTTGGGATTCTTTCTCTTCGCGCGTCTGTGGCGATCAAAATTCCGCTGACGATTCAATCCCAGGTTCAGTCTTGATCTTAACATCTTCATCTCGGGACTCACGGTGAAATTCCAAGTCACCAGAAGATCCGGACACGCGCACCATTGTGGTGGAGTGGGGTTCGCTCATTTTTTGAGGCGATCCCGACTCTCCACTGGCGCCCAGACGAGCGACCAACGGAGGGGGTACTCCTATTCAGCTTGCACTTGTTTCCTCCTCACATTGTGTACCCGTCGGCAGGGCGGGTCGCACTCTTCTAGGTGGACTCGACGAGATGCTAAACTTGACCGTTGTAGAGATTGGTGCTGATCGGGTGGAAAATCCTCACCCGATCGCGTGTTCTGGATTGGCGCTCTCCTAGAGTCGCTGTAATCTGCCCTGATCACCTTGTGCCAAAATGTGTACTTGAGTCGCGAGCCTTTTTGGTCACTTGAGCCGTCTCGCGATCTTGTACTTCAACCGATACGGCTGGCTGCGTCCGATCGCAGTAGGGGTGTGTTGAGAGTCCTAGCACTCCTGGCCAAATAGCTCCAGGAGTGATCGTTCTATCCTTGATGTCGAGATTCTCAGACGTCGGGAGGCCAAAATATCCAACCCGGGAGAAGATCGACACGAATGTGTTTAGAAGAAAATTGAACTCTGTTTAATGTTAACCAATTAGACCCTCACACCTTACCCCTATAACTCGGAAATCAGATTCCTTGCGTCGCCTCTACAGATCGCCCCTTGTATCCATGTGGCACAGACCTGACACACCAACCGTCTGATCGCATCAGGGCATGGTCCACGCCAGGTCGCGGTCCCTTGATCGCAGCCCCTGATAGCGGTCCCCTGATCGCAGTCCCCTGATCGCGGCCCCTGATCGCGGTTCCCTGATCGCGTTCCCTCAATCGCGGCCCCTGATCGCGGTTCCCTGATCGCGGTTCCCTGATTCGGGTCCCCAGATCGCGGTCCCTCAATTGCGGTCCCTTTCGCCGTTTTAAACCGTTCTGACCCGTTCTGACCGGATGAGATATTTCCGTGAATGATCCCAACGGTGCCTTCCATATGATTGGTCCTCGTCCCGCGATCGTTCCGCCAGTCCCCACTCCGTACTTAGGCATACTTTTGAGGTTTTACGACACCGATATTGATCGACTTTACCACAGACTCGTGGGGATGGTGGTGATGCACCTATACATCACCACGAGCGAAGTAATTCGAGGGATCGGGGTAACACTGGTGCCAGTGCTCATGTTGGTACCAATCAAGAGTTCAGGGACCGAAATGTTCTGCACCACGCTCCCCAAGTGTAGTCTCCATGGATGCCGTCATCCAGAGAGTTGGAACGGTTGACCGACATGACTACTGAACGGGATCGAATCCCGTTGTTCGATTGCAGGAAGTTTTGCTTACCTGATTCCAGCACGGAAACTATCCGTGCTGAGGAAGAGTCCTTCACCGATGCGTCATTTAAACATCGGTGGTACATTAGTAGCTGTGTTCGGGACGGCAAAGCCTTTGTGCAGGGATGAAATGCTCTCATCCACAACATCGAGTGTATTGGCCGTGACGCTTGGCTCGCCAAACTTGATGCAGCTCGCATCAGGTTTAAGAAACGCAACCCAGTCGGGGCGCGATACAAGTTGTACCGGCTTTCAAAAGAGGCAGAAATACTCTGTCTTTCGTGGGGTGATTCGTGTCCAGGTTGCCTGGATAAATCGATCCGTGCCCCTAGGGTTGCCTACCTCCCTAGTGATCCCTACAGGAGGGCGCGCATCTCTTACGAGATGGCTGAAAGGATTTACACCTTGCAATCTCTGTACTCGCGTTCGGGGAGGTCTTTTTCCGACGGCCCTTCTTTAAACGCAGCGGGTGGGTCTCGTCGTACTGCTCGACGAGACCAAGGAAATCAACGATCACCTGAGCACGAGGCTCCCAGCTGTCTCACACCGATGGATAGCCACGCCAGCATAAGAAATAGCATGTCCAAACGCCTTTCACGTCACGGTGGTTCAAAACACGCTCCCCTAGGAAGCGTTGACCACCGCTTGAGTCCACCAAAGGATGTTGTGGCGGCGGAAAAACCTGATCCGGCTCCAGGGTAGGATCAGCTTGATAGTCAAGAGCTGAACCGTCTGACGAACAGTTGCAAGATGACCTGGCTCATGGACGATCTTGGCATTACGGGCTTAAGGATCTTGTGAGGGATAATCATAAATCCGTAGGGCACGATCGTTCGGACGATCGTGCCGCTTTTGCGTTCGAGAAACTTGAGAACGAACCTTCGACTTGTTCTCTTAGTGACAAGCTGGCTGCAGCTCGTCGAGACATCGCTGAGCTGCGTAAACAGGTTGCTTCGCTAGTCGACCAGAATGGCTTGTTGAACCGGACCACTCGAAGGTGGTCTCAACTCTCGACCGCGGAGGTGTTCTTCGCATCTCGAAATGGGCTCGTACTGATAGTACGGGCGGAGACGACCAATGTAAAATGTAGGATGCGTACGCATCTAACGGGGCAGTTCAATCGTGTACATGTTGCCCATTCGGCGCAACACACGAAATGGACCGATGTACTCGGTCAGTAATTTACTGCTGCCCACGTTTTTCACTGCGTGTTTCGGTAGGTTTACGGTAGACAGTAAACTAGGCCTCCTGCATCAAATGAAAGAACATTGCTCTTCCTGTTTGTCTGCGTTTCTTTTTTGTCTGTCTAGCTACTGCAATAGAGTCTTGAACGAAGCGGAAAACTGCTTCGCGAGTCGGCAGAAATTCCTCTGCTGATTCCTCCTTGTCAACAGCAGTCGGCTTCGTGTGCACTGCTGAAAGAACATTGTTTTCACCAGTGAGGGCGTCATCGTCCTCACTTTGGCAGTCATTGGCGATGCTGAATATACCAGTATCGTCGTCATCATCATCATCGATATCGATCGCATCGACATCGGCATCCATCACGTAGACTTCATTGTCAACGGGTGATGAGCAAGAACCAGATCGGTTTTTGTTCGAGCGAGTCCACCCCCCCTTAAACTAGAGTCACACTCTAAGAAGGCGGGTAAATGTGGACGGCGTAGGCCATTCACGAAGAACGGTGTATGCGTTGTCGACGCGTGCACCGAGTTGTTGATGGCAAATTCCGCCATCGGCAAGATCTCACTCCAACTCGCAAACGAGTGGACGTACCCTCGAAGTATCTCTTCGAGGAAGCGATTGACGCGTTCGTCTGACCATCTATTTCTGGATGGTCAGAAGTTGACATCGTCAAACGTGTTCTAAGTGAACGGAACACGGATTGCCAGAATCCGCTGTGAAGCGGGGTTCCCTTTCGTACACGACCTCACGGGGTAACCCGTGCAGTCGGAAGATAGTATCGATGAAGACACGCACACAGCCCTGGGCTGTGATTGACTAAGGTACAGCAACAAGATGTACCATCTTGCTGAACCGATCAACAAACACAAGAATACCAGTATTCTTGTGAACATCTTTGGGAAACCTGAAGACGAAGTCCATCGATACGGACTGCCAACACTCTGCCGGAATCGGACAAGGCTGCAAGGGTGCGCGGGATGAAGGACTAGGCTTCACCCGTTGACAAACGTCGCAAGCGCGAATGTATTTCCGCACAAGCTCGTACTGGCGAGGCAGTAGAAGTCACGACTCACCGTGAGGTAAGTCTTTTCTCTACCGCGATCCCACTAGGTGGGGCATCGTGACACTCATACATGATGCGCATCCGCAAATCATCATGAGCGGGAACGACGACACGAGGTGTGTCGCCGTTGACTGCTGTATAGTACAGCAGTTCATCACGAACAGAATACCGTTCGGTTGAAGAGCGGTATTGAGACGACAAGCTTTTCAAAGCGTGACTGCACGGATTGGATACGTAATCCATCGATCGCAGAAGAGACTCTTCTTCTGTGTTTGCTTTTCGCACGTCATCGAGCAGATTCGACGATGGAACAATCACTGTTATTGCTGCTACAGTGGGATCACTCCTACTGTTGTGTTGAGCAGACGGCTCGAAATCGGGCCGACGCGAAAGAGCATCAGCGACGACATTAAGTCGTCCTGGTTTATACTTGACAGAGAAGTTGAACTCCGCGAGTAAAGACAGCCACCTCGCCATTCGTTGCAAGAGGTGTGGGCTGTTTACGGCCGTGCGTAACGGCGCATGGTCGGTATGAACGATGAAGGGCCTATCTCATAAGAGATATACACGAAACTTGGTCAGTGCATATTTCATGGCAAGGAGTTACTTGTCATGCACCAAGTAATTTCGCTCAGCTGCTTGCAGCTGACGCGATTGATAACAGACGACGCGCTCAACGCCGTCTGAGTCGTACTGCATTAACGCGCAGCCGATTGCAAAATCACTGGCGTCACAGACCACATGGAACGATCTATCCTGATCAGCAATTTCCAACACAGGCGATTGCACCAAGCTTTTCTTGATGCCTTCAAATGAGTACTGACACTCAGTGCTCCATGAACATATCTCGTTTTTCTTTAGCAGATGAGAGAGATGTACAGTCGTCTCAGCATGGTTGCGCGAGTATTTGTGCAAGTACGCCGCCAAGCCAAGGAACTTTCGAAGTCCCTTGAAGTCGAGTGGCGCAGGCCAGTCGCTAATCGCCTTGATCTTCTCCGGATCAGGACGCACACCGTTTTTACCCACGATGCAGCCAAGAAGTGGTATTTCGTTCGCTGCGAATGTACACTTCTTGAGGTTCGCAAACAACTTATGCTTTTGCATAAGTGTAAGAATCTTCCGGACGTGAATTCTATAACCTCCACTTCCGTCTTTCCATCCATAGCCCAGCTATGGACGAAGACATCGTCGAAGTAACTCGGTGCGAAATCGCGCACCGATCGCAACAGATTCGTAACACATCTGTTAAACGTTGCAGGGCGTTACTTATCCCCTGTGGCATCACTAGCCAGTCCCAGAGCATACCACTGGGGTTGCTCACTGCTTTGTAAGGAATACACCGTTCACGCATGAGGATCTGACAGAATCCATCCATCAGATCCATGGACGAAAAGATGGTACTCTTTGCCATACCATCTATGGTGACATCCTCTCTCGGGATCGGGGTTTGAGCCGGTACCGTTGCAGCATTCAGTTTGTTGAATGCGTGCACTATTCGCCACCTTCCTGTGGCCATTCGCACACATAAGGTCGGAGAGCTGTGTGGGGATGTTGATTCCCTCACATGACCAGCCGCTAAGCAATCGGCAAAGAATTTGTCGATCGATGTGACCTGTTCACGAGGCAGTGGCTGCTGTTTAATGACACAGTATTTCGAACCAGGTTTCAGTTCAATCTCATGCCGAGTGTCTTTGTCCTTGGGCAGCTCGCATGGCACGGATTCCGGGAAAACATCCCTGAATTCATCCAAATCCTTATGCAAAGTGTTTGTCTTTAAAGACTCCCAAGATTGAGACGTGTGTCGCTCAATCCGGGTCTTCTCATCGAGGACACTCTCGTCTATAGATGGACTACTTAGAACCCGTTCGTTCTCAGCAAACACTTTTGTCGACCGAATATTGGGGACGTACTCGTCCTCTGTGACGAGTACGCAGATCTGCTTGATCTTGTCACTTCGCAGATCTCGCAAGAATCGTTTAGATTCTAGCAAAGGCAACTTGACTACCTCCGAAGCTGACTTCGGGGAGTAACCAGATCAAGTGTATAAGCGCCAGCATTTGATCCGTCATTCACCAAGACATTCACTGACTCGGTGATTTCCTGGGAAAACACATCCGCAGGTGGTTGGGGATCCACACACTCAACATAACTCTCTCGGGAGTTATTGCTCTCAGGAACGCCGTAATTTTCTTTCGTTACGTGTCTTATCACGGTCTCGTCCTCTTCGATCGACTCTCTTTCAGTCGAGCGGGATTGCTCTACGATCGACTATCTGCTAGTCGGTCTCGCTTCAATGTGTTGTTCATCCTGAACAACACTAATCTCTCTTCTCGGATGCACCCTTCTTGGTGTGCATCCGTGTTCCAGTCCACTCGATCTCTTCGAGTGGTGAGCCTTCGGCGCAGCCTGTGTCTCTACACAGGTGCCTGAAGCTGGTTCCACAGTG
The DNA here is from genome assembly GCA_921007115.2 of Peronospora matthiolae. Taxonomy (NCBI): domain Eukaryota; phylum Oomycota; class Peronosporomycetes; order Peronosporales; family Peronosporaceae; genus Peronospora; species Peronospora matthiolae. The sequence continues at coordinate 314,896 of CAKLBY020000166.1, forward strand.
CAGTGGCCTTCTGCACTGTGATCTTGTGAAATCTTGCTAACGACCGTACCACAAAAGCGGGGTCATCTCACTCCTTTGCAGTACATCCACACGCTTGTGGACGCTCCAAGACGTTCAGCAGATGGCCATCTATTGAACAAGTGGCAGGCATCTTCACGGATCGGTGCTGCCAACTGATCCATGGCTGGCATTTTCGAAGCCATGACAGACCAAGGATGACATCAAATTTGTCATCCAGATCCATCACGATGAAGTCGTCATCGTACTGCTTTACTTCTAGAGTGTAGTGGATTTCTACTACTTGTTTGGTCACTGTTACGGATGCGCCTGTAGCAAGGCACACCGCCATCCTCGTTAGAGGGATATCTTGCTCAACATAGTTAAGTCTACTATCCTCTGGCGAATGACGTCGAATAAATCTGCTCGACGCCCCACACCCAACTAGGGCGCGCGGTAACATTCCACTTGTCACTTCGATCTTCAAAGTGATAACAGACACCTCATCACCAACGGCAGCAACACACAGTCTCTGTGTGTTACTGCCTTTGGTGATGAGGTGTCTTTGTCAAAGTCCTGCAAAATCTCTTGACGTTGCTGGATCAGCAGGGTGCTCCGCCCCTACTGACCCTGACCGTTTTTGACGGTCCAACTTGCTGTCGCGCTTAGCGATATGGTCGGACCCACGCCTCGGACCTTTCCTCGGCCAACGGTGGTCGTCACGTCCTGTCTTTGGACGTGTTGTGGTACTCGGGACACTGCACTCATGAGCGTTGTGTCCGATCTTCTGACAGCGATGGCATCTTGCCGTTCGCTTGGGACTCAGAGAGCGAGAGTTCTCGCTATCGATGTAACAGAGTTCCATTGGTGCGGGACCTCCTGTTTCCTGTCGTCTCGTCGGACGATAGTTTGACGAGTTATCCTGAGACTGTCTCAGGCTGAAGTCTTCTTGTTCCGCATACGCTATCGCCCTTCCAGCGCATGGAAATCCTCTCGGAACATGTAGGTCTTCACCTGCCCATCTACAACTCCGTAGATGAACACGTTGATGAGCGCGTGCTCATCAACAGGGCTCTTTGTAACGCTACTCGCAAGGTAGCGCAGGTGCTGTGCGTAAGCGTGCACGTCAAACTTACCTAGCTTTAGCCTAAAGAGTGCAGAGCGTGCTTTGAACTCGGCTCTCGGCGGCTCAAACGTCTCTTTGACCCGAGACTTCAAGATCTCTAACGACTCAAACACGTTTGGGTCGTGCAGCTTGAGCCCTAAGGCCCAAGTCTTTGCTCGTTCCGTCAAATTTGACAGGGCGAAGGTAACTTGCATCTCGTCACCCTCGATGTGACGGGCCCTGATTGCGTCGTCTAACTCGACGAACCATTTCAAAAGGGAATCTTTATCGGTTCCCTTGTACCTTCAGATATCAATCTTCAAGGTTTTGGGTCGACGCATGTGCGTCGGTCCGCCCATCGACTGATGAGAGCCTTTCTGCTGTAGCAAGGCTATCTTCTGTCATTCGGCGGCCAGTTCCCCTTGTAGGAACTTGTTGATAGCAGCATGTTGCTGGTCTCTGCTTAGAGACTCGAACATACCACCGATGGCGGGTTCGCCCATGAGCACACTCATGCGGCCGACTACGTCCCATTCTGAGTCACTCAGATGGGAGTAGCCTTCACGTGTGATGTAACGGGGCACCCTGAAGCTTGTACTGGTGACAGTACAAGCTACTTATTCTGATAACAGAATAAGGCGGTGCCTCGTAACTTCACGTACACTCGTACGTGCAGAGGAAGACGGTTAGAAGAAGCGAGTACTTGGTTAGAGTAAAAAGTAGAACTGTATTTATAATAGTTAATGTCTGCAATAAATCACTATTTATCTTCATCTAACTATGTCTAAATACAAATGTGTAAATCAGTTATCTGCTCACCACTCATTGCGTGCGTCTGTCGTGGCGCGTCTTCGTTGGTTGATATAATGGCCTATATCAACCAATTAGGAACTACTTGTAAGTGCTACAGAATATTTGTCCTTATGACAATATTCTGAGAATATAACTCTTGTGGTTATTTTCTATTAACAATTTCTTATAAATTGTTATGTAACGATTCACCCCGTTACATCACCCCCCCTAACCATCAGTCACTTTAGTGACTGATTGACTAAATGGATACTCGTCCCAAATCATTTGGGACAGGGTTTGCACTTGTTGGTCCGCGTCCACTTTCCAACATCTCATCGCATGGTTAACAAGCCCATGCGATGCGCGAGCAAGGCCGCCGAGAGCGCGTCTACACGTCTCTGTGCGGACGCCGAAGCAGAAACAACAGCAACTGATGTCCCATCGGTTGCTGAAGCGACTCAGCCTGTGTCACTTGGTGACGCAGGCGCTGGTCATGAAGACACTCGTGTCTTCACAGAGTACGAGCTCGGTGTCTCGTACTCTCCTGATACGGATGACGGATCCGTATCGACGGCGATTGAATCTAAGCCGCCAGCCAAGCGTGGCATGGACGATGCTTTGCGTCGCAGCATCTTTGGTTCATCTGATGAATCAGATGAACCATCGCCGAAGCGAAGGCGCTCGAGGTCGCGAGACTCGGGCGCTAATAGTGGTGTCGGTTCTCCAATGGACACCACTTCACAGCGAGGTGCCAGTACTTCTGTCGGCACGTCGCAGGAAGAGCGGGACCGCAATGTGTTGCGTCTCGCTCCAGAAAAGAAGGCATGGATGCCTCCGAAATCCGTCATGGATCACTTGTCGGCGACGATGAGTGATCGTTATCGAGCACGATTGTTCGATTCGTCAAGGATCCATCACCTTGACCCCAGCGCGAAAAACTATCGCGCTGAACACGAATTCTTCATCGATGCTTTCTTCAGACATCGATGGTACAGTGGGAACCACAAGCGTGATGGTCCCTCACTACTTCAAGCGTGGAACGCCTACATCCATAACCTCGAGGATGTAGGTCGTGACGCTTGGAACGACAAACTTATCAAAGCTCGTGATAAGTTTGAAAAGCGAACCCCGACAGGTGCACGCTACAAGCTGCATCGTCTGTCAAGGGAGAAAGGATTACCCTGCCTCTCTTGGGGAGACTCGTGCCCATGTTGTGTGAACAACTCTGCGCGAGCACCTAAGGAGGCTTACCTCCTTACCAGCCCGTGGTGGCGCGTACGTATCTCTACTGAGATGTACGAAGGGATTGACAACCTGAAATCCCTTTACGACCGTGCCGGGAAGACTTTCTCCGGCGGTCCTTCTGCGGCACAGGATGTGCCGCGTCGTACTGCTCAACCAGACCCAGTACGTCGATCATCAGTTGGGAGCGGGGCTCCCAAGAATCCCAGGACGGGGGATAGCCGCGCCACCGGACGAGATAACTCGTCCGACGTCCGTTCACGTCGCGGTGGTTCAACAGCTGCTCAACTAGATAGCGCTGGCCACCGCGAGAGTCCTCTAATGGAGGTGGAGGAGGAGGAAAGACGCTCTCCACACGATCATGTGGATCGGTGTGTTCCTGAGAGCTTCTTTGATCGCGTAACGCAAGGGTTACGCGACGATCTCGAGCATGAGCGGAATAGGCGTCTCCAAATGGTGGACACTGCCTCGAAGCATCGAGCTGAGTTTGCCTTTGCTCAGCTCGAGAACGAGAGATCTCTGACATCTCTTCGTGACGAGCTAAGGGTAGCTCGTGGGATTGTTGATCGGTCTCGGGCTGAGATAACTGCTCTTCAGACCCTTGTTGATGCCCACCATCGGGAGCACAAGGCTCTTTGCGAGATGCTTGAGCGCAAGGGCGTTCTTCATCGGAAGAAGCAGCGTACTGATGGTACGGCTTAAGCCGACCAACGTAAAACGTGGGATGCGTTCGCATCTTACGTGGTAACTCGATCGTGTATGCATTGCCTAGGCGGTGCAATACACGAAATGGGCCAATGTACTTGGGTAGTAGTTTACTGCTACCCAAGTTAGTCACTACATGCTTTGGTAGATTAACCGTAGACAGTAGGACTAAGTCACCTTTATTAAATAAAATAGTGTTTGCCCTTCCATTCTTGTCAGCGTTTTGCTTTTGCTTATCCACCGCTTCGGCGATGGAGTCTTGCACAAAACGGACTACCGTTTCACGAGCCAGTATGAACTCATCTGATGACTCGTTAGCTTCAGTGTGCTGTGAGCGCACTGCAGCAACAACAACCTTTTCTTCAGTGAGGGCTTCCGCACTCTCACTGGGATCATTGTCTTCAGTGAGGGCTTCCGCACTCTCACTGGGATCATTGTCTTTAGTGAGGGCTTCCGCACTCTCACTGGCATCATCTTCTTCGATATCGATGTTATCGATATCGGCATCAAACGCAATGACTTCTTCGTCAGAGCGTGGTGAGCGTGAACCAAATCGGTTTTTGCTCGCGCGAGTCCCTCCCCCCCCTTAAACCAGAGTTACACTCTAGTAAGGTGGGTACACGCGGATGGCGCAAGCCATTCACGTAAAACGGTGTATGTGTCGTGGACGCATGCACCGAGTTGTTGATGGCAAACTCTACCATAGGCAAAAATTCACTCCAACTCTTAAAGGAGTGTACGTATCCTCGAAGTATCTCTTCAAGGACACGATTGGCACGTTCCGTCTGACCATCTGACTCTGGATGATCAGATGTTGACATCTTCAAGTGCGTTCCGAGTGATTTGAACACGGAACGCCAGAAATCAGCAGTGAATCGTGGATCTCTGTCTGATACGAGTTCACGGGGCAACCCATGAAGTCGGAAGATGGTGTCAATAAAGACACAAGCACAGCCACTTGCCGTGAATGTCTCTGGTACAGCCACAAGGTGTACCATTTTGCTGAATCTGTCAACAAATACGAGAATACCCGTATTCCCGCGTGCGTCTTTGGGTAACCCGAAGACGAAATCCATTGAGATGGATTCCCAGCACTCAGCCGGAACCGGTAGAGGCTGTAAAGGTGCACGCAGTGAAGGACTTGACTTCACTCGTTGACAGACTTCGCATGCGCGAACGTACTTCCGCACAAACTGATACTGGCGGGGCCAGTAAAAGTCTCGACTCACCGTGAGATATGTTTTCTCCCGACCACGATGTCCTCCTATAGGAGCATCGTGATACTCGAACATGATCCGCAAACGCAGATCAGTATCATCTGGAATGACATCACGTGGTGTGTCACCAGAAACGGCTGTATAATACAGTAAACCGTTGCGAGTAGTGTATCGATCTGATGCAGATCGATACGCAGACGATAATCGTTTCAACGATTCTCGAGATGGTTGGGAGAGATGTGCCAACAACTTCACTATCTCACCATCTTGGGCGTATGCCCGCCTCACATCATCATGCAACGTTGTAGATGGGACTGAGGACGTCATAACCGCAACAGTGACTGTCTCACTGTTGGGTTTCGCGACTGTTTCAAAGTCGGGACGACGTGAGAGTGCATCAGCGACGACATTAAGTCGTCCTGGTTTGTACTCTACCGTAAAGTTGTATTCCGCAAAGAATGACAACCACCGCGCCATTCGTTGTGAAAGGTGCGGGCTGTTCACTGCCGTGCGTAATGACGCATGGTCAGTGTAAACAATAAAGGGTCTATCTCCTAATAGATAGACTCTGAACTTCGCGAGTGCATACTTCATGGCAAGGAGTTCCTTGTCATGCACTGGATAGTTCCGCTCAGCTGGTTGCAGCTGACGCGACTGATAGCAGACGACGCGTTCAACGCCTTCAAGATCGTACTGCATTAATGCACAGCCGATTGCTAAATCGCTGGCATCACAGACCACATGAAATGACCTGTCCTGATAGGCTATTGCTAAGACTGGGGATTGTATCAAGCTCTGCTTGAAACCCTCAAAGGAGCGCTGACATTCAGCGTTCCATAACCACCTCTCGTTCTTTTTCAACAAACGAGAGAGGTGCACAGTCATCTCGGCGTAATTGCGTGAATACTTATGCAAATACGCCGCTAGCCCAAGGAATTTTCGAAGACCTTTGACATCGACCGGCACAGGCCAGTCGGTGATCGCCTTGATCTTTTCGGGATCAGGACGTACACCGTTCTTACCAACGATGCACCCAAGAAGTGGTATTTCGCTTGCCGCAAATATACACTTCTTGAGGTTTGCATACAATTGATGCTTTCGCATGATTGTAAGAACCTGTCGGACGTGGTACCTGTGAACCTCAACATCCGACTTTCCATCCATAGCTCGACAATGGATGAATACGTCATCGAAATAACTCGGCGCGAATTCTCGTACTGGTCTCAACAGATGTGATACACATCTGTTGAACGTGGCAGGGGCATTACTAAGCCCTTGTGGCATTACTAGCCATTCCCAGAGCATGCCGCTAGGCGTGCTAACTGCGGTATAGGGTATATCCCGTTCCCGCATTAGGATTTGATAGAAGCCATCCATCAAATCCATGGACGAAAAGATGGTACTCTTTGACATACCATCAATGATTACGTCCTTCCTCGGTATCGGCGTCTGAGCCGGTACCGTTGCAGCGTTCAATTTGTTGAACGCGTGCACTATCCGCCACCCTCCTGTTGCTTTTCGCACACAGAAGGTCGGAGAGCTATGTGGGGAAGTTGATTCCCTCACATGGCCCGCTGCTAAACGATCGGCAAAGAACTTGTCGATCGCAAGTACTTGTTCACGAGGCAGTGGCCACTGCTTCATGACGCAGTACTTCGAGCCTGGTTTAAGCTCGACTTCGTGTCGAATACCTTTATCCTTCGGTAATTCGCACGGAACAGTTTCAGGGAATACATCCTTGAATTCAACCAAATCTTCATAGAGAGGATTTTTCTTGAGCGATTCCCATGATTGGGAGTCATATAGCTCAATTCGTGTCTTTTCATCTAGGACACTCTCGTCCATAGATGAACTACTGAGAACTCTCTCGTTCTCAGGAAACACTGTTGCTGACCTTATGTCGGTTACACACTCGTCGTCAGCGACGAGTATGCAGATCTGCTTGACTTTGCCACTACGCAGATCACGCAAGAACCTTTTATGTTCGAGCGTTGGCAACTGAGTGATCTCCGAAGTTAACTTCGGAGGCGCAATCAGATCAAGTGTATAAGCGCCTACACTTGATCCGTTATTGACTATGACATTCAATGTCTCTGTCATTTCCTGGGGAATTATTCCCTCAGGCTTCGAAGGACTTATTCCTTCGGCTTCCCGGGGACTTATTCCCGCGGGTTTCGGGGAACTTATTTCCGCCGTATTTGTGATCTTGGGACTTATTCCCTTTATTTCCTCTAGCTGGGGTTGCGCAACCACAGCGAGATCCTCTACGAAAGACTCTCCAGTCGATCTAGGATTATCGTTTCGCTTAACCTGAGCGATCGATTGTTTCTCTTCTAGATGTTCCCCGCTAGGGATACATCTTTGTCCCAGTCCACCCGACTTATTCGAGTGGTGGACCTTCGGCGCAGCCTGTGTTTCCTCACAGCCGCCGGAACTTTGCTCCGAAGTGTAACTGTTTGGTACACTAAGGTTTTGTGTAGTCGTACTAACGACCGTACCACAAGTGAGGCCATCGCACTCACTCGTAGTACATCCACACGCTTGTGGACGCTCCAAAACGTTCAGCAGATGGCCATCTGATGAACAAGCGGCAGGCATCGTTACTGTCCGATGTTGCCAGTTTACCCGTGGTTCGTACCTTCTGAGCCACGGTATTCCAAGGATGACATCAAATTTGTCATCCAAATCCAATACGATAAAGTCATCGTCATATTGGGTATCTTCTAGCGTATAGTGGATCTTCACTATACGCTTCATGACGGTTACGGATGCGCCTGTCGCAAGATGTACCGTCATCCTCGTAGGAGGTGTGTCACATTCACTGAACTTAAAGTGACCATCTTCTAGCGATTGGCGTCGCACAAAATTGTTGGACGCCCCACAATCGACTAGAGCTCGAAGGGACAACTTATTCGTCACTTCGAGTTTCAAGGTAATGAGTGAGACCTCATTACCTAGAGCAGCAACGCACAACGTTTGTGTGTTGGGAGCAACCTTCGTCAAGAGGCCTACAAATTCTCTTGACGTTGCTGGACCAGTAGGGTGCTCCGCACCTACTGATCCTGTCCGTTTTCTGACGGTCCATCCCGTTGTTGTGTCTTTGCACCAGCAGCGGACCCGCGTGTCTGCCCCTTTCTCATGGGTGGACGGTCACTACGCCCAGTGTCGCGAGACACTGGACGAGGGGCACTACACTCGTAAGCGTAGTGTCCTGTCCTTTGACATCTGTTGCATCTCTGCAACTTCTTGTAGCTTGTAGAGCGAGCCTTCTCGCTCTCTACATAACAGAGTTCCATCGGCTCTGGACCTCCGCTGTCATATCGTCTCGGTTGACGATATGATGTCGAGCTGGCGCGAGCCTGTCTCAGACTGAAGTCTTCCTGCTCAGCAATGGAAATGGCTTGTTCTAGTGAATCTAGTTCAAGCCGGAACAGGTGAGTCTTGACGGGACCATCCGCAAGAACCTGCATGAACACCGAAACCAACGTGTGTTCATCCACCGGATTGGAACTTATACAACTCGTAAGATGTCGTATATGTTGGGCGTAAGCGTGCACATCACGCTTACCCTGTTTGAGCTTCAAGAGTTCGGTTCGAGCCCTGAACTCAGCTCTAGGCGGTTCAAACGTTTGTCTGAGCCGCGACTTGAAGACTTCCAACGACCCAAACGCATATGGGTCGTGCAACTTGAGCCCCAGTGCCCAAGTCTTGGCACGTCCTGCCAGATTTGACTGGGCAAATGCAACTTGCATATCCCCGTCGTCGATGCGACGCGCCCTTATGGCGTCATCCAATTCGACGAACCATCTCAAGAGGGAGTCTTCTTCGACCCCCCTATACTTGGAGATGTCAATCTTTAAGGTTTCGGGTCGACGCGAGTGCATCGACCCGCCAGCAGCAGCCTGCTGCTGTCTCAACAGTTCAAACTGTTGAGCACCTTGTTCTCTCAACAACTCTGCTTGTTGAGAACCTTGTTGGTGAAGCAAGACTACTTTCTCGCGTTCAGCGTCAAGTTCATTTTGAATGAACTTGGCGATAGTAGCATGTTGGGCATCTCTATTGAGAGCCTCTAGCATGACGCTAACAGCATGGATGCCCATGGTCGAACCCATTCGTTCAACCGCATCCCATTCGACATCGCTCAAATGGGAGTAGCCGTCACGCGTAGCGTGAAAGCTTTGGTCATCTTCATCATCCAACATATTCATGTTGGATGTGAACGCGGTCCTTGGACGGACTACGAAGTGCTACCAGGTGTAACGGGGCGCCCTGAAGCTTGTACTGGTGACAGTACAAGCTACTTATTCTGTTAACAGAATAAGGCGGTGCCTCGTAACTTCACGTACACTCGTACGTGCAGAGGAAGACGGTTAGAAGAAGCGAGTACTTGGTTAGAGTAAAAAGTAGAACTGTATTTATAATAGTTAATGTCTGCAATAAATCACTATTTATCTTCATCTAACTATGTCTAAATACAAATGTGTAAATCAGTTATCTGCTCACCACTCATTGCGTGCGTCTGTCGTGGCGCGTCTTCGTTGGTTGATATAATGGCCTATATCAACCAATTAGGAACTACTTGTAAGTGCTACATAATATTTGTCCTTATGACAATATTCTGAGAATATAACTCTTATAGTTATATTCTATTAACAATTTCTTATAAATTGTTATGTAACGATTCACCCCGTTACATGTGACGTGAAAGCTGTCGTCTTCTACGTCCAACATGAACATGTTGGACGGACACTAAGCAGTCGTTAGACGGACTACGAAGTGCTACCAGGTGTAACGGGGCACCCTTTGTTTGGGGTGCCGCGAAACTTCACGTACACTAGTACGTGCAGAGGAAGCTAAGCTACTTGAACGACTCGATAAAGTAAGGGTAAACCGAGAACTGTATTTAATACAGTCAAGCTATCTATATAACTTTAATCTTTATCTAAATATGTTAAACTACGTCGTCGTATGACGACAACCTGCTCACCACTCATTGCGCACGTCTAGCAGCGATTGGTGGCAATCTGTGGTTAATTTGTCTTATATCAACCAATCTTGGAGCAGCGAATGAATGTTATCCAAAGGGGATAATATTTCTTCGATATTATCCATCTCGGATAATATTGGAAGAATATTGTCATGCTAGACAATATTCCTATTGACACCGTTTGGTGTCAATTTCATGTAACGGGATACCCCGTTACAGCGGCTCTTCAACTGCACGAATGAGATTACAACACCCTCCGGTTGTCATTGCCTCCAGATTCGCAACGATAAACAACTTGCGCAACCTTGTTACTATTGCTGGAGTGCTACAGCAAGTACCTTCAGTACCGCCAGAGCTAAGGCAATTACCATGTCTACCAAGACAAGTACCTGCTCAAATGCGCGACAGCACGACCAGTCATTCTTAGTGGCAATCAGTACCATTCTATGCTTCCACTTCACCAGCCATGTAGCATCGCTTCATAGAAATCACTCTTTATCTCGTCTCCGACTCAACCATTTTCAGGCAGTCAAGGTGAGTAAAGTTTTAGTGGACCCGTATCGATACCCGTCGAGAAGTATTGCGTCATTCTCTTGTTCACCAGCGTCCCCCGCTTAGTGCTATATTGAGCTTTTAGATCCTGTAGCGCACGAGTATCAACGGCGTCGCACCACGTAATTTTTCTCAAATGTACTTGGTTCAGCTTAGTTCGACTCCAATATTTTACAACGCGAGCAAAACAGCAGCTCTAACAACTGCCGAAGCAAGAATCGTCACACCTGCACGCCGTGCAGCAGCTCTCGAATCCTGCGAAGAAGCACTCGTGCTGGAAAGCTAGTGACTGATGCAAGCTCATGAGCAACGTGTCGAGTCGATGCAGCTCTGGCCTAGATTAGGATAGTTGTACCCGGCATTTCAACTTGCGTTTATTGCTTCAAGTCTGCGCTTCACGTGTAAAAGATCCGCACAACGTCTGTATAGCGACTGTGCGAAGCCTGTACAATACCCTTTTTGGTAGGCAAAGGACGGGCATACAATACCGCACCCTCGAACACTGATTGCTAAGTAACAAAGTTGCAACGAGCTCATCTGACTCAGCACCCCAGTTCTCTTCCACGACTTAAGACCGTGGTCGCGCTTGCATTATCACCGTTGTGCAAGTCGACACCATAGGTTTATCCTTCCGACGCTAAGCGCGCTCATGCTACATCTCATCGTAAACTTGACCGGACCTTGGAAGCTAGTACAGCTAGATCCTACAATTATCCAGCAACGTGGGACCTCTCAGTTCGCCGAAAAAAGAACTAACAGGTGGTACAAAGCCCAGGTCACGGTGCTCGAGTAAATCAATGCATTCGATGTAAATGTAGCTCAGCTGCCGTTAAGTACGACAATTACCGATGCATGACTACCCCAACGGATCCTTATCAGTCACTTTCCACACGTGGATGTGAGACTTCTGATCACAATCGATTCAGAGCGCGAAGACAACACACCGCTGTTACTCGGACACTGGCATGGAAGTACGTCATATCACTTGCTGCCAAACGGCGTAACGACATCACACCGTCGCTGGACATTCGGGCGCCTTTTAAGCTTAAGTATAGCTGTCACGGCGTCGTATGTAACGACTTTTTGCACATTGCGCGCTTCAGAGTTCGACACACGAGCCGCTGAAACGATCGGTCCACTTGTACTGTTGGCGCTGGTACTCCGCGCATCAATTGCGCAGTAAGATTGCCGGCAAAATTTGTTCAGTCTCACGCCAGTGCGTCTTGACAAAACTGTAGTAGTAAACGCGGTCCGGTTGCGATCTTCATGCCCATAAGTAGCTCTCAATTGACGGTGACGTTGAACAGGTATTTATCAGCTCAGCAGGTTCGCTTTGGGGTTGCAAACCTACCATACGTTGTCGATACAATTGCACGGTCTCACTATTTGCGGCGAACTGACAACGTAAAGTTTCGGCTGTAAGCTTCACTTCACGCTAACTGGACTCCATTGAAGCTACCATTTCGCCTCTGACAGACGTGCGCCAGCCATCGACTACCCACCAACAATAATCACGTTGTGTTGCTACTTCACCCACTTCATTCCTGGGTTTGGAAACAAATTACCCGAGGCCAATCTGACTTCACAAACCATGAGCCTGATGCTTAATTTGCAGATTAGTTGAGCCAGAATTGGTCCTTGACTTTAATCTCTCTTGCCTTAAGTTTCTGCCACCGCTCATGCATCTCCACCACGATCTGGATGGCGGCCTCTTTAGACGCCAGTCTATTCGGGGAGAACACGTTCTCTGGTTTGCCCTCCGGAATCTTGTACTTCGTAAGCCAATCCACTAATGCATCCACCACGCCAGGCTTTACGCTCTGCAAGTCGTTCACACTATTTATCTTCCCGGCGTCCTCGTCAGCAGCGGAAAGCGCCAAAATCTTGTGATCTACTTCGCCCTGATCAACAAGCTCTAGACTACCAAGAATCTTGACTGGGATCACCGAACCCATGGGTAGCTGCTTCGCACCAATCTCAATTACGTCTAGAGGGTCGTTGTCACCGCCGCTCCCACTCCCATCTTTTACGCCCGGATCTTCCCATGTCTGCGGGAGCAGGCCATAATTGAAGAACGGCACCCCATACAGATAGTCACGGCCACGAGTGCCATTGTGCGTCGTGTCTTGCATGATCGGATTGTACTGCTCTTCCTTATTTACCTCCATTTTGTGCGCGGTTCCCTTTGGAATCTCGACGATGAAATTAAATGAGCCATTGTCCTTCGAACCCAACGGATGAAGTGGAATGTCGTGCCACGGAGAAATTTTCTCGCCCTTGTCATTCTTAAAGTAAAGCTTGTAGTCGGGACGACCAAATGTACCAACGGATGTAAACGAGCGTGTAGTATCCACCAAAGGCTTTGAAAATTGCATGCCGAACGGAATCCAGCGCAAACTATCCACGTTCTGGTAATAATCAATCATGATATCCCAACCAGACTTAGCCATGAACCCTTGTGGTACGCACATTGGTTCATCTTTCCAGCCTGCTGGAATTCTATCTCCCTCGCATCTTTGCAGGCCCTGCCGCGCCATATTACGCATAAGCGACCCCGAGATAGACAGAAAGTCCTGCTCGCGGCTGCTGTCCATCGGCTTCATCTTGTGATCCTGTACGTCGTAGTACACCTTCGGAAACGATAGAATGTTGAAGTCTTCCATGCCAGGTGCCATATGAAGAACAAAGCGACCATGGTCACGGGCGTAAAGGTCGTCTTTGTCGCCATCTGAGCGCTTGATGCCAGCAGGGTCTCGTCCCACAATAAAGAAGCTTGCACCAGCATTCTTGCGACTTTTTGCATGCCATTGCACCTCGCGAGGACCGGCATAGATCATCGGAGAGGGCCAAATAGATAAAACCGTGCTAGTCTTATTCAGCATACCATCGCGCAGAATTGCTTCATGTTGACGCACACGTACGTCAAGAGGTACATCGTCTTGTTTCGTCCAGCCTCCGAGAGAAGACAACCACAGCACAGGGTTCTTGTAGCCCTGAGCTATAAGCTGCTCGCGGGCATTATTCATTAGGTAGGCATGACCAGCATGGGTCGGGTTTCTTGTCTGGAAAGCGAGCACAACATCAGCGTTCATTTCTCTAAAGCGGTCACGCAATTCCATCGGGGTCATGCGGTACTCGTCCAAACCATCATTGTACTTGATGCGGGATAACAGTTCAATCTCACCACCGAGCAGGTACTCACCCGACTTCAAGATAGCAGCAATATAGGGATGACCGCTGTCCATGGCACCAAAAGTCCGTGCTATACGCTCCTCCTTGCGGTGGTCATATATTTCAGGGTCATGTAGCAATGCAAGCTCCTTACCAGACGGACCCACAAGCACCACCACTTTTGATGCGCCAATGCACGTCTTCGTAGCATTGTTAATCGGAAGTACAATAGGCACAGGCATGCTCACGCGCTTTCCCTTTGACACAAACTCATTTGAGTATTCAGAAAAGTTAGTGGGCTCGCAAAGGGTCAGCCGACCGTCAGTAAGGTTGGCTGCGTCGTATAACACGCTGCTAAAATGGAGAGACTGCAAGTAGACACCCTCGCGCATGAAGCCACGCAGTGGCGCAGCCCATCCCTCGCCAATCACCTGCAACCAGTGTACATCTTCATTGCGCAGAAGAACACGAGGCAGTGCGTCGTAGTTGTCAGGATGCGAGTTACGCAGACGGTCCAGGAACTGCGTCGATGATGTGGCAGCATCGTTACTTGCATCAATTGCTGCCACGGTAAGGTACCCAGTAGGTTGTTCCATCACTCCAGTAAGCAATCCGTCCATCACCAGCTTCTCCAAAATGATTTTGACCTCATCCTCAAGCGACTGCGTCGAAGTATAAAGGTGAATCTCCGGATTATGCGGTTCTTCGTACGGTGATGAGATACCTGTAAACTCCTTGATCTCCCCCTCCATCGCACGTTTATACAACCCCTTGACATCCCGGTCAGCAGCCACTGACACTGGCACATCCACATACACCTCGTAGAACGGAATTCTCATCTTCTCGTGCAGCGCGCGCACCTCGTCACGAGGAGCGCGGAATGGTGACACGAGCGCCACGAGTGTGATCACGCCCGCCTCAGCAAACAGCGCAGACATCTCGCCCACACGACGCACACTCTCAGCTCGGTCGGTCTCAGAAAAGCCCAAGTCCCGGTTCAGACCGAGGCGCACGTTGTCTCCGTCCAGTCGATACACGTGTTTGCGTCGTTGCAGGAGCTCCTTCTCCAGCGCTCGTCCGATCGTGCTCTTACCACTGCCCGATAATCCCGTAAACCAGAGCGTCGCGCCTTTCTGCTGCAGCGCTGCGTACCGCTGCGGACGTGAGAGCATAGACGAGTCGTAGTAAACGGGACGCTGTATAGCCAGCTGCTGCAGGCGCTCGATGGCGCACGCGTCAATTGTCTTCGTCTGATTGGACGAAAGGGAAGAGCAAGAAGGTGCAATGTTGCTATGGTCGGCACCAGTATCGACGCCTATAAACAACGCGACGAGCACGAGGTAGGGCGTGAGGACCAGCACTGCCAGCACAAACTTCTTGAGAAGCGCGCGACGCTCTTCGTGGTCCGGGCCATACGACAATACAAGACTTGAGGCATCGTCGGTGTCGGTGCAGTCGGAGTCATCGTTCTGCCTGATGGACGCGTACAGCGCGTTGGCCATGGCTGGAACGAATTTCTCGGTATCTGCGGGTCGCGCGGAATGAAAGTGTTGGGCCGAATGATGCGGGATCGGATGACCGTCGCTTAAGTACGTCCCTATCCCTAACCGGTCAGACTGGTTTACATTTTGACAAAGTGACGGTGTCTTCGATAAGTTGCCGGCCTTTAAGTTATCCCCTACTATATTCCGTTGGGAATCGTAATTCAGTCCTCACCTTTTCGCTTAAACAGTCCCCACCCAAAGATAGTGATTCAGTTCTGAGTAATCGAGTTCGTAGACGTGAATCAAGTTGCTAAATACTATACAGCAGTAGTCACTAGAGAGGGAGAATGATGCTGTTACGTTCTGTATTGGCCTAGTGCAGTTGGCTGGGTCAACGCGATCGGCCTTTGCTTACGAGCAGCCAGCCTTTCCTTTGGTGATCAGATTCCGTCTTTGCTCGATTTTAAGACAATCAGAAGCGAGCGTCTCAATAGTGACCTAGCGGAATAGTGACTACGTGTATGTCTTAACACCAATATGGTGCGGACATGGCTATATCACAATTAGTACGGATTAGCTAACCTAGCCGCTCTATTTAGCGACACAGACGGACCCGTAGATACACATTAAAAAGCACGATTTAATATTCGGCATTCAACCTCGCGCATACTGACTAATACCTTCGCATTTTGAACTTGCAACAAACGTAAAAATAAAGAGCTTATAACTCAGTTCCATCTCTTCTTTTACCAGGTAAGTAGTAGGGTAGTGAGTGGTCTAGGGTCGCATTGTAGTGTAGTTGGTAGGTGGCGTGGGTTTGATACCACAGTGTGCGAATTTAGGAAATCAGGGGTAAATTACGAAATAGTCCAAATTGGCGCCTTCGGGTGCTGCAGTGTGGAAGTAGTTACTTGACCCTAACTTATGAACGAGCGTCCTTCCCCCCAGTTCACTAGGGTGTTCAAACTGGAAGCCTTCAATAGAAGATGGCCGGTAGTTAAGCTCGCACGATTCAGAGCAGAGACGCTGAAATCGCGGCATATTTTCGATCCCTTCATGGTGCCTACGCAACAAGTGACTCGGATCGGTGTAAGCCGTGGCCGCAAACAGGCGCAGTAGCAAACCAATAGAACCAAGGGTGGAGTACCAACAATAGAATAAAGATGCAAAGCCAAAAAGGCAAAATAGGACAAGGGCCGGTAAGGGTAAAAGGTAAAGCCGGAATCCAAAGGCAATAACTTAAAAGCCGATTCAAAAGGTAGACCAAAAGGTAAAGGTCCAACGGTGGAGAATCAAAGTCGAAATTCACGAGAAAAATGTTAACGACGAAAGTCGAAGGCAATTTTCTGCAGCCGAAAGCCCAAATTGGGAACTTCCCGTATTAAATAGAAATAGGAAGGACTCAATTCGATGATACCGTATCAGCATTTAACCTTGTGCATTGTCACGAATAGCTTCACCCTTCGGGCTAGTAAATATGTTATAGGACATGCACATGTATAGGAACGAATGTATGAGCTAAGGTGTATAAGCAAAGCTATCCAGAAGATTTGATTGTTCTTGGTCGTGTCAATTTATACGAATGAGCTGCCTTATGTTGACTATTCCTGGCCAGCTTGGTCAAACTCAACTCTTCTACCTTTTGTGGCGGCAAACTCTTCGATTCTCAGATGTTGTACAGCCAAAAACACGAGCATGGTATGACAGCCAGACGTCGAATGTGTTGAACTCTTGATAGCGAGACGGAATCCAATCCTAGCCTTCTCTCCCTATTTCACAAATTAACAACAACATGATCCAATGTATGCCCTTGGATCTTGTGTATGGTCATTGCAGATGACAACAATCGGAGCGAGTACCAGGTCCGATTGTGTTTAAAATCTTCCGAAAAGAATTTAGAAGCCGGCATTGGAATCCATTTCCTCGGTCTTTTACTATCCACGAAAAGGGGTCGATCAATGTAGCTGTACCAATTCACAGCAATAAAGATGGGCACATCAGTGGTGGTCCAAAAGAATGAACCATCTTTAAGTTTGCGTTTGTGCTTGGTCCAAAAAACAACCATCCTGGAGTTTGCATAAGTCCTTTTTTCTTGCAAAAAAAAATTGTATTTGAATGTCTACGCAGAGGTGTCCCAAGAACAGGGAGTAGTTGTCCCGGATCTCCAACTAGTATCACGTTAACAACACCAAAAGACACGTCGCGTATTCCCTTAGCTTAACGCAATCGACTTTCAATTTTTTTCGAGCAAATCTAAACAGACCATATAGTACTTGTCATTAATCACTACGAAAGCTTTGCTGAACCTGTCTTAAATTTTCTACAGCGATTATCCTGCTTCACGAAAGACCGAGACTCCGCCTCAACATGTATCAAAATTAGCGAACGTAAGGTAAATCTACAAATTGAAAATGACGCATTCACCGTAAGATATCCACAAATAACATCATCACGACCAAGTGCTGTAGATGTCCCGCATATAGTGTGCAACTTGCCAGTTCCCTCCGTTCCATTTGCGATGAAAATGTTGACATTATTGCGGCAGATACAGTAACCATATTATAGCATTACATCTGCTTTTTATTTAAATTGCGACGAGGGCTAGCTGGGAGTTTAGCATGCGAGGGAATCTGAAGGGTATTGTTTGATCATAAAATTCAGCCAATTTAAAGCATTTGGATAAGATGTCTCGGTGTAACTTCACTGAATATTTGCGTGCCAATTGTATTTGCGGTCAACGAGTAGTTGATGTAGGGTCTGTTGCCCATCACGTGATAAAATTCCAGCTGTTACCATTCATTACTCAGGTTCTACAAATTCATATTCACTGCCCAGTTCTTCCATTAGCTCATAATCCCTCCTATCCCTTGCCTTAACTAGCAATTTACGAAGCTCAGCATTCTCGCGACAACATCTAAAAATACTAGCGTTAGCTGTATCAGAAAATTGTTCACCTGATTTCAGAATTAATATCATTATCCATATCTTAAAGGTCTTCAAAACACCAAGACGAATATTTGATTAAGGAGTACTCACAGATAAGATTGTAAGTAGGTGACCGGCTGTTTCCAAAATAACATGGAAAGGCGACAACGACCGCATTATCCGGTTTTAAACGTTTGACCATTTCGGTACCCTTGATCACAAATCTTTTGCAAAATAAATCTAATTAAGCAGTTGCTACAGGTTCAAAAAATAAATTTCGGCTACGATTATGCACGTTTTGAAAAAGGGTCAGCAAGTTGTCCGCAACTACAACCTTTTCGGTAATTTTTCAACGTGAAACTGTTGAGTTCTGACTTCGAGGGATTGCTTCGCAAATGATTGATGACTGTCTGTGATGACCGCCAAATATCATCCTAGAGGCTTCAACCCCTCCCACGTCTCGACGGTCAACGCATTAAATTATTAAAAATCTCAGCTTCAAAATCGAATTGTAGAAATTCTGTGAGTTTGCATCACAGACCTATAAATATATTTTGCAAATACCTTCCACTTTTTTACCCTTGAATGCATGCTTATCCATGTAGGCAAAACCAGCTTGACGATCAATAATTAGCTAAAGGCCCACATTAGCTCTTCAATGCTGGTGCATGCCCTGTTATGAATGTTCAACCATGAGTAATTTCTTCGCAACGCAATTTGAGCCCGCAAGATGGAACCGACTTTTTCGAAAGTAATCTTCGCACCTCTTTATATTTGTATCAAAAAATTGAATCGATGTCCTATTACTTTTTAGCCTTGCAATATCCGTCGGGATGACAAAAGTGGCGCTTAAGGCAATTTGAGAGATTTGGATGATTAGCATCCTGAGAATCAGGATTGCCTTGAAATTCGAACATGTTTTGGTAGATGGATGAGGACTTTAAACGGCCACCTAATCATCTACTAGGGTGGCCGTAAATTTATTGCTATCAAAAAATTGTCAGCGTAGGTAATAAGTATACACTCTGCTGATTTTCCACAAATTAGAGGTGCCCTAAAGGTGCTCATAAAAATCACAAGTGAAGACAAAAAAATCCAGCTGTTTTTATCCAACATCCACTGTATACAGGAGCAACCAATTTTTGGAATCATTTGATCATTTTTAAACTTAGCTAAACCATAAGCGCGAATCGCGGTTTGAGACTTTCATTTTTATCGCGGTCTCGTACCCTTTCGGATTCATAAACAGCTTAAAAGCATCGAAAAAATCATACAATCGAGCATAGAAGTAACAGTCGACCAGATGTGGATTTTTGGCAGCATTACGATAGCGCCTATCCATTTCCAGAATTATACCAGGCATCAGACTATGAAGGTCCCCCCAATGTTCGTCAGCAGAGCTAAATTTAAAAACGCGGTACCACACCCTTTGTACTGAAAACTACTTTGAGTTCTTGTCGTCGATAAACCAGTAAGCGTCGGAGCCGGTAAGATTGCCGAATAAGCAGTGGTACCGATCATCAAATTAATTCGAGTGTTGTCGTGTATTATTTGGCTTAATTTGATAATCGTCAGAGCTGCATATTCGAGATTTTACTTTAGGTATGTGTTAGATTACGATAGCGTTCGATTGGTTCCTATCATGTCGTTACAAATTTAAATCGATCATGCTCCGAATAAAGGGTGTTATAGTTTTTAGTTATAGATTTTTAGTAGAAGGACATACATCAGCAAGACGAAGGAGGCGAGCAGTTGCATCAGTCTTAAGTATAGAATACTGCCCGATCAGGTTTGTTAGGGTCTGCAAAGCTAATAGAAAATAATTTTACAAAGCCACAGCGGCTATTGAAGTTTTTTCGAACTCGTTTATGGGCTGATGCTCAAAATCGGGCCACGCAAAAGCGCGATGCAAACGATCAACTTCCACAGGTTCATTGCCAGTACCTGAACAGATAAATCACATGGGATTAATCCCTTCATTAGATTCCAAAGTTTATACGGAATTAGACGGCGCTTTATCCTCATCGTTCATATCGATGGGATTAATCCCTTCGTGAAATCCCGAAGTTTAATCATCTTCGACAATTGATTCGGAAAGTTGTTGTAGTACATCATTTTCAGGTAATGCAGTCTGAAATTCTCCTGGCTGAAGGCAACATTACTCCTTATAAATTCTGAGTGGTGCTGTGACAAATGAATACAACCTCTGGTACCGGTGATCGATTGACCTTGCACTAGACAGATGTGTTGTCCTGGCCATTACGTTTGACGATGACAAATAAGATCTTGTCAGCTAGACGATGCACTTGATCAATGAATGCCGCAGATTCTTGTCGAAATGTGGCAACATTACCACAATTGATATTCTGATTATTTGGGCAAATGCAACTTGCATATCCCCGTCGTCGATGCGACGCGCCCTTATGGCGTCATCCAATTCGACGAACCATCTCAAGAGGGAGTCTTCTTCGACCCCCCTATACTTGGAGATGTCAATCTTCAAAGTCTCGGGTCGACGCGAAGTGCATCTACCCACCAGCAGCAGCCTGCTGCTGTCTCAACAGTTCAAACTGTTGAGCACCCTGTTCTCTCAACAACTCCGCTTGTTGAGAACCTTGTTGGTGAAGCAAGGCTACTTTCTCGCGTTCTGCGTCAAGTTCATTTTGAATGAACTTGGCGATAGTAACATGTTGGGCATCTCTATTGAGAGCCTCTAGCATGACGCTAACAGCATGGATGCCCATGGTCGAACCCATTCGTTCAACCGCATCCCATTCGACATCGCTCAAATGGGAGTAGCCGTCACGCGTAGCGTGAAAGCTTTGGTCATCTTCATCATCCAACAAATTCATGTTGGATGTGAACGCGGTCCTTGGACGGATTACAAAGTGCTACCAGGTGTAACGGGGCACCCTGAAGCTTGTACTGGTGACAATACAAGCTACTTATTCTGTTAACAGAATAAGGCGGTGCCTCGTAACTTCACGTACACTCGTACGTGCAGAGGAAGACGGTTAGAAGAAGCGAGTACTTGGTTAGAGTAAAAAGTAGAACTGTATTTATAATAGTTAATGTCTGCAATAAATCACTATTTATCTTCATCTAACTATGTCTAAATACAAATGTGTAAATCAGTTATCTGCTCACCACTCATTGCGTGCGTCTGTCGTGGCGCGTCTTCGTTGGTTGATATAATGGCCTATATCAACCAATTAGGAACTACTTGTAAGTGCTACATAATATTTGTCCTTATGACAATATTCTGAGAATATAACTCTTATAGTTATATTCTATTAACAATTTCTTATAAATTGTTATGTAACGATTCACCCCGTTACAATAGCACAACCTCTTGACGACGCTTTTGGCTATCAGTTACCACTAATAGGAGCTTACCTCTACCATAGGTTGAAGTTGCGAGGCCACAATATGATAAGGATGTCCATCCCGGATGTAGTTAGGGGCACGTAATTCATCTTTACAAGCATGTAATGCCCTGGAGCATGCCTTCGCAGAAGGTCGAATAATGCCAATAAATATTAAATTTGACAATCGATGCCAATGATTAGATGACGCCTTCATTTTACGCTCTTTAAATCTCCTTGGAATTGTATAATCGTAGAAAATTAATACAATCTCGTCGATAAATAGTAAGATGATTATCGAATGCGAGATGTGCAGGACGCGTGGGATGGGACCGGCTCATCCTGTATCACGTCCCATGCGAAATGGGATGCGGGATCCAGAGGGATCGAACATAGCGGGACGGAGCCTACCTAATTGATATAAGACCAGCCAACTGATGTGTCTGCGCGATCTTAGGCGTCAAATCTAGTTTTTTCCAAATATTATTGCAACCAGCCAGTAGAACTGTGATTTTATGCTAGCCCTGCAATCTCTTCAGTTGTGGCCGTCGTCAGGCTCCACGTCTTCTGGACTGGCAAATGTGAAGGGTACTTGTCGAACAAAATCAATCGTATGAGATCGATCTCACATCTACTCTACCTTAATTATTACGCGACATGCTTGCTTCCTCCGAGAAACTCGGGGCAAGTGGCACATTATTTCCTGTAGCAAGATGCAGTCAATTTTTCAATGTCCTGCTTTATTGTATAGTTCAGGGTGCATTGCGTGTAATCAGCAGCCTGAAAGCAATGCTGCGATTTATAGAGACGAAGACAATGTGACGCTAAAAAATTCTGTCGACACTCCACTTGTTGGGCGCAGGAACGCACGAAACAACGAAGCCCACACAATCTGGATAGAGATATCGCATGGCTATGCCACGGATGAGGGGATGGCCAGGTCAAGAGAAGATGAAAGAAGTAGTGTGTAGGAATGCTGGCCATAAGTACACCTAACGTCAGAATTAGCAGAAAAGCACGCTAGCAAAACATGTCGTAGAACTTGCCATTGGTGTTGTGGGGGAAACTATAGCTATACGATTACAACGCCAGCTATATACGCGCTGCCACACCTTAAAACTGGCAGTTGGATATCGCTATAATGTACGGTTTGCAAATATAACCGGTACCGTAGTGCTCGGTTAAGCTCCAAGCTGAGCCAGTGAGATGGATGACCAACAAGACGTCAAATCAGGTTGCTCTGCGTCCACTGCTTCGTCCGTAGACTATAGTGTGGAAGCGTCTACGGGCGAGTCGAAGCGGTGGCTGCAAAGTCTGGAGAAGTGCATTCGCGCCATTGTGAGCGTCCGGCTGCTGAGTGTGCGCGCGTTTGACGGCAACGGCGCAAGCTTTAGCGTGGCCACGGGCTTCGTGGTGGACAAGAAAAGGGGGTTGATTCTAACAAACCGGCACGTGGTGACACCCGGTCCAGTGGTGGCTGATGCCATTTTTCTCAATAAGGAGGAGGTGGATCTTGTGCCGGTGTACCGAGACCCTGTGCATGACTTTGGTTTCTTCCGCTTTGATCCTAGCAAAGTCAAGTTTGCAGAGCTGCATGAGATCCCACTGAGGCCCGACGCGGCCAAAGTTGGTGCCGAGATCCGCGTGGTGGGCAACGACGCGGGGGAGAAACTCTCCATTTTGCCAGGGATCTTGGCCAAGTTGGATCGTGACGCACCGTCCTACGGCTTGAGCTCGTACAACGACTTCAACACGTTCTACTTTGCAGCAGCGAGCAGTACAAGTGGAGGCTCGAGTGGCTCTCCCGTCCTGAATATTGACGGATGTGCCATCGC
Organism: Peronospora matthiolae; assembly: GCA_921007115.2. Taxonomy (NCBI): domain Eukaryota; phylum Oomycota; class Peronosporomycetes; order Peronosporales; family Peronosporaceae; genus Peronospora; species Peronospora matthiolae. The sequence goes on from CAKLBY020000166.1 coordinate 338,273, forward strand.
ACTGAACGCTGGAGGAGCTAAGAAGGCAGCGTCATCATTCTACTTACCGTTGAATCGCGTTGTCCGTGTGCTGGAGCTGATCCAACAGGGTCAACAAGTGTCGCGCGGCACTATTCAAACGATTTTTCGCCATACAGCGTTTGACGAAGTGCGGCGACTTGGGCTGTCGGGAGAAACAGAAGCATTAGTGCGCCAGCAATTCCCGCAAGAGACAGGCATGCTAGTAGTGGACCAGGTCATTCAAGGGGGGCCGGCGCATGATCAGCTGTGCACTGGAGACGTGCTCATAAAGTTTGCTGGCAAGTACGGTGCGACCTTTTTGACTATTGAGGAGTTTTTGGATTCTCGTGTTGCTGATACGGTTGAAGTTCAGATTCAGCGCGGAGATGACCAGTACACAGTCACACTTTGCGTTCAGAACTTACATTTAATCACGCCGGACAAATACTTGGAAATCGGAGGCGGTATTGTGCACGCGTTATCCTACCATCAAGCTCGCAATGCTTCACTGCCTGTGGGTGGTGTTTACCTAGCGCAAGCTGGCTATATGTTCATGAAAGCGCATTTGGCCCAGCCTTGTATCATTACTTCCGTGGCGGGACAGCCTACCCCAACGCTAGATGACTTTGTGCGCGTCATGGCATCGCTGCCTAACGGTTTTCGCACAGTATTACGATACTTTATGATTTGTGATCGCCACCGTGTCCGCACAGCCTTCATTATGATGGATCGTTTGTGGTTTCCAATGCAGTTGTGCACGCGGAATGACCAAGACGGATTGTGGCATGCAGAATCACATGTCGGGGACACACTGACCGGAGATGATGCGCCAAGACATCTCGCCAATACTGAACATCCAACGTTTGCCCCTGCGCCGTTGAGTTTTCCTGGAGGAAACGCACTGGGCAAGAAGACGCTGCGGTCGCTCGTAATGGTGTCTTTTGACATCCCTTATATGATTGACGGCATATCGAGCTCCAGCTACCATGGTATGGGAGTTGTGGTGGATGCAGATCAGGGTTTCGTACTTGTGGATCAGAACACTGTCCCTATTGCGTTGGGTGACGTGTTGATTACAATTGCTGCGACCTTTGAAGTCCCGGCCAAAGTGGTCTTTGTGCACCCAATTCACAATTACTCTATCGTACAATACGATCCCAAATCATTGGGTGCTGTAGCAAGCCATATCGAAAGTGTTGTGTTGGCTGAGAAAGTGCTAGAAGTTGGCGAGACCGCCGACTACGTCGGATTGAGTAGTAATTGGACCGTCGTCACAATGAGATCTGTCGTCACCAAGCTAGACCGTCTTGCTCTGCGCGACTTTCAGCCACCAAGATACAAAGCATGCAACGTCGAGGTGCTGCATTTTGACCGTATCACAAAGTCTGTGGGAGGTGTTTTTATCAATGATGCCGGTGCTGTAAATGCGCTATGGCTTTCTTTTTCCTATCAGGATAATGCTGGTCGCAAAGGACTCACGCGGGTCGCCCCAATAGATTTCTAGTCTGTCGCCTTAACCACTCGGCCGAGCTGTCCTCGCAGTCCAATCATCCCCAAATCGCATTTTGAAATTCTGCAAGCTTTAGTTATGCGTACAGGCTTCAACAATCGCCACGTGCGGTTCTGGGCCCTCTGAACCAGTTGGTCGAACTATTCAAACGTTTTGTCGTCGCCTACAAATGATGGTATCATGAGCTGACACCACCTTATTACATTGCCTCCATGGGCTCTCTTTCTTACAGATGCATCGACAGGGTCAAGGCGTTCATGTTGTAACAAAGCGCTACTATCCAAAGCAATGTCTGAAGGGGTTTGCTGTGTGGCAACTGTCGTTAGCAATGACATCGACGGCTGTGAGACTTGAACCCACGCGGGTTACCCCACCAGATTTTGAGCTGTCGCTTCAACCGCTCGGATAAGCTGTCTTGAACGTCCATTGCTGAGATATGTCACCACGTTGCCCCGCAGCAACACCTGTCGACTGACACATTAGTCGCGATGTACATGACACGAACCCCATCCGAGCTACATACAGTCGTCCACCGCACGCCTTTACCGTTGCTCGTACCGCACGTAAACCTCCGCGTAAGATGGCAATGTCATACCATCCAGTGGGTGTCTCACGCATACCAGATCAATCTCAGCTTGCGAACAAGACGGTGATCCTTGTTTACCTTGGACACAGAGTTTCGATATTTCCCGCTGTGGTGACCGCCAGTGTAGCCATCGAATCTGGCCAGAGTGGAGCTCATTTAATCAGAAAAGAGCAGATGAATGGTCCAGCAAGAAATCAAATATCGGAGGAGGGGATCTAACCCTCGATCTTGAGCGTGTTAAGCTCACGTCCTAACCACTAGACGACACCGACGACCGCTCAGGCAGAAGAACGATTATAACAACACCACTACACAACATTTCCCAATAACCACTCGCCTTCCGCTCTCTTCTTACCGCACACACACACACACAATTCGCAACCGCCTCCGCATGAAACCAGCCACTGTCACACTTCACCAAAGCCGCCCTGATCATCGTGCTGAAATGTTAGCCATAGTGAACTAAGATACCTCGACTTCAACAAGCTTCTATTCCTAGAAAATGGACTGCTGCCTGAAAGTGGTCGCTAGTGACCATCCAAGAGATCTCATACCATGGACTATCGATCGTTTGCCACTTGGAGTCAGTCGATGTACCATCTCTCTCGCGCCTACACACGATGAGCTCTCTTCCATTCACGTTATCGTGTAGCTGTTGCCACGTGTGCCCGTTCCCCATGACTGAATCCTTGCTTCAGATCTTCACCCAGTGGATGGCATGCACATCCAGTCTGATTACTGGGCTGGAACCAAGGGTATCGGTGCGGGTATTGAGCGCCCGAATACAGGTGGATATCAGGAAAGGGTTTCAAGTGACGAGACTGTGAGCAAGACACACCCATCTTCAATACCGTGATCTTGGCAGGCAAGACAAAGCATCGTGCGTAGACGCCAGATGTCTGTGAGTGGTGTATAAACACCCTGCACGAATAAATGTATCCGACAGCTGCCAGATTTGGACTCACGCGGGTCGCCCCAATAGATTTCTAGTCTGTCGCCTTAACCACTCGGCCGAGCTGTCCTCGCAGTCCAATCATCCCCAAATCGCATTTTGAAATTCTGCAAGCTTTAGTTATGCGTACAGGCTTCAACAATCGCCACATGCGGTTCTGGGCCCTCTGAACCAGTTGGTCGAACTATTCAAACGTTTTGTCGTCGCCTACAAATGATGGTATCATGAGCTGACACCACCTTATTACATTGCCTCCATGGGCTCTCTTTCTTACAGATGCATCGACAGGGTCAAGGCGTTCATGTTGTAACAAAGCGCTACTATCCAAAGCAATGTCTGAAGGGGTTTGCTGTGTGGCAACTGTCGTTAGCAATGACATCGACGGCTGTGAGACTTGAGCTCACGCGGGTTACCCCACCAGATTTTGAGCTGTCGCTTCAACCGCTCGGATAAGCTGTCTTGAACGTCCATTGCTGAGATATGTCACCACGTTGCCCCGCAGCAACACCTGTCGACTGACACATTAGTCGCGATGTACATGACACGAACCCCATCCGAGCTACATACAGTCGTCCACCGCACGCCTTTACCGTTGCTCGTACCGCACGTAAACCTCCGCGTAAGATGGCAATGTCATACCATCCAGTGGGTGTCTCACGCATACCAGATCAATCTCAGCTTGCGAACAAGACGGTGATCCTTGTTTACCTTGGACACAGAGTTTCGATATTTCCCGCTGTGGTGACCGCCAGTGTAGCCATCGAATCTGGCCAGAGTGGAGCTCATTTAATCAGAAAAGAGCAGATGAATGGTCCAGCAAGAAATCAAATATCGGAGGAGGGGATCTAACCCTCGATCTTGAGCGTGTTAAGCTCACGTCCTAACCACTAGACGACACCGACGACCGCTCAGGCAGAAGAACGATTATAACAACACCACTACACAACATTTCCCAATAACCACTCGCCTTCCGCTCTCTTCTTACCGCACACACACACACACAATTCGCAACCGCCTCCGCATGAAACCAGCCACTGTCACACTTCACCAAAGCCGCCCTGATCATCGTGCTGAAATGTTAGCCATAGTGAACTAAGATACCTCGACTTCAACAAGCTTCTATTCCTAGAAAATGGACTGCTGCCTGAAAGTGGTCGCTAGTGACCATCCAAGAGATCTCATACCATGGACTATCGATCGTTTGCCACTTGGAGTCAGTCGATGTACCATCTCTCTCGCGCCTACACACGATGAGCTCTCTTCCATTCACGTTATCGTGTAGCTGTTGCCACGTGTGCCCGTTCCCCATGACTGAATCCTTGCTTCAGATCTTCACCCAGTGGATGGCATGCACATCCAGTCTGATTACTGGGCTAAAACCAAGGGTATCGGTGCGGGTATTGAGCGCCCGAATACAGGTGGATATCAGGAAAGGGTTTCAAGTGATGAGACTGTGAGCAAGACACACCCATCTTCAATACCGTGATCTTGGCAGGCAAGACAAAGCATCGTGCGTAGACGCCAGATGTCTGTGAGTGTTGTATAAACACCCTGCACGAATAAATGTATCCGACAGCTGCCAGATTTGGACTCACGCGGGTCGCCCCAATAGATTTCTAGTCTGTCGCCTTAACCACTCGGCCGAGCTGTCCTCGCAGTCCAATCATCCCCAAATCGCATTTTGAAATTCTGCAAGCTTTAGTTATGCGTACCGGCTTCAACAATCGCCACATGCGGTTCTGGGCCCTCTGAACCAGTTGGTCGAACTATTCAAACGTTTTGTCGTCGCCTACAAATGATGGTATCATGAGCTGACACCACCTTATTACATTGCCTCCATGGGCTCTCTTTCTTACAGATGCATCGACAGGGTCAAGGCGTTCATGTTGTAACAAAGCGCTACTATCCAAAGCAATGTCTGAAGGGGTTTGCTGTGTGGCAACTGTCGTTAGCAATGACATCGACGGCTGTGAGACTTGAACCCACGCGGGTTACCCCACCAGATTTTGAGCTGTCGCTTCAACCGCTCGGATAAGCTGTCTTGAACGTCCATTGCTGAGATATGTCACCACGTTGCCCCGCAGCAACACCTGTCGACTGACACATTAGTCGCGATGTACATGACACGAACCCCATCCGAGCTACATACAGTCGTCCACCGCACGCCTTTACCGTTGCTCGTACCGCACGTAAACCTCCGCGTAAGATGGCAATGTCATACCATCCAGTGGGTGTCTCACGCATACCAGATCAATCTCAGCTTGCGAACAAGACGGTGATCCTTGTTTACCTTGGACACAGAGTTTCGATATTTCCCGCTGTGGTGACCGCCAGTGTAGCCATCGAATCTGGCCAGAGTGGAGCTCATTTAATCAGAAAAGAGCAGATGAATGGTCCAGCAAGAAATCAAATATCGGAGGAGGGGATCGAACCCTCGATCTTGAGCGTGTTAAGCTCACGTCCTAACCACTAGACGACACCGACGACCGCTCAGGCAGAAGAACGATTATAACAACACCACTACACAACATTTCCCAATAACCACTCGCCTTCCGCTCTCTTCTTACCGCACACACACACACACAATTCGCAACCGCCTCCGCATGAAACCAGCCACTGTCACACTTCACCAAAGCCGCCCTGATCATCGTGCTGAAATGTTAGCCATAGTGAACTAAGATACCTCGACTTCAACAAGCTTCTATTCCTAGAAAATGGACTGCTGCCTGAAAGTGGTCGCTAGTGACCATCCAAGAGATCTCATACCATGGACTATCGATCGTTTGCCACTTGGATTCAGTCGATGTACCATCTCTCTCGCGCCTACACACGATGAGCTCTCTTCCATTCACGTTATCGTGTAGCTGTTGCCACGTGTGCCCGTTCCCCGTGACTGAATCCTTGCTTCAGATCTTCACCCAGTGGATGGCATGCACATCCAGTCTGATTACTGGGCTAAAACCAAGGGTATCAGTGCGGGTATTGAGCGCCCGAATACAGGTGGATATCAGGAAAGGGTTTCAAGTGATGAGACTGTGAGCAAGACACACCCATCTTCAATACCGTGATCTTGGCAGGCAAGACAAAGCATCGTGCGTAGACGCCAGATGTCTGTGAGTGGTGTATAAACGCCCTGCACGACCAAATGTATCCGACAGCTGCCAGATTTGGACTCACGCGGTCGCCCCAATAGATTTCTAGTCTGTCGCCTTAACCACTCGGCCGAGCTGTCCTCGCATTCCAATCATCCCCAAATCGCATTTTGAAATTCTGCAAGCTTTAGCTATGCGTACAGGCTTCAACAATCGCCACGTGCGGTTCTGGGCCCTCTGAACCAGTTGGTCGAACTATTCAAACGTTTTGTCGTTGCCTACAAATGATGGTATCATGAGCTGACACCACATTATTACATTGCCTCCATGGGCTCTCTTTCTTACAGATGCATCGACAGGGTCAAGGCGTTCATGTTGTAACAAAGCGCTACTATCCAAAGCAATGTCTGAAGGGGTTTGCTGTGTGGCAACTGTCGTTAGCAATGACATCGACGGCTGTGAGACTTGAACCCACGCGGGTTACCCCACCAGATTTTGAGCTGTCGCTTTAGCCGCTCGGATAAGCTGTCTTGAACGTCCACTGCTGAGATATGTCACCACGTTGCCCCGCAGCAACACCTGTCGACTGACACATTAGTCGCGATGTACATGACACGAACCCCATCCGAGCTACATACAGTCGTCCACCGCACGCCTTTACCGTTGCTCGTACCGCACGTAAACCTCCGCGTAAGATGGCAATGTCATACCATCCAGTGGGTGTCTCACGCATACCAGATCAATCTCAGCTTGCGAACAAGACGGTGATCCTTGTTTACCTTGGACACAGAGTTTCGATATTTCCCGCTGTGGTGACCGCCAGTGTAGCCATCGAATCTGGCCAGAGTGGAGCTCATTTAATCAGAAAAGAGCAGATGAATGGTCCAGCAAGAAATCAAATATCGGAGGAGGGGATCTAACCCTCGATCTTGAGCGTGTGAAGCTCACGTCCTAACCACTAGACGACACCGACGACCGCTCAGGCAGAAGAACGATTATAACAACACCACTACACAACATTTCCCAATAACCACTCGCCTTCCGCTCTCTTCTTACCGCACACACACACACACAATTCGCAACCGCCTCCGCATGAAACCAGCCACTGTCACACTTCACCAAAGCCGCCCTGATCATCGTGCTGAAATGTTAGCCATAGTGAACTAAGATACCTTGACTTCAACAAGCTTCTATTCCTAGAAAATGGACTGCTGCCTGAAAGTGGTCGCTAGTGACCATCCAAGAGATCTCATACCATGGACTATCGATCGTTTGCCACTTGGATTCAGTCGATGTACCATCTCTCTCGCGCCTACACACGATGAGCTCTCTTCCATTCACGTTATCGTGTAGCTGTTGCCACGTGTGCCCGTTCCCCGTGACTGAATCCTTGCTTCAGATCTTCACCCAGTGGATGGCATGCACATCCAGTCTGATTACTGGGCTAAAACCAAGGGTATCAGTGCGGGTATTGAGCGCCCGAATACAGGTGGATATCAGGAAAGGGTTTCAAGTGATGAGACTGTGAGCAAGACACACCCATCTTCAATACCGTGATCTTGGCAGGCAAGACAAAGCATCGTGCGTAGACGCCAGATGTCTGTGAGTGGTGTATAAACACCCTGCACGAATAAATGTATCCGACAGCTGCCAGATTTGGACTCACGCGGTCGCCCCAATAGATTTCTAGTCTGTCGCCTTAACCACTCGGCCGAGCTGTCCTCGCATTCCAATCATCCCCAAATCGCATTTTGAAATTCTGCAAGCTTTAGTTATGCGTACAGGCTTCAACAATCGCCACGTGCGGTTCTGGGCCCTCTGAACCAGTTGGTCGAACTATTCAAACGTTTTGTCGTCGCCTACAAATGATGGTATCATGAGCTGACACCACATTATTACATTGCCTCCATGGGCTCTCTTTCTTACAGATGCATCGACAGGGTCAAGGCGTTCATGCTGTAACAAAGCGCTACTATCCAAAGCAATGTCCGAAGGGGATGGCTGTGTGGCAACTGTCGTTAGCAATGACATCGACGGCTGTGAGACTTGAACCCACGCGGGTTACCCCACCAGATTTTGAGCTGTCGCTTTAACCGCTCGGATAAGCTGTCTTGAACGTCCACTGCTGAGATATGTCACCACGTTGACCCGCAGCAACACCTGTCGACTGACACATTAGTCGCGATGTACATGACACGAACCCCATCCGAGCTACATACAGTCGTCCACCGCACGCCTTTACCGTTGCTCGTACCGCACGTAAACCTCCGCGTAAGATGGCAATGTCATACCATCCAGTGGGTGTCTCACGCATACCAGATTAATCTCAGCTTGCGAACAAGACGGTGATCCTTGTTTACCTTGGACACAGAGTTTCGATATTTCCCGCTGTGGTCACCGCCAGTGTAGCCATCGAATCTGGCCAGAGTGGAGCTCATTTAATCAGAAAAGAGCAGATGAATGGTCCAGCAAGAAATCTAATATCGGAGGAGGGCATCTAACCCTCGATCTTGAGCGTGTGAAGCTCACGTCCTAACCACTAGACGACACCGACGACCGCTCAGGCAGAAGAACGATTATAACAATCCACTACACAAGATTTCCCAATAACCACTCGCCTTCCGCTCTCTTCGTACCGCACACACACAAAATTTGCAACCGCCTCCGCATGAAACCAGCCACTGTCACACTTCACCAAAGCCGCCCTGATCATCGTGCTGAAATGTTAGCCATAGTGAGCTAAGATACCTCGACTTCAACAAGCTTCTATTCCTAGAAAATGGACTGCTGCCTGAAAGTGGTCGCTAGTGACCATCCAAGAGATCTCATACCATGGACTATCGATCTTTTGCCACTTGGATTCAGTCGATGTACCATCTCTCTCGCGCCTACACACGATGAGCTCTCTTCCATTCACGTTATCGTGTAGCTGTTGCCACGTGTGCCCGTTCCCCATGACTGAATCCTTGCTTCAGATCTTCACCCAGTGGATGGCATGCACATCCAGTCTGATTACTGGGCTGGAACCAAGGGTATCGGTGCGGGTATTGAGCGCCCGAATACAGGTGGATATCAGGAAAGGGCTTCAAGTGATGAGACTGTGAGCAAGACACACCCATCTTCAATACCGTGATCTTGGCAGGCAAGACAAAGCATCGTGCGTAGACGCCAGATGTCTGTGAGTGGTGTATAAACGCCCTGCACGACCAAATGTATCCGACAGCTGCCAGATTTGGACTCACGCGGGTCGCCCCAATAGATTTCTAGTCTATCGCCTTAACCACTCGGCCGAGCTGTCCTCGCAGTCCAATCATCCCCAAATCGCATTTTGAAATTCTACAAGCTTTAGTTATGCGTACAGGCTTCAACAATCGCCACGTGCGGTTCTGGGCCCTCTGAACCAGTTGGTCGAACTATTCAAACGTTTTGTCGTCGCCTACAAATGATGGTATCATGAGCTGACACCACATTATTACATTGCCTCCATGGGCTCTCTTTCTTACAGATGCATCGACAGGGTCAAGGCGTTCATGTTGTAACAAAGCGCTACTATCCAAAGCAATGTCTGAAGGGGTTTGCTGTGTGGCAACTGTCGTTAGCAATGACATCGACGGCTGTGAGACTTGAGCTCACGCGGGTTACCCCACCAGATTTTGAGCTGTCGCTTTAACCGCTCGGATAAGCTGTCTTGAACGTCCACTGCTGAGATATGTCACCACGTTGCCCCGCAGCAACACCTGTCGACTGACACATTAGTCGCGATGTACATGACACGAACCCCATACGAGCTACATACAGTCGTCCACCGCACGCCTTTACCGTTGCTCGTACCGCACGTAAACCTCCGCGTAAGATGGCAATGTCATACCATCCAGTGGGTGTCTCACGCATACCAGATTAATCTCAGCTTGCGAACAAGACGGTGATCCTTGTTTACCTTGGACACAGAGTTTCGATATTTCCCGCTGTGGTCACCGCCAGTGTAGCCATCGAATCTGGCCAGAGTGGAGCTCATTTAATCAGAAAAGAGCAGATGAATGGTCCAGCAAGAAATCAAATATCGGAGGGGGGGACCGAACCCTCGATCTTGAGCGTGTGAAGCTCACGTCCTAACCACTAGACGACACCGACGACCGCACAGGCAGAAGAACGATTATAACAACACCACTACACAACATTTCCCAATAACCACTCGCATTCCGCTCTCTTCTTACCGCACACACACACAATTCGCAACCGCCTCCGCATGAAACCAGCCACTGTCACACTTCACCAAAGCCGCCCTGATCATCGTGCTGAAATGTTAGCCATAGTGAGCTAAGATACCTCGACTTCAACAAGCTTCTATTCCTAGAAAATGGACTGCTGCCTGAAAGTGGTCGCTAGTGACCATCCAAGAGATCTCATACCATGGACTATCGATCTTTTGCCACTTGGATTCAGTCGATGTACCATCTCTCTCGCGCCTACACACGATGAGATCTCTTCCATTCACGTTATCGTGTAGCTGTTGCCACGTGTGCCCGTTCCCCATGACTGAATCCTTGCTTCAGATCTTCACCCAGTGGATGGCATGCACATCCAGTCTGATTACTGGGCTAAAACCAAGGGTATCGGTGCGGGTATTGAGCGCCCGAAGACAGGTGGATATCAGGAAAGGGTTTCAAGTGATGAGACTGTGAGCAAGACACACCCATCTTCAATACCGTGATCTTGGCAGGCAAGACAAAGCATCGTGCGTAGACGCCAGATGTCTGTGAGTGTTGTATAAACACCCTGCACGAATAAATGTATCCAACAGCTGCCAGATTTGGACTCACGCGGGTCGCCCCAATAGATTTCTAGTCTGTCGCCTTAACCACTCGGCCGAGCTGTCCTCGCAGTCCAATCATCCCCAAATCGCATTTTGAAATTCTGCAAGCTTTAGTTATGCGTACAGGCTTCAACAATCGCCACATGCGGTTCTGGGCCCTCTGAACCAGTTGGTCGAACTATTCAAACGTTTTGTCGTCGCCTACAAATGATGGTATCATGAGCTGACACCACCTTATTACATTGCCTCCATGGGCTCTCTTTCTTACAGATGCATCGACAGGGTCAAGGCGTTCATGTTGTAACAAAGCGCTACTATCCAAAGCAATGTCTGAAGGGGTTTGCTGTGTGGCAACTGTCGTTAGCAATGACATCGACGGCTGTGAGACTTGAACCCACGCGAATTGCCCCACCAGATTTTGAGCTGTCGCTTTAGCCGCTCGGATAAGCTGTCTTGAACGTCCACTGCTGAGATATGTCACCACGTTGCCCCGCAGCAACACCTGTCGACTGACACATTAGTCGCGATGTACATGACACGAACCCCATACGAGCTACATACAGTCGTCCACCGCACGCCTTTACCGTTGCTCGTACCGCACGTAAACCTCCGCGTAAGATGGCAATGTCATACCATCCATTGGGTGTCTCACGCATACCAGATCAATCTCAGCTTGCGAACAAGACGGTGATCCTTGTTTACCTTGGACACAGAGTTTCGATATTTCCCGCTGTGGTCACCGCCAGTGTAGCCATCGAATCTGGCCAGAGTGGAGCTCATTTAATCAGAAAAGAGCAGATGAATGGTCCAGCAAGAAATCTAATATCGGAGGAGGGCATCGAACCCTCGATCTTGAGCGTGTGAAGCTCACGTCCTAACCACTAGACGACACCGACGACCGCTCAGGCAGAAGAACGATTATAACAACACCGCTACACAACATTTCCCAACAACCACTCTTCTTACCGCACACACACACACACACACACACAATTCGCAACCGCCTCCGCATGAAACCAGCCACTGTCACACTTCACCAAAGCCGCCTTGACCATCGTGCTGAAATGTTAGCCATAGTGAACTGAGATACCTCGACTTCAACAAGCTTCTATTCCTAGAAAATGGACTGCTGCCTGAAAGTGGTCGCTAGTGACCATCCAAGAGATCTCATACCATGGACTATCGATCTTTTGCCACATGGAGTCAGTCGATGTACCATCTCTCTCGCGCCTACACACGATGAGATCTCTTCCATTCACGTTATCGTGTAGCTGTTGCCACGTGTGCCCGTTCCCCATGACTGAATCCTTGCTTCAGATCTTCACCCAGTGGATGGCATGCACATCCAGTCTGATTACTGGGCTAAAACCAAGGGTATCGGTGCGGGTATTGAGCGCCCGAATACAGGTGGATATCAGGAAAGGGTTTCAAGTGATGAGACTGTGAGCAAGACACACCCATCTTCAATACCGTGATCTTGGCAGGCAAGACAAAGCATCGTGCGTAGACGCCAGATGTCTGTGAGTGTTGTATAAGCACCCTGCACGAATAAATGTATCCAACAGCTGCCAGATTTGGACTCACGCGGGTCGCCCCAATAGATTTCTAGTCTGTCGCCTTAACCACTCGGCCGAGCTGTCCTCGCAGTCCAATCATCCCCAAATCGCATTTTGAAATTCTGCAAGCTTTAGTTATGCGTACAGGCTTCAACAATCGCCACATGCGGTTCTGGGCCCTCTGAACCAGTTGGTCGAACTATTCAAACGTTTTGTCGTCGCCTACAAATGATGGTATCATGAGCCAACACCACCTTATTACCTTGCCTCCACGGGCTCTCTTTCTTACAGATGCATCGACAGGGTCAAGGCGTTCATGTTGTAACAAAGCGCTACTATCCAAAGCAATGTCTGAAGGGGTTTGCTGTGTGGCAACTGTCGTTAGCAATGACATCGACGGCTGTGAGACTTGAACCCACGCGGGTTACCCCACCAGATTTTGAGCTGTCGCTTTAGCCGCTCGGATAAGCCGCTTGAACGTCCACTGCTGAGATATGTCACCACGTTGCCCCGCGGCAACACCTGTCGACTGACACATTAGTCGCGATGTACATGACACGAACCCCATCCGAGCTACATACAGTCGTCCACCGCACGCCTTTACCGTTGCTCGTACCGCACGTAAACCTCCGCGTAAGATGACAATGTCATACCATCCAGTGGGTGTCTCACGCATACCAGATTAATCTCAGCTTGCGAACAAGACGGTGATCCTTGTTTACCTTGGACACAGAGTTTCGATATTTCCCGCTGTGGTCACCGCCAGTGTAGCCATCGAATCTGGCCAGAGTGGAACTCATTTAATCAGAAAAGAGCAGATGAATGGTCCAGCAAGAAATCTAATATCGGAGGAGGGCATCGAACCCTCGATCTTGAGCGTGTGAAGCTCACGTCCTAACCACTAGACGACACCGACGACCGCTCAGGCAGAAGAACGATTATAACAACACCGCTACACAACATTTCCCAACAACCACTCTTCTTACCGCACACACACACACACACACACAATTCGCAACCGCCTCCGCATGAAACCAGCCACTGTCACACTTCACCAAAGCCGCCTTGACCATCGTGCTGAAATGTTAGCCATAGTGAACTGAGATACCTCGACTTCAACAAGCTTCTATTCCTAGAAAATGGACTGCTGCCTGAAAGTGGTCGCTAGTGACCATCCAAGAGATCTCATACCATGGACTATCGATCTTTTGCCACATGGAGTCAGTCGATGTACCATCTCTCTCGCGCCTACACACGATGAGATCTCTTCCATTCACGTTATCGTGTAGCTGTTGCCACGTGTGCCCGTTCCCCATGACTGAATCCTTGCTTCAGATCTTCACCAGTGGATGGCATGCACATCCAGTCTGATTACTGGGCTAAAACCAAGGGTATCGGTGCGGGTATTGAGCGCCCGAATACAGGTGGATATCAGGAAAGGGTTTCAAGTGATGAGACTGTGAGCAAGACACACCCATCTTCAATACCGTGATCTTGGCAGGCAAGACAAAGCATCGTGCGTAGACGCCAGATGTCTGTGAGTGTTGTATAAACACCCTGCACGAATAAATGTATCCAACAGCTGCCAGATTTGGACTCACGCGGGTCGCCCCAATAGATTTCTAGTCTGTCGCCTTAACCACTCGGCCGAGCTGTCCTCGCAGTCCAATCATCCCCAAATCGCATTTTGAAATTCTGCAAGCTTTAGTTATGCGTACAGGCTTCAACAATCGCCACATGCGGTTCTGGGCCCTCTGAACCAGTTGGTCGAACTATTCAAACGTTTTGTCGTCGCCTACAAATGATGGTATCATGAGCCAACACCACCTTATTACCTTGCCTCCACGGGCTCTCTTTCTTACAGATGCATCGACAGGGTCAAGGCGTTCATGTTGTAACAAAGCGCTACTATCCAAAGCAATGTCTGAAGGGGTTTGCTGTGTGGCAACTGTCGTTAGCAATGACATCGACGGCTGTGAGACTTGAACCCACGCGGGTTACCCCACCAGATTTTGAGCTGTCGCTTTAGCCGCTCGGATAAGCCGCTTGAACGTCCACTGCTGAGATATGTCACCACGTTGCCCCGCAGCAACACCTGTCGACTGACACATTAGTCGCGATGTACATGACACGAACCCCATACGAGCTACATACAGTCGTCCACCGCACGCCTTTACCGTTGCTCGTACCGCACGTAAACCTCCGCGTAAGATGGCAATGTCATACCATCCAGTGGGTGTCTCACGCATACCAGATTAATCTCAGCTTGCGAACAAGACGGTGATCCTTGTTTACCTTGGACACAGAGTTTCGATATTTCCCGCTGTGGTCACCGCCAGTGTAGCCATCGAATCTGGCCAGAGTGGAACTCATTTAATCAGAAAAGAGCAGATGAATGGTCCAGCAAGAAATCTAATATCGGAGGAGGGCATCGAACCCTCGATCTTGAGCGTGTGAAGCTCACGTCCTAACCACTAGACGACACCGACGACCGCACAGGCAGAAGAACGATTATAACAACACCGCTACACAACATTTCCCAACAACCACTCTTCTTACCGCACACACACACACACACACACAATTCGCAACCGCCTCCGCATGAAACCAGCCACTGTCACACTTCACCAAAGCCGCCTTGACCATCGTGCTGAAATGTTAGCCATAGTGAACTGAGATACCTCGACTTCAACAAGCTTCTATTCCTAGAAAATGGACTGCTGCCTGAAAGTGGTCGCTAGTGACCATCCAAGAGATCTCATACCATGGACTATCGATCGTTTGCCACTTGGATTCAGTCGATGTACCATCTCTCTCGCGCCTACACACGATGAGCTCTCTTCCATTCACGTTATCGTGTAGCTGTTGCCACGTGTGCCCGTTCCCCATGACTGAATCCTTGCTTCAGATCTTCACCCAGTGGATGGCATGCACATCCAGTCTGATTACTGGGCTAAAACCAAGGGTATCGGTGCGGGTATTGAGCGCCCGAATACAGGTGGATATCAGGAAAGGGTTTCAAGTGATGAGACTGTGAGCAAGACACACCCATCTTCAATACCGTGATCTTAACAGGCAAGACAAAGCATCGTGCGTAGACGCCAGATGTCTGTGAGTGGTGTATAAACACCCTGCACGAATAAATGTATCCAACAGCTGCCAGATTTGGACTCACGCGGGTCGCCCCAATAGATTTCTAGTCTGTCGCCTTAACCACTCGGCCGAGCTGTCCTCGCAGTCCAATCATCCCCAAATCGCATTTTGAAATTCTGCAAGCTTTAGTTATGCGTACAGGCTTCAACAATCGCCACATGCGGTTCTGGGCCCTCTGAACCAGTTGGTCGAACTATTCAAACGTTTTGTCGTCGCCTACAAATGATGGTATCATGAGCCAACACCACCTTATTACCTTGCCTCCACGGGCTCTCTTTCTTACAGATGCATCGACAGGGTCAAGGCGTTCATGTTGTAACAAAGCGCTACTATCCAAAGCAATGTCTGAAGGGGTTTGCTGTGTGGCAACTGTCGTTAGCAATGACATCGACGGCTGTGAGACTTGAACCCACGCGGGTTACCCCACCAGATTTTGAGCTGTCGCTTTAGCCGCTCGGATAAGCCGCTTGAACGTCCACTGCTGAGATATGTCACCACGTTGCCCCGCAGCAACACCTGTCGACTGACACATTAGTCGCGATGTACATGACACGAACCCCATACGAGCTACATACAGTCGTCCACCGCACGCCTTTACCGTTGCTCGTACCGCACGTAAACCTCCGCGTAAGATGACAATGTCATACCATCCAGTGGGTGTCTCACGCATACCAGATTAATCTCAGCTTGCGAACAAGACGGTGATCCTTGTTTACCTTGGACACAGAGTTTCGATATTTCCCGCTGTGGTCACCGCCAGTGTAGCCATCGAATCTGGCCAAAGTGGAGCTCATTTAATCAGAAAAGAGCAGATGAATGGTCCAGCAAGAAATCAAATATCGGAAGATCGAACCCTCGATCTTGAGAGTGTTAAGCTCACGTCCTAACCACTAGACGACACCGACGACCGCTCAGGCAGAAGAACGATTATAACAACACCGCTACACAACATTTCCCAACAACCACTCTTCTTACCGCACACACACACACACACACAATTCGCAACCGCCTCCGCATGAAACCAGCCACTGTCACACTTCACCAAAGCCGCCTTGACCATCGTGCTGAAATGTTAGCCATAGTGAACTGAGATACCTCGACTTCAACAAGCTTCTATTCCTAGAAAATGGACTGCTGCCTGAAAGTGGTCGCTAGTGACCATCCAAGAGATCTCATACCATGGACTATCGATCTTTTGCCACATGGAGTCAGTCGATGTACCATCTCTCTCGCGCCTACACACGATGAGATCTCTTCCATTCACGTTATCGTGTAGCTGTTGCCACGTGTGCCCGTTCCCCATGACTGAATCCTTGCTTCAGATCTTCACCAGTGGATGGCATGCACATCCAGTCTGATTACTGGGCTAAAACCAAGGGTATCGGTGCGGGTATTGAGCGCCCGAATACAGGTGGATATCAGGAAAGGGTTTCAAGTGATGAGACTGTGAGCAAGACACACCCATCTTCAATACCGTGATCTTGGCAGGCAAGACAAAGCATCGTGCGTAGACGCCAGATGTCTGTGAGTGTTGTATAAACACCCTGCACGAATAAATGTATCCAACAGCTGCCAGATTTGGACTCACGCGGGTCGCCCCAATAGATTTCTAGTCTGTCGCCTTAACCACTCGGCCGAGCTGTCCTCGCAGTCCAATCATCCCCAAATCGCATTTTGAAATTCTGCAAGCTTTAGTTATGCGTACAGGCTTCAACAATCGCCACATGCGGTTCTGGGCCCTCTGAACCAGTTGGTCGAACTATTCAAACGTTTTGTCGTCGCCTACAAATGATGGTATCATGAGCCAACACCACCTTATTACCTTGCCTCCACGGGCTCTCTTTCTTACAGATGCATCGACAGGGTCAAGGCGTTCATGTTGTAACAAAGCGCTACTATCCAAAGCAATGTCTGAAGGGGTTTGCTGTGTGGCAACTGTCGTTAGCAATGACATCGACGGCTGTGAGACTTGAACCCACGCGGGTTACCCCACCAGATTTTGAGCTGTCGCTTTAGCCGCTCGGATAAGCTGTCTTGAACGTCCACTGCTGAGATATGTCACCACGTTGCCCCGCAGCAACACCTGTCGACTGACACATTAGTCGCGATGTACATGACACGAACCCCATACGAGCTACATACAGTCGTCCACCGCACGCCTTTACCGTTGCTCGTACCGCACGTAAACCTCCGCGTAAGATGGCAATGTCATACCATCCAGTGGGTGTCTCACGCATACCAGATTAATCTCAGCTTGCGAACAAGACGGTGATCCTTGTTTACCTTGGACACAGAGTTTCGATATTTCCCGCTGTGGTCACCGCCAGTGTAGCCATCGAATCTGGCCAGAGTGGAACTCATTTAATCAGAAAAGAGCAGATGAATGGTCCAGCAAGAAATCTAATATCGGAGGAGGGCATCGAACCCTCGATCTTGAGCGTGTGAAGCTCACGTCCTAACCACTAGACGACACCGACGACCGCACAGGCAGAAGAACGATTATAACAACACCGCTACACAACATTTCCCAATAACCACTCGCCTTCCGCTCTCTTCTTACCGCACACACACACACACACAATTCGCAACCGCCTCCGCATGAAACCAGCCACTGTCACACTTCACCAAAGCCGCCTTGACCATCGTGCTGAAATGTTAGCCATAGTGAACTGAGATACCTCGACTTCAACAAGCTTCTATTCCTAGAAAATGGACTGCTGCCTGAAAGTGGTCGCTAGTGACCATCCAAGAGATCTCATACCATGGACTATCGATCTTTTGCCACTTGGATTCAGTCGATGTACCATCTCTCTCGCGCCTACACACGATGAGCTCTCTTCCATTCACGTTATCGTGTAGCTGTTGCCACGTGTGCCCGTTCCCCATGACTGAATCCTTGCTTCAGATCTTCACCAGTGGATGGCATGCACATCCAGTCTGATTACTGGGCTAAAACCAAGGGTATCGGTGCGGGTATTGAGCGCCCGAAGACAGGTGGATATCAGGAAAGGGTTTCAAGTGATGAGACTGTGAGCAAGACACACCCATCTTCAATACCGTGATCTTGGCAGGCAAGACAAAGCATCGTGCGTAGACGCCAGATGTCTGTGAGTGGTGTATAAACGCCCTGCACGAATAAATGTATCCGACAGCTGCCAGATTTGGACTCACGCGGGTCGCCCCAATAGATTTCTAGTCTATCGCCTTAACCACTCGGCCGAGCTGTCCTCGCAGTCCAATCATCCCCAAATCGCATTTTGAAATTCTACAAGCTTTAGTTATGCGTACAGGCTTCAACAATCGCCACATGCGGTTCTGGGCCCTCTGAACCAGTTGGTCGAACTATTCAAACGTTTTGTCGTCGCCTACAAATGATGGTATCATGAGCTGACACCACCTTATTACATTGCCTCCATGGGCTCTCTTTCTTACAGATGCATCGACAGGGTCAAGGCGTTCATGTTGTAACAAAGCGCTACTATCCAAAGCAATGTCTGAAGGGGTTTGCTGTGTGGCAACTGTCGTTAGCAATGACATCGACGGCTGTGAGACTTGAACCCACGCGGGTTACCCCACCAGATTTTGAGCTGTCGCTTTAACCGCTCGGATAAGCTGTCTTGAACGTCCACTGCTGAGATATGTCACCACGTTGCCCCGCAGCAACACCTGTCGACTGACACATTAGTCGCGATGTACATGACACGAACCCCATACGAGCTACATACAGTCGTCCACCGCACGCCTTTACCGTTGCTCGTACCGCACGTAAACCTCCGCGTAAGATGGCAATGTCATACCATCCAGTGGGTGTCTCACGCATACCAGATTAATCTCAGCTTGCGAACAAGACGGTGATCCTTGTTTACCTTGGACACAGAGTTTCGATATTTCCCGCTGTGGTCACCGCCAGTGTAGCCATCGAATCTGGCCAGAGTGGAGCTCATTTAATCAGAAAAGAGCAGATGAATGGTCCAGCAAGAAATCAAATATCAGAGGAGGGGATCGAACCCTCGATCTCGAGCGTGTGAAGCTCGCGTCCTAACCACTAGACGACACCGACGACCGCACAGGCAGAAGAACGATTATAACAACACCACTACACAACATTTCCCAATAACCACTCTTCTTACCGCACACACACACACACACACAATTCGCAACCGCCTCCGCATGAACCAGCCACTGTCACACTTCACCAAAGCCGCCCTGACCATCGTGCTGAAATGTTAGCCATAGTGAGCTAAGATACCTCGACTTCAACAAGCTTCTATTCCTAGAAAATGGACTGCTGCCTGAAAGTGGTCGCTAGTGACCATCCAAGAGATCTCATACCATGGATTATCGATCGTTTGCCACTTGGATTCAGTCGATGTACCATCTCTCTCGCGCCTACACACGATGAGCTCTCTTCCATTCACGTTATCGTGTAGCTGTTGCCACGTGTGCCCGTTCCCCATGACTGAATCCTTGCTTCAGATCTTCACCAGTGGGTGTCATGCACATCCAGTCTGATTACTGGGCTAAAACCAAGGGTATCGGTGCGGGTATTGAGCGCCCGAAGACAGGTGGATATCAGGAAAGGGCTTCAAGTGATGTGACTGTGAGCAAGACACACCCATCTTCAATACCGTGATCTTGGCAGGCAAGACAAAGCATCGTGCGTAGACGCCAGATGTCTGTGAGTGGTGTATAAACGCCCTGCACGACCAAATGTATCCGACAGCTGCCAGATTTGGACTCACGCGGGTCGCCCCAATAGATTTCTAGTCTATCGCCTTAACCACTCGGCCGAGCTGTCCTCGCAGTCCAATCATCCCCAAATCGCATTTTGAAATTCTACAAGCTTTAGTTATGCGTACAGGCTTCAACAATCGCCACGTGCGGTTCTGGGCCCTCTGAACCAGTTGGTCGAACTATTCAAACGTTTTGTCGTCGCCTACAAATGATGGTATCATGAGCTGACACCACATTATTACATTGCCTCCATGGGCTCTCTTTCTTACAGATGCATCGACAGGGTCAAGGCGTTCATGTTGTAACAAAGCGCTACTATCCAAAGCAATGTCTGAAGGGGTTTGCTGTGTGGCAACTGTCGTTAGCAATGACATCGACGGCTGTGAGACTTGAACCCACGCGGGTTACCCCACCAGATTTTGAGCTGTCGCTTTAACCGCTCGGATAAGCTGTCTTGAACGTCCACTGCTGAGATATGTCACCACGTTGCCCCGCAGCAACACCTGTCGACTGACACATTAGTCGCGATGTACATGACACGAACCCCATACGAGCTACATACAGTCGTCCACCGCACGCCTTTACCGTTGCTCGTACCGCACGTAAACCTCCGCGTAAGATGGCAATGTCATACCATCCAGTGGGTGTCTCACGCATACCAGATTAATCTCAGCTTGCGAACAAGACGGTGATCCTTGTTTACCTTGGACACAGAGTTTCGATATTTCCCGCTGTGGTCACCGCCAGTGTAGCCATCGAATCTGGCCAGAGTGGAGCTCATTTAATCAGAAAAGAGCAGATGAATGGTCCAGCAAGAAATCAAATATCGGAGGGGGGATCGAACCCTCGATCTCGAGCGTGTGAAGCTCGCGTCCTAACCACTAGACGACACCGACGACCGCTCAGGCAGAAGAACGATTATAACAACACCACTACACAACATTTCCCAATAACCACTCGCCTTCCGCTCTCTTCTTACCGCACACACACACAATTCGCAACCGCCTCCGCATGAAACCAGCCACTGTCACACTTCACCAAAGCCGCCCTGATCATCGTGCTGAAATGTTAGCCATAGTGAGCTAAGATACCTCGACTTCAACAAGCTTCTATTCCTAGAAAATGGACTGCTGCCTGAAAGTGGTCGCTAGTGACCATCCAAGAGATCTCATACCATGGACTATCGATCTTTTGCCACTTGGATTCAGTCGATGTACCATCTCTCTCGCGCCTACACACGATGAGCTCTCTTCCATTCACGTTATCGTGTAGCTGTTGCCACGTGTGCCCGTTCCCCATGACTGAATCCTTGCTTCAGATCTTCACCAGTGGATGTCATGCACATCCAGTCTGATTACTGGGCTAAAACCAAGGGTATCGGTGCGGGTATTGAGCGCCCGAAGACAGGTGGATATCAGGAAAGGGCTTCAAGTGATGAGACTGTGAGCAAGACACACCCATCTTCAATACCGTGATCTTGGCAGGCAAGACAAAGCATCGTGCGTAGACGCCAGATGTCTGTGAGTGGTGTATAAACGCCCTGCACGACCAAATGTATCCGACAGCTGCCAGATTTGGACTCACGCGGGTCGCCCCAATAGATTTCTAGTCTATCGCCTTAACCACTCGGCCAAGCTGTCCTCGCAGTCCCATCATCCCCAAATCGCATTTTGAAATTCTACAAGCTTTAGTTATGCGTACAGGCTTCAACAATCGCCACGTGCGGTTCTGGGCCCTCTGAACCAGTTGGTCGAACTATTCAAACGTTTTGTCGTCGCCTACAAATGATGGTATCATGAGCTGACACCACATTATTACATTGCCTCCATGGGCTCTCTTTCTTACAGATGCATCGACAGGGTCAAGGCGTTCGTTCATGTTGTAACAAAGCGCTACTATCCAAAGCAATGTCTGAAGGGGTTTGCTGTGTGGCAACTGTCGTTAGCAATGACATCGACGGCTGTGAGACTTGAACCCACGCGGGTTACCCCACCAGATTTTGAGCTGTCGCTTTAACCGCTCGGATAAGCTGTCTTGAACGTCCACTGCTGAGATATGTCACCACGTTGCCCCGCAGCAACACCTGTCGACTGACACATTAGTCGCGATGTACATGACACGAACCCCATACGAGCTACATACAGTCGTCCACCGCACGCCTTTACCGTTGCTCGTACCGCACGTAAACCTCCGCGTAAGATGACAATGTCATACCATCCAGTGGGTGTCTCACGCATACCAGATTAATCTCAGCTTGCGAACAAGACGGTGATCCTTGTTTACCTTGGACACAGAGTTTCGATATTTCCCGCTGTGGTCACCGCCAGTGTAGCCATCGAATCTGGCCAGAGTGGAGCTCATTTAATCAGAAAAGAGCAGATGAATGGTCCAGCAAGAAATCAAATATCGGAGGAGGGGATCGAACCCTCGATCTCGAGCGTGTGAAGCTCACGTCCTAACCACTAGACGACACCGACGACCGCACAGGCAGAAGAACGATTATAACAACACCACTACACAACATTTCCCAATAACCACTCGCCTTCCGCTCTCTTCTTACCGCACACACACACAATTCGCAACCGCCTCCGCATGAAACCAGCCACTGTCACACTTCACCAAAGCCGCCCTGATCATCGTGCTGAAATGTTAGCCATAGTGAGCTAAGATACCTCGACTTCAACAAGCTTCTATTCCTAGAAAATGGACTGCTGCCTGAAAGTGGTCGCTAGTGACCATCCAAGAGATCTCATACCATGGACTATCGATCGTTTGCCACTTGGATTCAGTCGATGTACCATCTCTCTCGCGCCTACACACGATGAGCTCTCTTCCATTCACGTTATCGTGTAGCTGTTGCCACGTGTGCCCGTTCCCCATGACTGAATCCTTGCTTCAGATCTTCACCCAGTGGATGGCATGCACATCCAGTCTGATTACTGGGCTAAAACCAAGGGTATCGGTGCGGGTATTGAGCGCCCGAAGACAGGTGGATATCAGGAAAGGGTTTCAAGTGATGAGACTGTGAGCAAGACACACCCATCTTCAATACCGTGATCTTGGCAGGCAAGACAAAGCATCGTGCGTAGACGCCAGATGTCTGTGAGTGGTGTATAAACGCCCTGCACGACCAAATGTATCCGACAGCTGCCAGATTTGGACTCACGCGGGTCGCCCCAATAGATTTCTAGTCTATCGCCTTAACCACTCGGCCGAGCTGTCCTCGCAGTCCAATCATCCCCAAATCGCATTTTGAAATTCTACAAGCTTTAGTTATGCGTACAGGCTTCAACAATCGCCACGTGCGGTTCTGGGCCCCCTGAACCAGTTGGTCGAACTATTCAAACGTTTTGTCGTCGCCTACAAATGATGGTATCATGAGCTGACACCACATTATTACATTGCCTCCATGGGCTCTCTTTCTTACAGATGCATCGACAGGGTCAAGGCGTTCATGTTGTAACAAAGCGCTACTATCCAAAGCAATGTCTGAAGGGGATGGCTGTGTGGCAACTGTCGTTAGCAATGACATCGACGGCTGTGAGACTTGAACCCACGCGGGTTACCCCATCAGATTTTGAGCTGTCGCTTTAGCCGCTCGGATAAGCTGTCTTGAACGTCCACTGATGAGATATGTCACCACGTTGCCCCGCAGCAACACCTGTCGACTGACACATTAGTCGCGATGTACATGACACGAACCCCATACGAGCTACATACAGTCGTCCACCGCACGCCTTTACCGTTGCTCGTACCGCACGTAAACATCCGTGTGAGATGGCAATGTCATACCATCCAGTGGGTGTCTCACGCATACCAGATTAATCTCAGCTTGCGAACAAGACAGTGATCCTTGTTTACCTTGGACACAGAGTTTCGATATTTCCCTCTGTGGTCACCGCCAGTGTAGCCATCGAATCTGGCCAGAGTGGAGCTCATTTAATCAGAAAAGAGCAGATGAATGGTCCAGCAAGAAATCAAATATCGGAGGAGGGGATCGAACCCTCGATCTTGAGCGTGTTAAGCTCACGTCCTACCCACTAGACGCACCGCAAATGCACAGGCAGAAGAACGATTATAACAACACCGCTACACAACATTTCCCAATAACCACTCGCCTTCCGCTCTCTTCTTACCGCACACACACACACACAATTCGCAACCGCCTCCGCATGAAACCAGCCACTGTCACACTTCACCAAAGCCGCCCTGATCATCGTGCTGAAATGTTAGCCATAGTGAGCTAAGATACCTCGACTTCAACAAGCTTCTATTCCTAGAAAATGGACTGCTGCCTGAAAGTGGTCGCTAGTGACCATCCAAGAGATCTCATACCATGGACTATCGATCGTTTGCCACTTGGATTCAGTCGATGTACCATCTCTCTCGCGCCTACACACGATGAGCTCTCTTCCATTCACGTTATCGTGTAGCTGTTGCCACGTGTGCCCGTTCCCCATGACTGAATCCTTGCTTCAGATCTTCACCCAGTGGATGGCATGCACATCCAGTCTGATTACTGGGCTGGAACCAAGGGTATCGGTGCGGGTATTGAGCGCCCGAAGACAGGTTACCATCAGGAAAGGGCTTCAAGTGATGAGACTGTGAGCAAGACACACCCATCTTCAATACCGTGATCTTGGCAGGCAAGACAAAGCATCGTGCGTAGACGCCAGATGTCTGTGAGTGGTGTATAAACGCCCTGCACGACCAAATGTATCCGACAGCTGCCAGATTTGGACTCACGCGGGTCGCCCCAATAGATTTCTAGTCTATCGCCTTAACCACTCGGCCGAGCTGTCCTCGCAGTCCAATCATCCCCAAATCGCATTTTGAAATTCTACAAGCTTTAGTTATGCGTACAGGCTTCAACAATCGCCACGTGCGGTTCTGGGCCCTCTGAACCAGTTGGTCGAACTATTCAAACGTTTTGTCGTCGCCTACAAATGATGGTATCATGAGCTGACACCACCTTATTACATTGCCTCCATGGGCTCTCTTTCTTACAGATGCATCGACAGGGTCAAGGCGTTCGTTCATGTTGTAACAAAGCGCTACTATCCAAAGCAATGTCTGAAGAGGTTTGCTGTGTGGCAACTGTCGTTAGCAATGACATCGACGGCTGTGAGACTTGAACCCACGCGGGTTACCCCACCAGATCTTGAGCTGTCGCTTTAACCGCTCGGATAAGCTGTCTTGAACGTCCACTGCTGAGATATGTCACCACGTTGCCCCGCAGCAACACCTGTCGACTGACACATTAGTCGCGATGTACATGACACGAACCCCATCCGAGCTACGTACAGTCGTCCAACGCACGCCTTTACCGTTGCTCGTACCGCACGTAAACCTCCGCGTGAGATGGCAATGTCGTACCATCCATTGGGTATCTCACGCCTACAAGATTAATCTCAGCTTGCGAACAAGACGGTGATCCTTGTTTACCTTGGACACAGAGTTTCGATATGTCCCTCTGTGGTCAGCACCAGTGTAGCCATCGAATCTGGCCAGAGTGGAGCTCATTTGATCAGAAAAGAGCAGATGAATGGTACAGCCATCAATCAAATATCGGAGGAGGGGATCGAACCCTCGATCTTGAGCGTGTGAAGCTCACGTCCTAACAACTAGACGACACCGACGACTGCACACAAGGAAGAAAGATTATCAAACAGCACCGCTACACAACATTTCCCAACAATCCCTCGCCTTCAGCTCTCTTTTTGCTACACACACACACAAATCGCAACCGCCTCTACATGAAACCTGCCACTGTCACACTTCACCAAAGCCGCTCTGATCATCGCACTGAGATGTTAGCCATGATGAGCTAAGATACCTCGGCTTCAACAAGCTTCTATTCCTAGCAAATGGACTGCTGCCTGAATGTGGTCGCTGGTGACCATCCAAGAGATCTCATACCATGGACTATCGATCGTTTGCCACTTGGAGTCAGTCGATGTACAAACTGTACCGCGCCTACACACGATGAGCTCTCTTCTATTCACATTATCGTGTAGCTGTGGCCACGTGTGCCCATTCCCCATGACTGAATCCTTACTTCAGATCTTCACCCAGTTGATGGCATACACATCCAGTCTGATTACTGGGCTGGAAGCAAGGGAATTGGTGAGGGTATTAAGCGCCCGAAGACAGGTGGATATATGGAAAGGGTATCAAGTGATGAGACTGTGAGCAAGACACACCCATCTTCAATACTGTGATCGTGGCAGGCAAGACAAAGCATCTTGCGTAGACGCCGGATGTCTGTGAGTGGTGTACAAACACCCTGAACGACCAAATGTATCCGACATCTGTGAGATTTGGACTCACGCGGGTCGCCCCAATAGATTTCTAGTCTATCGCCTTAACCACTCGATCAAGCTGTCCTCGCAGTCCAATCATCACCAAATCGCATTTTGAAATTCTACAAGCTTTAGTTATACATCAGGCTTCAACAATCGCCACATGCGGTTCTGGGCCCCTCTGAACCAGTTGGTCGAGCTATTCAGACGCTTTTTCGTCGCCTACAAATGATGGTATCATGAGCCAACACCACATTATTACATTGCCTCCATGTTCTCTCTTTCTTACAGATGCAACGACAGGGTCAAGGCGTTCATGTTGTAACAAAGCGCGACTATCCAAAGCAATGTCCGAAGGGGTTTGTTGTGTGGCAACTGTCGTTAGCAATGACATCGACGGCTGTGAGACTCGAACTCACGCGGGTTACCCCAATAGATTTTGAGCTGTCGCTTCAACCGATCGGTTAAGCTGTCTTGAACGTCCACTGCTGAGATATGTCACCACGTTGCCCCGCAGCAACATCTGCCGACTGACACATGATTCGCGATGTACATGACACGATTTCCATCCGAGCTGCATACAGTCGTCCACCGCACGCCTTTACCGTTGCTCGTACCGCACGTAAACATCCGCGTGAGATGGCAATGTCATGCCATCCAGTGGGTGTCTCACGCATTCCAGACCAATCTCAGCTTGCGAACAAGACGGTGATTGATGTTTACCTTTGACACAGAGTTTCGATATCTCCCGCTGTGGTCACCGCCAGTGTAGCCATCGAATCTGGCCAGAGTGGAGCTCATTTGATCAGAAAAGAGCAGACGAATGGTCCAGCCAGCAATCAAATATCGGAGGAGGGGATCGGGCCCACGATCTTGAGCGTGTTAAGCTCACATCCTAACCACTAGACGACACCGACGACCGCACAGGCAGAAGAACGATTATAACAACACCACTACACAACATTTCCCAACAATCACTCGCCTTCAGCTCTCTTTCTGCTACACACACACAAATCGCAACCGCCTCTACATGAAACCTGCCACTGTCACACTTCACCAAAGCCGCCCTGATCATCGCACTGAGATGTTAGCCATGATGAGCTAAGATACCTCGGCTTCAACAAGAATCTACTCCTAGCAAATGGACCGCTGCCTGAATGTGGTCGCTAGTGACCATCCAAGAGATCTCATACCATGGACTATCGATCGTTTGCCACTTGGATTAAGTCGATGTACAAACTTTACCGCGCCTACACACACGATGAGCTCTCTCCCATTAACGTTATCGTGTAGCTGTGGCCACGTGTGCCCGTTCCCCATGACTGAATCCTTGCTTCAGATCTTCACCCAGTTGATGGCATACACATCCAGTCTGATTACTGGGCTGGAAGCAAGGGAATTGGTGAGGGTATTAAGCACCCGAAGACAGGTGGATATATGGAAAGGGTATCAAGTGATGAGACTGTGAGCAAGACACACCCATCTTCAATACTGTGATCGTGGCAGGCAAGACAAAGCATCTTGCGTAGACGCCGGATGTCTGTGAGTGGTGTACAAACACCCTGAACGACCAAATGTATCCGACATCTGTGAGATTTGGACTCACGCGGGTCGCCCCAATAGATTTCTAGTCTATCACCTTAACCACTCGATCAAGCTGTCCTCGCAGTCCAATCATCACCAAATCGCATTTTGAAATTCTACAAGCTTTAGTTATACATCAGGCTTCAACAATCGCCACATGCGGTTCTGGGCCCCTCTGAACCAGTTGGTCGAGCTATTCAGACGCTTTTTCGTCGCCTACAAATGATGGTATCATGAGCCAACACCACATTATTACATTGCCTCCATGTTCTCTCTTTCTTACAGATGCAACGACAGGGTCAAGGCGTTCATGTTGTAACAAAGTGCGACTATCCAAAGCAATGTCCGAAGGGGTTTGTTGTGTGGCAACTGTCGTTAGCAATGACATCGACGGCTGTGAGACTCGAACTCACGCGGGTTACCCCAATAGATTTTGAGCTGTCGCTTCAACCGATCGGTTAAGCTGTCTTGAACGTCCACTGCTGAGATATGTCACCACGTTGCCCCGCAGCAACATCTGCCGACTGACACATGATTCGCGATGTACATGACACGATTTCCATCCGAGCTGCATACAGTCGTCCACCGCACGCCTTTACCGTTGCTCGTACCGCACGTAAACATCCGCGTGAGATGGCAATGTCATGCCATCCATTGGGTGTCTCACGCCTACAAGATCAATCTCAGCTTGCGAACAAGACGGTGATCCTTGTTTACCTTTGACACAGAGTTTCGATATTTCCCTCTGTGGTCACCACCAGTGTAGCCATCGAATCTGGCCAGAGTGGAGCTCATTTGATCAGAAAATAGCAGATGAATGGTACAGCCAGCAATCAAATATCGGAGGAGGGGATCGAACCCTCGATCTTGAGCGTGTGAAGCTCACGTCCTAACCACTAGACGTCACCGACGACTACACAGGAGGAAGAAAGATTATCAAACAGCACCGCTACACAACATTTCCCAACAATCACTCGCCTTCAGCTCTCTTTTTGCTACACACACACACACAAATTGCAACCGCCTCTACATGAAACCTGCCACTGTCACACTTCACCAAAGCCGCCCTGATCATCGTACTGAGATGTTAGCCATGATGAGCTGAGATACCTCGACTTCAACAAGCTTCTACTCCTAGCAAATGGACTGCTGCCTGAATGTGGTCTCTGGTGACCATCCAAGAGATCTCATACCATGGACTATCGATCGTTTGCCACTTGGATTAAGTCGATGTACAAACTTTACCGCGCCTACACACACGATGAGCTCTCTTCCATTCACGTTATCGTGTAGCTGTGGCCACGTGTGCCCGTTCCCCATGACTGAATCCTTGCTTCAGATCTTCACCCAGTAGATGGCATACACATCCAGTCTGATTGCAGGGCTGGAACCAAGGGTATTGGTGAGGGTATTGAGCGCCCGAAGACAGGTTACCATCCGGAAAGGGTATCAAGTGATGAGACTGTGAGCAAGACACACCCATCTTCAATACTGTGATCTTGGCAGGCAAGACAAAGCATCTTACGTAGACGCGGGATGTCTGTGAGTGGTGTACAAACGCCCTGAACGACCAAATGTATCCGACAGCTGTGAGATTTGGACTCACGCGGGTCGCCCCAATAGATTTCTAGTCTATCGCCTTAACCACTCGGCCAAGCTGTCCTCGCAGTCCAATCATCCCCAAATCGCATTTTGAAATTCTACAAGCTTTAGTTATACATCAGGCTTCAACAATCGCCACATGCGGTTCTGGGCCCTCTGAACCAGTTGGTCGAACTATTCAGACGCTTTTTCGTCGCCTACAAATGATGGTATCATGAGCCAACACCACATTATTACATTGCCTCCACGTGCTCTCTTTCTTACAGATGCATCGACAGGGTCAAGGCGTTCATGTTGTAACAAAGCGCGACTATCCAAAGCAATGTCCGAAGGGGTTTGTTGTGTAGCAACTGTCGTTAGCAATGACATCGACGGCTGTGAGACTCGAACTCACGCGGGTTACCCCAATAGATTTTGAGCTATCACTTTAACCGCTCGGATAAGCTGTCTTGAACTTCCACTGCTGAGATATGTCACGACGTTGCCCCGCGGCAACACCTGCCGACTGACACATTAGTCGCGATGTACATGACACGAACCCCATCCGAGATACGTACAGTCGTCCAACGCACGCCTTTACCGTTGCTCGTACCGCACGTAAACCTCCGTGTGAGATGGCAATGTCATACCATCCAGTGGGTGTCTCACGCATACCAGATCAATCTCAGTTTGCGAACAAGACGGTGATTGATGTTTACCTTTGACACAGAGTTTCGATATCTCCCGCTTGTGGTCAGCACCAGTGTAGCCATCGAATCTGGCCAGAGTGGAGCTCACTTGATCAGAAAAGAGCAGATGAATGGTACAGCCAGCAATCAAATATCGGAGGAGGAGATCGAACCCTCGATCTTGAGCGTGTGAAGCTCACGTTCTAACAACTAGACGACACCGACGACTACACAGGAGGAAGAAAGATTATCAAACAGCACCGCTACACAACATTTTCCAACAATCACTCGCCTTCAGCTCTCTTCTTACTGCACACACACAAATCGCAACCGCCTCTACATGAAACCTGCCACTGTCACACTTCACCAAAGCCGCCCTGATCATCGTACTGAGATGTTAGCCATGATGAGCTGAGATACCTCGGCTTCAACAAGATTCTACTCCTAGCAAATGGACTGCTGCCTGAATGTGGTCTCTGGTGACCATCCATAAGATCTCATACCATGGACTATCGATCGTTTGCCACTTGGATTAAGTCGATGTACAAACTGTACCGCGCCTACACACACGATGAGCTCTCTTCTATTCACATTATCTTGTAGCTGTGGCCACGTGTGCCCGTTCCCCATGACTGAATCCTTGCTTCAGATCTTCACCCAGTAGATGGCATACACATCAAGTCTGATTACTGGGCTGGAACCAAGGGTATTGGTGAGGGTATTGAGCGCCCGAAGACAGGTTACCATCCGGAAAGGGCATCAAGTGATGAGACTGTGAGCAAGACACACCCATCCTCAATACTGTGATCTTGGCAGGCAAGACAAAGTATCTTGCGTAGACGCCGGATGTCTGTGAGTGGTGTACAAACACCTTGAACGACCAAATGTATCTGACAGCTGTGAGATTTGGACTCACGCGGGTCGCCCCAATAGATTTCTAGTCTATCGCCTTAACCACTCGGCCAAGCTGTCCTCGCAGTCCAATCATCCCCAAATCGCATTTTGAAATTCTGCAAGCTTTAGTTATACATCAGGCTTCAACAATCGCCACATGCGGTTCTGGGCCCTCTGAACCAGTTGGTCGAACTATTCAGACGCTTTTTCGTCCCCTACAAATGATGGCATCATGAGCCAACACCACATTATTACATTGCCTCCACGTGCTCTCTTTCTTACAGATGCATCGACAGGGTCAAGGCGTTCATGTTGTAACAAAGCGCGACTATCCGAAGCAATGTCCGAAGGGGTTTGTTGTGTGGCAACTGTCGTTAGCAATGACATCGACGGCTGTGAGACTCGAACTCACGCGGGTTACCCCAATAGATTTTGAGCTGTCGCTTTAACCGCTCGGATAAGCTGTCTTGAACGTCCACTGCTGAGCTATGTCACCACGTTGCCTCGCAGCAACACCTGCCGACTGACACATTAGTCGCGATGTACATGACACGAACCCCATCCGAGCTACGTACAGTCGTCCAACGCACGCCTTTACCGTTGCTCGTACCGCACGTAAACCTCCGCGTGAGATGGCAATGTCGTACCATCCATTGGGTGTCTCACGCCTACAAGATTAATCTCAGCTTGCGAACAAGACGGTGATTGATGTTTACCTTTGACACAGAGTTTCGATATCTCCCGCTTGTGGTCAGCACCAGTGTAGCCATCGAATCTGGCCAGAGTGGAGCTCACTTGATCAGAAAAGAGCAGATGAATGGTACAGCCAGCAATCAAATATCGGAGGAGGAGATCGAACCCTCGATCTTGAGCGTGTGAAGCTCACGTTCTAACAACTAGACGACACCGACGACTACACAGGAGGAAGAAAGATTATCAAACAGCACCGCTACACAACATTTTCCAACAATCACTCGCCTTCAGCTCTCTTTTTGCTACACACACACACAAATTGCAACCGCCTCTACATGAAACCTGCCACTGTCACACTTCACCAAAGCCGCCCTGATCATCGTACTGAGATGTTAGCCATGATGAGCTGAGATACCTCGACTTCAACAAGCTTCTACTCCTAGCAAATGGACTGCTGCCTGAAAGTGGTCGCTGGTGACTATCCAAGAGATCTCATACCATGGACTATCGATCGTTTGCCACTTGGATTAAGTCGATGTACAAACTGTACCGCGCCTACACACACGATGAGCTCTCTTCCATTCACGTTATCGTGTAGCTGTGGCCACGTGTGCCCGTTCCCCATGACTGAATCCTTGCTTCAGATCTTCACCCAGTAGATGGCATACACATCCAGTCTGATTACTGGGCTGGAACCAAGGGTATTGGTGAGGGTATTGAGCGCCCGAAGACAGGTTACCATCCGGAAAGGGTATCAAGTGATGAGACTGTGAGCAAGACACACCCATCTTCAATACTGTGATCTTGGCAGGCAAGACAAAGTATCTTGCGTAGACGCCGGATGTCTGTGAGTGGTGTACAAACACCTTGAACGACCAAATGTATCCGACAGCTGTGAGATTTGGACTCACGCGGGTCGCCCCAATAGATTTCTAGTCTATCGCCTTAACCACTCGGCCAAGCTGTCCTCGCAGTCCAATCATCCCCAAATCGCATTTTGAAATTCTACAAGCTTTAGTTATACATCAGGCTTCAACAATCGCCACATGCGGTTCTGGGCCCTCTGAACCAGTTGGTCGAACTATTCAGACGCTTTTTCGTCGCCTACAAATGATGGTATCATGAGCCAACACCACATTATTACATTGCCTCCACGTGCTCTCTTTCTTACAGATGCATCGACAGGGTCAAGGCGTTCATGTTGTAACAAAGCGCGACTATCCAAAGCAATGTCCGAAGGGGTAAGTTGTGTAGCAACTGTCGTTAGCAATGACATCGACGGCTGTGAGACTCGAACTCACGCGGGTTACCCCAATAGATTTTGAGCTATCACTTTAACCGCTCGGATAAGCTGTCTTGAACGTCCACTGCTGAGCTATGTCACCACGTTGCCTCGCAGCAACACCTGCCGACTGACACATTAGTCGCGATGTACATGACACGAACCCCATCCGAGCTACGTACAGTCGTCCAACGCACGCCTTTACCGTTGCTCGTACCGCACGTAAACCTCCGCGTGAGATGGCAATGTCGTACCATCCATTGGATGGTGTACCTACAAGTCCTACATCTCAGCCATCTGGCAGTTGCGAACAAGACGGTGATTGATGTTTACCTTTGACACAGAGTTTCGATATTTCCCTCTGTGGTCACCACCAGTGTAGCCATCGAATCTGGCCAGAGTGGAGCTCATTTGATCAGAAAAGAGCAGATGAATGGTACAGCCAGCAATCAAATATCGGAGGAGGGGATCGAACCCTCGATCTTGAGCGTGTGAAGCTCACGTCCTAACAACTAGACGACACCGACGACTGCACAGGAGGAAGAAAGATTATCAAACAGCACCGCTACACAACATTTCCCAACAATCACTCGCCTTCAGCTCTCTTTTTGCTACACACACACACAAATTGCAACCGCCTCTACATGAAACCTGCCACTGTCACACTTCACCAAAGCCGCCCTGATCATCGTACTGAGATGTTAGCCATGATGAGCTGAGATACCTCGACTTCAACAAGCTTCTACTCCTAGCAAATGGACTGCTGCCTGAAAGTGGTCGCTAGTGACCATCCAAGAGATCTCATACCATGGACTATCGATCGTTTGCCACTTGGATTAAGTCGATGTACAAACTGTACCGCACCTACACACACGATGAGCTCTCTTCTATTCACATTATCGTGTAGCTGTGGCCACGTGTGCCCGTTCCCCATGACTGAATCCTTGCTTCAGATCTTCACCCAGTAGATGGCATACACATCCAGTCTGATTACTGGGCTGGAACCAAGGGTATTGGTGAGGGTATTGAGCGCCCGAAGACAGGTTACCATCCGGAAAGGGTATCAAGTGATGAGACTGTGAGCAAGACACACCCATATTCAATACTGTGATCTTGGCAGGCAAGACAAAGCATCTTACGTAGACGCCGGATGTCTGTGAGTGGTGTACAAACACCCTGAACGACCAAATTTATCCGACAGCTGTGAGATTTGGACTCACGCGGGTTACCCCAATAGATTTTGAGCTGTCGCTTTAACCGCTCGGATAAGCTGTCTTGAACGTCCACTGCTGAGGTATGTCACCACGTTGCCCCTCAGCAACACCTGCCGACTGACACATTAGTCGCGATGTACATGACACGAACCCCATCCGAGCTACATACAGTCGTCCACCGCACGCCTTTACCGTTGCTCGTACCGCACGTAAACTCCCGCGTGAGATGGCAATGTCGCACCATCCAGTGGGTGTCTCACGCCTACAAGATCAATCTCAGCTTGCGAACAAGACGGTGATTGATGTTTACCTTGGACACAGAGTTTCGATATGTCCCTCTGTGTTCACCACCAGTGTAGCAATCGAATCTGGCCAGAGTGGAGCTCATTTGATCAGAAAAGAGCAGATGAATGGTACAGCCAGCAATTAAATATCGGAGGAGGGGATCGAACCCTCGATCTTGAGCGTGTGAAGCTCACGTGCTAACAACTAGACGACACCGACGACTGCACAGGAGGAAGAAAGATTATCAAACAGCACCGCTACACAACATTTACCAACAATCACTCGCCTTCAGCTCTCTTTTTGCTACAAACACACACAAAAATTGCAACCGCCTCTACATGAAACCTGCCACTGTCACACTTCACCAAAGCCGCCCTGATCATCGTACTGAGATGTTAGCCATGATGAGCTGAGATACCTCGACTTCAACAAGCTTCTACTCCTAGCAAATGGACTGCTGCCTGAAAGTGGTCGCTAGTGACCATCCAAGAGATCTCATACCATGGACTATCGATCGTTTGCCACTTGGATTAAGTCGATGTACAAACTTTACCGCGCCTACACACACGATGAGCTCTCTTCCATTCACGTTATCGTGTAGCTGTGGCCACGTGTGCCCGTTCCCCATGACTGAATCCTTGCTTCAGATCTTCACCCAGTAGATGGCATACACATCCAGTCTGATTACTGGGCTGGAACCAAGGGAATTGGTGAGGGTATTGAGCGCCGAAGACAGGTTACCATCCGGAAAGGGTATCAAGTGATGAGACTGTGAGCAAGACACACCCATCTTCAATACTGTGATCGTGGCAGGCAAGACAAAGCATCTTGCGTAGACGCGGGATGTCTGTGAGTGGTGTACAAACACCCTGAACGACCAAATGTATCCGACATCTGTGAGATTTGGACTCACGCGGGTCGCCCCAATAGATTTTGAGCTGCCGCTTTAACCGCTCGGATAAGCTGTCTTGAACGTCCACTGCTGAGGTATGTCACCACGTTGCCTCGCAGCAACACCTGCCGACTGACACATTAGTCGCGATGTACATGACACGAACCCCATCCGAGCTACGTACAGTCGTCCAACGCACGCCTTTACCGTTGCTCGTACCGCACGTAAACCTCCGCGTGAGATGGCAATGTCGTACCATCCATTGGGTGTCTCACGCCTACAAGATCAATCTCAGCTTGCGAACAAGACGGTGATTGATGTTTACCTTTGACACAGAGTTTCGATATTTCCCTCTGTGGTCACCACCAGTGTAGCCATCGAATCTGGCCAGAGTGGAGCTCATTTGATCAGAAAAGAGCAGATGAATGGTACAGCCAGCAATCAAATATCGGAGGAGGGGATCGAGCACCCGATCTTGAGCGTGTGAAGCTCACGTCCTAACCACTAGACGACACCGACGACTGCACAGGAGGAAGAAAGATTATCAAACAGCACCGCTACACAACATTTCCCAACAATCACTCGCCTTCAGCTCTCTTTTTGCTACACACACACACAAATTGCAACCGCCTCTACATGAAACCTGCCACTGTCACACTTCACCAAAGCCGCCCTGATCATCGTACTGAGATGTTAGCCATGATGAGCTGAGATACCTCGACTTCAACAAGCTTCTACTCCTAGCAAATGGACTGCTGCCTGAAAGTGGTCGCTAGTGACCATCCAAGAGATCTCATACCATGGACTATCGATCGTTTGCCACTTGGATTCAGTCGATGTACAAACTGTACCGCGCCTACACACACGATGAGCTCTCTTCCATTCACGTTATCGTGTAGCTGTGGCCACGTGTGCCCGTTCCCCATGACTGAATCCTTGCTTCAGATCTTCACCCAGTAGATGGCATACACATCCAGTCTGATTACTGGGCTGGAACCAAGGGTATTGGTGAGGGTATTGAGCGCCCGAAGACAGGTTACCATCCGGAAAGGGTATCAAGTGATGAGACTGTGAGCAAGACACACCCATCTTCAATACTGTGATCTTGGCAGGCAAGACAAAGTATCTTGCGTAGACGCCGGATGTCTGTGAGTGGTGTACAAACACCTTGAACGACCAAATGTATCCGACAGCTGTGAGATTTGGACTCACGCGGGTCGCCCCAATAGATTTCTAGTCTATCGCCTTAACCACTCGGCCAAGCTGTCCTCGCAGTCCAATCATCCCCAAATCGCATTTTGAAATTCTACAAGCTTTAGTTATACATCAGGCTTCAACAATCGCCACATGCGGTTCTGGGCCCTCTGAACCAGTTGGTCGAACTATTCAGACGCTTTGTCGTCGCCTACAAATGATGGTATCATGAGCCAACACCACATTATTACCTTGCCTCCACGTGCTCTCTTTCTTACAGATGCATCGACAGGGTCAAGGCGTTCATGTTGTAACAAAGCGCGACTATCCAAAGCAATGTCCGAAGGGGTTTGTTGTGTAGCAACTGTCGTTAGCAATGACATCGACGGCTGTGAGACTCGAACTCACGCGGGTTACCCCAATAGATTTTGAGCTATCACTTTAACCGCTCGGATAAGCTGTCTTGAACGTCCACTGCTGAGATATGTCACCACGTTGCCCCGCAGCAACACCTGCCGACTGACACATTAGTCGCGATGTACATGACACGAACCCCATCCGAGCTACGTACAGTCGTCCAACGCACGCCTTTACCGTTGCTCGTACCGCACGTAAACATCCGCGTGAGATGGCAATGTCACACCATCCATTGGGTGTCTCACGCCTACAAGATCAATCTCAGCTTGCGAACAAGACGGTGATTGATGTTTACCTTTGACACAGAGTTTCGATATTTCCCTCTGTGGTCACCACCAGTGTAGCCATCGAATCTGGCCAGAGTGGAGCTCATTTGATCAGAAAAGAGCAGATGAATGGTACAGCCAGCAATCAAATATCGGAGGAGGGGATCGAACCCTCGATCTTGAGCGTGTGAAGCTCACGTCCTAACCACTAGACGACACCGACGACTGCACAGGAGGAAGAAAGATTATCAAACAGCACCGCTACACAACATTTTCCAACAATCACTCGCCTTCAGCTCTCTTTTTGCTACACACACACACACAAATTGCAACCGCCTCTACATGAAACCTGCCACTGTCACACTTCACCAAAGCCGCCCTGATCATCGTACTGAGATGTTAGCCATGATGAGCTGAGATACCTCGGCTTCAACAAGCTTCTACTCCTAGCAAATGGACTGCTGCCTGAAAGTGGTCGCTAGTGACCATCCAAGAGATCTCATACCATGGACTATCGATCGTTTGCCACTTGGATTAAGTCGATGTACAAACTGTACCGCGCCTACACACACGATGAGCTCTCTTCCATTCACGTTATCGTGTAGCTGTGGCCACGTGTGCCCGTTCCCCATGACTGAATCCTTGCTTCAGATCTTCACCCAGTAGATGGCATACACATCCAGTCTGATTACTGGGCTGGAACCAAGGGAATTGGTGAGGGTATTGAGCGCCGAAGACAGGTGGACATATGGAAAGGGTATCAAGTGATGAGACTGTGAGCAAGACACACCCATCTTCAATACTGTGATCGTGGCAGGCAAGACAAAGCATCTTGCGTAGACGCGGGATGTCTGTGAGTGGTGTACAAACACCCTGAACGACCAAATGTATCCGACAGCTGTGAGATTTGGACTCACGCGGGTTACCCCAATAGATTTTGAGCTGCCGCTTTAACCGCTCGGATAAGCTGTCTTGAACGTCCACTGCTGAGGTATGTCACCACGTTGCCCCTCAGCAACACCTGCCGATTGACACATTATTCGCGATGTACATGACACGATTTCCATCCGAGCTACATACAGTCGTCCACCGCACGCCTTTACCGTTGCTCGTACCGCACGTAAACATCCGCGTAAGATGGCAATGTCATACTATCCAGTGGGTGTCTCACGCCTACAAGATCAATCTCAGCTTGCGAACAAGACGGTGATTGATGTTTACCTTTGACACAGAGTTTCGATATTTCCCTCTGTGTTCACCACCAGTGTAGCCATCGAATCTGGCCAGAGTGGAGCTCATTTGATCAGAAAAGAGCAGATGAATGGTACAGCCAGCAATCAAATATCGGAGGAGGGGATCGAGCACCCGATCTTGAGCGTGTGAAGCTCACGTCCTAACAACTAGACGACACCGACGACTGCACAGGAGGAAGAAAGATTATCAAACAGCACCGCTACACAACATTTACCAACAATCACTCGCCTTCAGCTCTCTTTTTGCTACACACACACACAAATTGCAACCGCCTCTACATGAAACCGTCCACTGTCACACTTCACCAAAGCCGCCCTGATCATCGTACTGAGATGTTAGCCATGATGAGCTGAGATAGCTCGACTTCAACAAGCTTCTACTCCTAGCAAATGGACTGCTGCCTGAAAGTGGTCGCTAGTGACCATCCAAGAGATCTCATACCATGGACTATCGATCGTTTGCCACTTGGATTAAGTCGATGTACAAACTGTACCGCGCCTACACACACGATGAGCTCTCTTCTATTCACATTATCGTGTATCTGTGGCCACGTGTGCCCGTTCCCCATGACTGAATCCTTGCTTCAGATCTTCACCCAGTAGATGGCATACACATCCAGTCTGATTACTGGGCTGGAACCAAGGGAATTGGTGAGGGTATTGAGCGCCGAAGACAGGTGGATATATGGAAAGGGTATCAAGTGATGAGACTGTGAGCAAGACACACCCATCTTCAATGATGTGATCGTGGCAGGCAAGACAAAGCATCTTGCGTAGACGCCGGATGTCTGTGAGTGGTGTACAAACACCCTGAACGACCAAATGTATCCGACAGCTGTGAGATTTGGACTCACGCGGGTTACCCCAATAGATTTTGAGCTGCCGCTTTAACCGCTCGGATAAGCTGTCTTGAACGTCCACTGCTGAGGTATGTCACCACGTTGCCTCGCAGCAACACCTGCCGACTGACACATTAGTCGCGATGTACATGACACGAACCCCATCCGAGCTACGTACAGTCGTCCAACGCACGCCTTTACCGTTGCTCGTACCGCACGTAAACCTCCGCGTGAGATGGCAATGTCGTACCATCCAGTGGGTGTCTCACGCCTACAAGATCAATCTCAGCTTGCGAACAAGACGGTGATTGATGTTTACCTTTGACACAGAGTTTCGATATTTCCCTCTGTGTTCACCACCAGTGTAGCCATCGAATCTGGCCAGAGTGGAGCTCATTTGATCAGAAAAGAGCAGATGAATGGTACAGCCAGCAATCAAATATCGGAGGAGGGGATCGAGCACCCGATCTTGAGCGTGTGAAGCTCACGTCCTAACAACTAGACGACACCGACGACTGCACAGGAGGAAGAAAGATTATCAAACAGCACCGCTACACAACATTTACCAACAATCACTCGCCTTCAGCTCTCTTTTTGCTACACACACACGCAAATTGCAACCGCCTCTACATGAAACCTGCCACTGTCACACTTCACCAAAGCCGCCCTGATCATCGTACTGAGATGTTAGCCATGATGAGCTGAGATAGCTCGACTTCAACAAGCTTCTACTCCTAGCAAATGGACTGCTGCCTGAAAGTGGTCGCTAGTGACCATCCAAGAGATCTCATACCATGGACTATCGATCGTTTGCCACTTGGATTAAGTCGATGTACAAACTGTACCGCGCCTACACACACGATGAGCTCTCTTCTATTCACATTATCGTGTATCTGTGGCCACGTGTGCCCGTTCCCCATGACTGAATCCTTGCTTCAGATCTTCACCCAGTAGATGGCATACACATCCAGTCTGATTACTGGGCTGGAACCAAGGGAATGTGGTGAGGGTATTGAGCGGCCGAAGACAGGTGGACATCACGTGATGCGACTGAGACTGCAAGACACACCCATCTTCAATGATGTGATCGTGGCAGGCAAGACAAAGCATCTTGCGATAGACGCCGGATGTCTGTGAGTGGTGTAACAAACCCCTGAACGACCAAATGTACCGACAGCTGTGAGTTTGGACTCACCGGTTACCCCAATAAATTTTGAGTCCTTAACCCCAAGTTTGAACGTCCACTGCTGAAGTATGTCACCACGTTGCGTCGCAGACACCTGCCGACTGCACATTATCGCACTGAGATTTGGACACGTACCCCATGTCGATCTCCCAATGACCATCACTCGAACCATGGCACGCCTTTGCCGTTGCTCGCAACGCGCACAAACTGCCGCTGTGGCCATGATGGCAATGTTCATACAGATTTCCATGTGAGCTGCACAGTCGTCAACGCACGCCTTCAAGGCGTTGCTCCTACCGCACGTAACATACGGTGATTGATGTTTACCTTTGACACAGAGTTTCGATATTTCCCTCTGTGTTCACCACCAGTGTAGCCATCGAATCTGGCCAGAGTGGAGCTCATTTGATCTAAGAAGGCAGATGAATGGTACAGCCAGCAATCAAATATCAGGAGGAGGGGATCGAGACCCGATCTTGAGCGTGTGAAGCTCACGTCCTAACAACTAGACGACACCGACGACTGCAGGAGGAAGAACGATTATCAAACAGCACCGCTACACAACATTTACCAACAATCACTCGCCTTCAGCTCTCTTTTTGCTACCACACACACAAATTGCAAACCGCCTCTACATGAAACACCACTGTCATGTCACACTTCACCAAAGCCGCCCTGATCATCGTACTGAGATGTTAGCCATGATGAGCTGAGATACCTCGACTTCAACAAGCTTCTACTCCTAGCAAATGGACTCACTGACAAAAAAAAAAAAAAAGCGCCTACACACACGATGAGCTCTCTTCTATTCACATTATCGTGTATCTGTGGCCACGTGTGCCCGTTCCCCATGACTGAATCCTTGCTTCAGATCTTCACCCAGTAGATGGCATACACATCCAGTCTGATTACTGGGCTGGAACCAAGGGAATTGGTGAGGGTATTGAGCGCCGAAGACAGGTTACCATCCGGAAAGGGTATCAAGTGATGAGACTGTGAGCAAGACACACCCATCTTCAATGATGTGATCGTGGCAGGCAAGACAAAGCATCTTGCGTAGACGCCAGAATGTCTGTGAGTGGTGTATCCAAACCGCCCTCCGACCTAATGTATCCGACAGCTGTGAGATTTGGACTCACGCGGGTCGCCCCAATAGATTTCTAGTCTGTCGCCTTAACCACTCGGCCGAGCTGTCCTCGCAGTCCAATCATCCCCAAATCGCATTTTGAAATTCTACAAGCTTTAGTTATACATCAGGCTTCGACAATCGCCACACGCGGTTCTGGGCCCTCTGAACCAGTTGGTCGAACTATTCAGACGCTTTTTCGTCGCCTACAAATGATGGTATCATGAGCCAACACCACATTATTACATTGCCTCCATGTTCTCTCTTTCTTACAGATGCATCGACAGGGTCAAGGCGTTCATGTTGTAACAAAGCGCGACTATCCAAAGCAATGTCCGAAGGGGTTTGTTGTGTGGCAACTGTCGTTAGCAATGACATCGACGGCTGTGAGACTCGAACTCACGCGGGTTACCCCAATAGATTTTGAGCTATCACTTCAACCGCTCGTATAAGCAGTCTTGAACGTCCACTGCTGAGATATGTCACCACGTTGCCCCGCAGCAACATCTGCCGACTGACACATTATTCGCGATGTACATGACACGATTTCCATCCGAGCTACATACAGTCGTCCACCGCACGCCTTTACCGTTGCTCGTACCGCACGTAAACATCCGCGTAAGATGGCAATGTCATACCATCCAGTGGGTGTCTCACGCATTCCAGATCAATCTCAGCTTGCGAACAAGACGGTGATTGATGTTTACCTTTGACACAGAGTTTCGATATCTCCCGCTGTGGTCACCACCAGTGTAGCCATCGAATCTGGCCAGAGTGGAGCTCATTTGATCAGAAAAGAGCAGATGAATGGTCCGGCCAGCAATCAAATATCGGAGGAGGGGATCGGGCCCACGATCTTGAGCGTGTTAAGCTCACGTCCTAACCACTAGACGACACCGAAGACTGCACCAGAAGAAGATCGATTATCAAACAGCATCGCTACACAACGTTTCCCAACAATCACTCGCCTTCAGCTCTCTTTCTGCTACACACACACACAAATCGCAACCGCCTCTACATGAAACCTGCCACTGTCACACTTCACCAAAGCCGCCCTGATCATCGTACTGAAATGTTAGCCATGATGAGCTGAGATACCTCGGCTTCAACAAGATTCTATTCCTAGCAAATGGACTGCTGCCTGAATGTGGTCGCTGGTGACCATCCAAGAGATCTCATACCATGGACTATCGATCGTTTGCCACTTGGATTCAGTCGATGTACAAACTGTACCGTGCCTACACACGATGAGCTCTCTTCTATTCACGTTATCGTGTAGCTGTGGCCACGTGTGCCCGTTCCAC
The DNA here is from genome assembly GCA_921007115.2 of Peronospora matthiolae. Lineage (NCBI taxonomy): Eukaryota > Oomycota > Peronosporomycetes > Peronosporales > Peronosporaceae > Peronospora > Peronospora matthiolae. Next base: position 381,670 of record CAKLBY020000166.1, read on the forward strand.
ATGACTGAATCCTTACTTCAGATCTTCACCCAGTAGATGGCATGCACATCCAGTCTGATTACTGGGCTGGAACCAAGGGTATTGGTGAGGGTATTGAGCACCCGAAGACAGGTGGATATATGGAAAGGGTATCAAGTGATGAGACTGTGAGCAAGACACACCCATCTTCAATACTGTGATCGTGGCAGGCAAGACAAAGCATCTTGCGTAGACGCGGGATGTCTGTGAGTGGTGTACAAACACCCTGAACGACCACATGTATCCGACATCTGTGAGATTTGGACTCACGCGGGTCGCCATAATAGATTTCTAGTCTGTCGCCTTAACCACTCGATCAAGCTGTCCTCGCAGTCCAATCATCCCCAAATCGCATTTTGAAATTCTACAAGCTTTAGTTATACATCAGGCTTCAACAATCGCCACATGCGGTTCTGGGCCCTTTGAACCAGTTGGTCGAGCTATTCAGACGCTTTTTCGTCGCCTACAAATGATGGTATCATGAGCCAACACCACATTATTACATTGCCTCCATGTGCTCTCTTTCTTACAGATGCATCGACAGGGTCAAGGCGTTCATGTTGTAACAAAGCGCGACTATCCAAAGCAATGTCCGAAGGGGTTTGTTGTGTGGCAACTGTCGTTAGCAATGACATCGACGGCTGTGAGACTCGAACTCACGCGGGTTACCCCAATAGATTTTGAGCTATCACTTCAACCGCTCGGATAAGCAGTCTTGAACGTCCACTGCTGAGATATGTCACCACGTTGCCCCGTAGCAACATCTGCCGACTGACACATGATTCGCGATGTACATGACACGAACCCCATCCGAGCTACATACAGTCGTCCACCGCACGCCTTTACCGTTGCTCGTACCGCACGTAAACCTCCGCGTAAGATGGCAATGTCATACTATCCAGTGGGTGTCTCACGCATTCCAGACCAATCTCAGCTTGCGAACAAGACGGTGATTGATGTTTACCTTTGACACAGAGTTTCGATATCTCCCGCTGTGGTCACCACCAGTGTAGCCATCGAATCTGGCCAGAGTGGAGCTCATTTGATCAGAAAAGAGCAGATGAATGGTACAGCCAGCAATCAAATATCGGAGGAGGGGATCGAGCCCACGATCTTGAGCGTGTGAAGCTCACGTCCTAACCACTAGACGACACCGACGACTGCACAGGAGGAAGAAAGATTATCAAACAGCATCGCTACACAACATTTCCCAACAATCACTCGCCTTCAGCTCTCTTTCTGCTACACACACACAAATCGCAACCGCCTCTACATGAAACCTGCCACTGTCACACTTCACCAAAGCCGCTCTGATCATCGTACTGAGATGTTAGCCACGATGAGCTAAGATACCTCGGCTTCAACAAGCTTCTATTCCTAGCAAATGGACTGCTGCCTGAATGTGGTCGCTGGTGACCATCCAAGAGATCTCATACCATGGACTATCGATCGTTTGCCACTTGGATTAAGTCGATGTACAAACTTTACCGCGCCTACACACACGATGAGCTCTCTCCCATTAACGTTATCGTGTAGCTGTGGCCACGTGTGCCCGTTCCCCATGACTGAATCCTTGCTTCAGATCTTCACCCGGTTGATGGCATACACATCCAGTCTGATTACTGGGCTGGAAGCAAGGGAATTGGTGAGGGTATTAAGCGCCCGAAGACAGGTGGATATATGGAAAGGGTATCAAGTGATGAGACTGTGAGCAAGACACACCCATCTTCAATACTGTGATCGTGGCAGGCAAGACAAAGCATCTTGCGTAGACGCGGGATGTCTGTGAGTGGTGTACAAACACCCTGAACGACCAAATGTATCCGACATCTGTGAGATTTGGCCTCACGCGGGTCGCCCCAATAGATTTCTAGTCTATCGCCTTAACCACTCGATCAAGCTGTCCTCGCAGTCCAATCATCACCAAATCGCATTTTGAAATTCTACAAGCTTTAGTTATACATCAGGCTTCAACAATCGCCACATGCGGTTCTGGGCCCTTTGAACCAGTTGGTCGAGCTATTCAGACGCTTTTTCGTCGCCTACAAATGATGGTATCATGAGCCAACACCACATTATTACATTGCCTCCATGTGCTCTCTTTCTTACAGATGCATCGACAGGGTCAAGGCGTTCATGTTGTAACAAAGCGCGACTATCCAAAGCAATGTCCGAAGGGGTTTGTTGTGTGGCAACTGTCGTTAGCAATGACATCGACGGCTGTGAGACTCGAACTCACGCGGGTTACCCCAATAGATTTTGAGCTATCACTTCAACCGCTCGGATAAGCAGTCTTGAACGTCCACTGCTGAGATATGTCACCACGTTGCCCCCGCAGCAACATCTGCCGACTGACACATGATTCGCGATGTACATGACACGATTTCCATCCGAGCTACATACAGTCGTCCACCGCACGCCTTTACCGTTGCTCGTACCGCACGTAAACCTCCGCGTGAGATGGCAATGTCATACCATCCAGTGGGTGTCTCACGCATACCAGATCAATCTCAGCTTGCGAACAAGACGGTGATTGATGTTTACCTTTGACACAGAGTTTCGATATCTCCCGCTGTGGTCACCACCAGTGTAGCCATCGAATCTGGCCAGAGTGGAGCTCATTTGATCAGAAAAGAGCAGATGAATGGTACAGCCAGCAATCAAATATCGGAGGAGGTGATCGGGCCCACGATCTTGAGCGTGTTAAGCTCACGTCCTAACCACTAGACGACACCGACGACTGCACCAGAAGAAGATCGATTATCAAACAGCATCGCTACACAACATTTCCCAACAATCACTCGCCTTCAGCTCTCTTTCTGCTACACACACACACAAATCGCAACCGCCTCTACATGAAACCTGCCACTGTCACACTTCACCAAAGCCGCTCTGATCATCGTACTGAGATGTTAGCCATGATGAGCTGAGATAGCTCGACTTCAACAAGCTTCTACTCCTAGCAAATGGACTGCTGCCTGAATGTGGTCGCTGGTGACCATCCAAGAGATCTCATACCATGGACTATCGATCGTTTGCCACTTGGAGTCAGTCGATGTACAAACTGTACCGTGCCTCACACACGATGAGCTCTCTTCTATTCACATTATCGTGTAGCTGTGGCCACGTGTGCCCGTTCCACATGACTGAATCCTTACTTCAGATCTTCACCCAGTTGATGGCATACACATCCAGTCTGATTACTGGGCTGGAACCAAGGGAATTGGTGAGGGTATTGAGCGCCCGAAGACAGGTGGATATATGGAAAGGGTATCAAGTGATGAGACTGTGAGCAAGACACACCCATCTTCAATACTGTGATCGTGGCAGGCAAGACAAAGCATCTTGCGTAGACGCGGGATGTCTGTGAGTGGTGTACAAACACCCTGAACGACCAAATGTATCCGACATCTGTGAGATTTGGACTCACGCGGGTCGCCCCAATAGATTTCTAGTCTATCGCCTTAACCACTCGATCAAGCTGTCCTCGCAGTCCAATCATCCCCAAATCGCATTTTGAAATTCTACAAGCTTTAGTTATACATCAGGCTTCAACAATCGCCACATGCGGTTCTGGGCCCTCTGAACCAGTTGGTCGAGCTATTCAGACGCTTTTTCGTCGCCTACAAATGATGGTATCATGAGCCAACACCACATTATTACATTGCCTCCATGTTCTCTCTTTCTTACAGATGCAACGACAGGGTCAAGGCGTTCATGTTGTAACAAAGCGCGACTATCCAAAGCAATGTCCGAAGGGGTTTGTTGTGTGGCAACTGTCGTTAGCAATGACATCGACGGCTGTGAGACTCGAACTCACGCGGGTTACCCCAATAGATTTTGAGCTATCACTTCAACCGCTCGGATAAGCAGTCTTGAACGTCCACTGCTGAGATATGTCACCACGTTGCCCCGCAGCAACATCTGCCGACTGACACATGATTCGCGATGTACATGACACGATTTCCATCCGAGCTACATACAGTCGTCCACCGCACGCCTTTACCGTTGCTCGTACCGCACGTAAACATCCGCGTAAGATGGCAATGTCATACCATCCAGTGGGTGTCTCACGCATTCCAGATCAATCTCAGCTTGCGAACAAGACGGTGATTGATGTTTACCTTTGACACAGAGTTTCGATATCTCCCGCTGTGGTCACCACCAGTGTAGCCATCGAATCTGGCCAGAGTGGAGCTCATTTGATCAGAAAAGAGCAGATGAATGGTACAGCCAGCAATCAAATATCGGAGGAGGGGATCGGGCCCACGATCTTGAGCGTGTGAAGCTCACGTCCTAACGACTAGACGACACCGACGACTGCACCAGAAGAAGATCGATTATCAAACAGCACCGCTACACAACATTTCCCAACAATCACTCGCCTTCAGCTATCTTTTTGCTACACACACACACAAATTGCAACCGCCTCTACATGAAACCTGCCACTGTCACACTTCACCAAAGCCGCCCTGATCATCGTACTGAGATGTTAGCCATGATGAGCTGAGATAGCTCGACTTCAACAAGCTTCTACTCCTAGCAAATGGACTGCTGCCTGAAAGTGGTCGCTAGTGACCATCCAAGAGATCTCATACCATGGACTATCGATCGTTTGCCACTTGGATTCAGTCGATGTACAAACTGTACCGTGCCTACACACGATGAGCTCTCTTCTATTCACGTTATCGTGTAGCTGTGGCCACGTGTGCCCGTTCCCCATGACTGAATCCTTACTTCAGATCTTCACCCAGTAGATGGCATGCACATCCAGTCTGATTACTGGGCTGGAACCAAGGGTATTGGTGAGGGTATTGAGCACCCGAAGACAGGTGGATATATGGAAAGGGTATCAAGTGATGAGACTGTGAGCAAGACACACCCATCTTCAATACTGTGATCGTGGCAGGCAAGACAAAGCATCTTGCGTAGACGCGGGATGTCTGTGAGTGGTGTACAAACACCCTGAACGACCACATGTATCCGACATCTGTGAGATTTGGACTCACGCGGGTCGCCCTAATAGATTTCTAGTCTGTCGCCTTAACCACTCGGTCAAGCTGTCCTCGCAGTCCAATCATCCCCAAATCGCATTTTGAAATTCTACAAGCTTTAGTTATACATCAGGCTTCAACAATCGCCACATGCGGTTCTGGGCCCTTTGAACCAGTTGGTCGAGCTATTCAGACGCTTTTTCGTCGCCTACAAATGATGGTATCATGAGCCAACACCACATTATTACATTGCCTCCATGTGCTCTCTTTCTTACAGATGCATCGACAGGGTCAAGGCGTTCATGTTGTAACAAAGCGCGACTATCCAAAGCAATGTCCGAAGGGGTTTGTTGTGTGGCAACTGTCGTTAGCAATGACATCGACGGCTGTGAGACTCGAACTCACGCGGGTTACCCCAATAGATTTTGAGCTATCACTTCAACCGCTCGGATAAGCAGTCTTGAACGTCCACTGCTGAGATATGTCACCACGTTGCCCCGTAGCAACATCTGCCGACTGACACATGATTCGCGATGTACATGACACGATTTCCATCCGAGCTACATACAGTCGTCCACCGCACGCCTTTACCGTTGCTCGTACCGCACGTAAACCTCCGCGTAAGATGGCAATGTCATACTATCCAGTGGGTGTCTCACGCATTCCAGACCAATCTCAGCTTGCGAACAAGACGGTGATTGATGTTTACCTTTGACACAGAGTTTCGATATCTCCCGCTGTGGTCACCACCAGTGTAGCCATCGAATCTGGCCAGAGTGGAGCTCATTTGATCAGAAAAGAGCAGATGAATGGTACAGCCAGCAATCAAATATCGGAGGAGGGGATCGAGCCCACGATCTTGAGCGTGTGAAGCTCACGTCCTAACCACTAGACGACACCGACGACTGCACAGGAGGAAGAAAGATTATCAAACAGCATCGCTACACAACATTTACCAACAATCACTCGCCTTCAGCTCTCTTTCTACACACGCACACAAATCGCAACCGCCTCTACATGAAACCTGCCACTGTCACACTTCACCAAATCCGCTCTGATCATCGTACTGAGATGTTAGCCATGATGAGCTGAGATAGCTCGACTTCAACAAGCTTCTACTCCTAGCAAATGGACTGCTGCCTGAATGTGGTCGCTGGCGACCATCCAAGAGATCTCATACCATGGACTATCGATCGTTTGCCACTTGGATTCAGTCGATGTACAAACTGTACCGTGCCTACACACGATGAGCTCTCTTCTATTCACGTTATCGTGTAGCTGTGGCCACGTGTGCCCGTTCCACGTGACTGAATCCTTACTTCAGATCTTCACCCAGTAGATGGCATGCACATCCAGTCTGATTACTGGGCTGGAACCAAGGGTATTGGTGAGGGTATTGAGCACCCGAAGACAGGTGGATATATGGAAAGGGTATCAAGTGATGAGACTGTGAGCAAGACACACCCATCTTCAATACTGTGATCGTGGGCAGGCAAGACAAAGCATCTTGCGTAGACGCGGGATGTCTGTGAGTGGTGTACAAACACCCTGAACGACCACATGTATCCGACATCTGTGAGATTTGGACTCACGCGGGTCGCCATAATAGATTTCTAGTCTGTCGCCTTAACCACTCGATCAAGCTGTCCTCGCAGTCCAATCATCCCCAAATCGCATTTTGAAATTCTACAAGCTTTAGTTATACATCAGGCTTCAACAATCGCCACATGCGGTTCTGGGCCCTCTGAACCAGTTGGTCGAGCTATTCAGACGCTTTTTCGTCGCCTACAAATGATGGTATCATGAGCCAACACCACATTATTACATTGCCTCCATGTGCTCTCTTTCTTACAGATGCATCGACAGGGTCAAGGCGTTCATGTTGTAACAAAGCGCGACTATCCAAAGCAATGTCCGAAGGGGTTTGTTGTGTGGCAACTGTCGTTAGCAATGACATCGACGGCTGTGAGACTCGAACTCACGCGGGTTACCCCAATAGATTTTGAGCTATCACTTCAACCGCTCGGATAAGCAGTCTTGAACGTCCACTGCTGAGATATGTCACCACGTTGCCCCGTAGCAACATCTGCCGACTGACACATGATTCGCGATGTACATGACACGATTTCCATCCGAGCTACATACAGTCGTCCACCGCACGCCTTTACCGTTGCTCGTACCGCACGTAAACCTCCGCGTAAGATGGCAATGTCATACTATCCAGTGGGTGTCTCACGCATTCCAGACCAATCTCAGCTTGCGAACAAGACGGTGATTGATGTTTACCTTTGACACAGAGTTTCGATATCTCCCCGCTGTGGTCACCACCAGTGTAGCCATCGAATCTGGCCAGAGTGGAGCTCATTTGATCAGAAAAGAGCAGATGAATGGTACAGCCAGCAATCAAATATCGGAGGAGGGGATCGAGCCCACGATCTTGAGCGTGTGAAGCTCACGTCCTAACCACTAGACGACACCGACGACTGCACAGGAGGAAGAAAGATTATCAAACAGCATCGCTACACAACATTTCCCAACAATCACTCGCCTTCAGCTCTCTTTCTGCTACACACACACAAATCGCAACCGCCTCTACATGAAACCTGCCACTGTCACACTTCACCAAAGCCGCTCTGATCATCGTACTGAGATGTTAGCCACGATGAGCTAAGATACCCTCGGCTTCAACAAGCTTCTATTCCTAGCAAATGGACTGCTGCCTGAATGTGGTCGCTGGTGACCATCCAAGAGATCTCATACCATGGACTATCGATCGTTTGCCACTTGGATTAAGTCGATGTACAAACTTTACCGCGCCTACACACACGATGAGCTCTCTCCCATTAACGTTATCGTGTAGCTGTGGCCACGTGTGCCCGTTCCCCATGACTGAATCCTTGCTTCAGATCTTCACCCGGTTGATGGCATACACATCCAGTCTGATTACTGGGCTGGAAGCAAGGGAATTGGTGAGGGTATTAAGCGCCCGAAGACAGGTGGATATATGGAAAGGGTATCAAGTGATGAGACTGTGAGCAAGACACACCCATCTTCAATACTGTGATCGTGGCAGGCAAGACAAAGCATCTTGCGTAGACGCGGGATGTCTGTGAGTGGTGTACAAACACCCTGAACGACCAAATGTATCCGACATCTGTGAGATTTGGCCTCACGCGGGTCGCCCCAATAGATTTCTAGTCTATCGCCTTAACCACTCGGTCAAGCTGTCCTCGCAGTCCAATCATCACCAAATCGCATTTTGAAATTCTACAAGCTTTAGTTATACATCAGGCTTCAACAATCGCCACATGCGGTTCTGGGGCCCTTTGAACCAGTTGGTCGAGCTATTCAGACGCTTTTTCGTCGCCTACAAATGATGGTATCATGAGCCAACACCACATTATTACATTGCCTCCATGTGCTCTCTTTCTTACAGATGCATCGACAGGGTCAAGGCGTTCATGTTGTAACAAAGCGCGACTATCCAAAGCAATGTCCGAAGGGGTTTGTTGTGTGGCAACTGTCGTTAGCAATGACATCGACGGCTGTGAGACTCGAACTCACGCGGGTTACCCCAATAGATTTTGAGCTATCACTTCAACCGCTCGGATAAGCAGTCTTGAACGTCCACTGCTGAGATATGTCACCACGTTGCCCCGCAGCAACATCTGCCGACTGACACATGATTCGCGATGTACATGACACGATTTCCATCCGAGCTACATACAGTCGTCCACCGCACGCCTTTACCGTTGCTCGTACCGCACGTAAACCTCCGCGTGAGATGGCAATGTCATACCATCCAGTGGGTGTCTCACGCATACCAGATCAATCTCAGCTTGCGAACAAGACGGTGATTGATGTTTACCTTTGACACAGAGTTTCGATATCTCCCGCTGTGGTCACCACCAGTGTAGCCATCGAATCTGGCCAGAGTGGAGCTCATTTGATCAGAAAAGAGCAGATGAATGGTACAGCCAGCAATCAAATATCGGAGGAGGTGATCGGGCCCACGATCTTGAGCGTGTTAAGCTCACGTCCTAACCACTAGACGACACCGACGACTGCACCAGAAGAAGATCGATTATCAAACAGCATCGCTACACAACATTTCCCAACAATCACTCGCCTTCAGCTCTCTTTCTGCTACACACACACACAAATCGCAACCGCCTCTACATGAAACCTGCCACTGTCACACTTCACCAAAGCCGCTCTGATCATCGTACTGAGATGTTAGCCATGATGAGCTGAGATAGCTCGACTTCAACAAGCTTCTACTCCTAGCAAATGGACTGCTGCCTGAATGTGGTCGCTGGTGACCATCCAAGAGATCTCATACCATGGACTATCGATCGTTTGCCACTTGGAGTCAGTCGATGTACAAACTGTACCGTGCCTACACACGATGAGCTCTCTTCTATTCACATTATCGTGTAGCTGTGGCCACGTGTGCCCGTTCTACATGACTGAATCCTTACTTCTGATCTTCACCCAGTTGATGGCATACACATCCAGTCTGATTACTGGGCTGGAACCAAGGGAATTGGTGAGGGTATTGAGCGCCCGAAGACAGGTGGATATATGGAAAGGGTATCAAGTGATGAGACTGTGAGCAAGACACACCCATCTTCAATACTGTGATCGTGACAGGCAAGACAAAGCATCTTGCGTAGACGCGGGATGTCTGTGAGTGGTGTACAAACACCCTGAACGACCACATGTATCCGACATCTGTGAGATTTGGACTCACGCGGGTCGCCCCAATAGATTTCTAGTCTATCGCCTTAACCACTCGATCAAGCTGTCCTCGCAGTCCAATCATCCCCAAATCGCATTTTGAAATTCTACAAGCTTTAGTTATACATCAGGCTTCAACAATCGCCACATGCGGTTCTGGGCCCTTTGAACCAGTTGGTCGAGCTATTCAGACGCTTTTTCGTCGCCTACAAATGATGGTATCATGAGCCAACACCACATTATTACATTGCCTCCATGTTCTCTCTTTCTTACAGATGCAACGACAGGGTCAAGGCGTTCATGTTGTAACAAAGCGCGACTATCCAAAGCAATGTCCGAAGGGGTTTGTTGTGTGGCAACTGTCGTTAGCAATGACATCGACGGCTGTGAGACTCGAACTCACGCGGGTTACCCCAATAGATTTTGAGCTATCACTTCAACCGCTCGGATAAGCAGTCTTGAACGTCCACTGCTGAGATATGTCACCACGTTGCCCCCGCAGCAACATCTGCCGACTGACACATGATTCGCGATGTACATGACACGATTTCCATCCGAGCTACATACAGTCGTCCACCGCACGCCTTTACCGTTGCTCGTACCGCACGTAAACCTCCGCGTGAGATGGCAATGTCATACCATCCAGTGGGTGTCTCACGCATTCCAGATCAATCTCAGCTTGCGAACAAGACGGTGATTGATGTTTACCTTTGACACAGAGTTTCGATATCTCCCGCTGTGGTCACCACCAGTGTAGCCATCGAATCTGGCCAGAGTGGAGCTCATTTGATCAGAAAAGAGCAGATGAATGGTACAGCCAGCAATCAAATATCGGAGGAGGGGATCGGGCCCACGATCTTGAGCGTGTTAAGCTCACGTCCTAACGACTAGAAGACACCGACGACTGCACCAGAAGAAGATCGAATATCAAACAGCATCGCTACACAACATTTCCCAACAATCACTCGCCTTCAGCTCTCTTTCTGCTACACACACACAAATCGCAACCGCCTCTACATGAAACCTGCCACTGTCACACTTCACCAAAGCCGCTCTGATCATCGTACTGAGATGTTAGCCATGATGAGCTGAGATAGCTCGACTTCAACAAGCTTCTACTCCTAGCAAATGGACTGCTGCCTGAATGTGGTCGCTGGTGACCATCCAAGAGATCTCATACCATGGACTATCGATCGTTTGCCACTTGGAGTCAGTCGATGTACAAACTGTACCGTGCCTACACACGATGAGCTCTCTTCTATTCACGTTATCGTGTAGCTGTGGCCACGTGTGCCCGTTCTACATGACTGAATCCTTACTTCTGATCTTCACCCAGTTGATGGCATACACATCCAGTCTGATTACTGGGCTGGAACCAAGGGTATTGGTGAGGGTATTGAGCGCCCGAAGACAGGTGGATATATGGAAAGGGTATCAAGTGATGAGACTGTGAGCAAGACACACCCATCTTCAATACTGTGATCGTGGCAGGCAAGACAAAGCATCTTGCGTAGACGCGGGATGTCTGTGAGTGGTGTACAAACACCCTGAACGACCAAATGTATCCGACATCTGTGAGATTTGGACTCACGCGGGTCGCCATAATAGATTTCTAGTCTGTCGCCTTAACCACTCGATCAAGCTGTCCTCGCAGTCCAATCATCCCCAAATCGCATTTTGAAATTCTACAAGCTTTAGTTATACATCAGGCTTCAACAATCGCCACATGCGGTTCTGGGCCCCTCTGAACCAGTTGGTCGAACTATTCAGACGCTTTTTCGTCGCCTACAAATGATGGTATCATGAGCCAACACCACATTATTACATTGCCTCCATGTTCTCTCTTTCTTACAGATGCATCGACAGGGTCAAGGCGTTCATGTTGTAACAAAGCGCGACTATCCAAAGCAATGTCCGAAGGGGTTTGTTGTGTGGCAACTGTCGTTAGCAATGACATCGACGGCTGTGAGACTCGAACTCACGCGGGTTACCCCAATAGATTTTGAGCTGTCGCTTCAACCGATCGGTTAAGCTGTCTTGAACGTCCACTGCTGAGATATGTCACCACGTTGCCCCGCAGCAACATCTGCCGACTGACACATGATTCGCGATGTACATGACACGATTTCCATCCGAGCTACATACAGTCGTCCACCGCACGCCTTTACCGTTGCTCGTACCGCACGTAAACCTCCGCGTGAGATGGCAATGTCATACCATCCAGTGGGTGTCTCACGCATACCAGATCAATCTCAGCTTGCGAACAAGACGGTGATTGATGTTTACCTTTGACACAGAGTTTCGATATCTCCCGCTGTGGTCACCACCAGTGTATCCATCGAATCTGGCCAGAGTGGAGCTCATTTGATCAGAAAAGAGCAGATGAATGGTACATCCAGCAATCAAATATCGGAGGAGGGGATCGAGCCCACGATCTTGAGCGTGTTAAGCTCACGTCCTAACCACTAGACGACACCGAAGACTGCACCAGAAGAAGATCGATTATCAAACAGCATCGCTACACAACATTTCCAAAATCACTCGCCTTCAGCTCTCTTTTTTCTACACACACACACAAATCGCAACCGCCTCTACATGAAACCTGCCACTGTCACACTTCACCAAAGCCGCTCTGATCATCGCACTGAGATGTTAGCCATGATGAGCTAAGATACCTCGGCTTCAACAAGCTTCTATTCCTAGCAAATGGACTGCTGCCTGAATGTGGTCGCTGGTGACCATCCAAGAGATCTCATACCATGGACTATCGATCGTTTGCCACTTGGAGTCAGTCGATGTACAAACTGTACCGCGCCTACACACGATGATCTCTCTTCTATTCACATTATCGTGTAGCTGTGGCCACGTGTGCCCGTTCCCCATGACTGAATCCTTACTTCAGATCTTCACCCAGTTGATGGCATACACATCCAGTCTGATTACTGGGCTGGAAGCAAGGGAATTGGTGAGGGTATTAAGCGCCCGAAGACAGGTGGATATATGGAAAGGGTATCAAGTGATGAGACTGTGAGCAAGACACACCCATCTTCAATACTGTGATCGTGGCAGGCAAGACAAAGCATCTTGCGTAGACGCGGGATGTCTGTGAGTGGTGTACAAACACCCTGAACGACCAAATGTATCCGACATCTGTGAGATTTGGACTCACGCGGGTCGCCCCAATAGATTTCTAGTCTATCGCCTTAACCACTCGATCAAGCTGTCCTCGCAGTCCAATCATCCCCAAATCGCATTTTGAAATTCTACAAGCTTTAGTTATACATCAGGCTTCAACAATCGCCACATGCGGTTCTGGGCCCCTCTGAACCAGTTGGTCGAGCTATTCAGACGCTTTTTCGTCGCCTACAAATGATGGTATCATGAGCCAACACCACATTATTACATTGCCTCCATGTTCTCTCTTTCTTACAGATGCAACGACAGGGTCAAGGCGTTCATGTTGTAACAAAGCGCGACTATCCAAAGCAATGTCCGAAGGGGTTTGTTGTGTGGCAACTGTCGTTAGCAATGACATCGACGGCTGTGAGACTCGAACTCACGCGGGTTACCCCAATAGATTTTGAGCTGTCGCTTCAACCGATCGGTTAAGCTGTCTTGAACGTCCACTGCTGAGATATGTCACCATGTTGCCCCGCAGCAACATCTGCCGACTGACACATGATTCGCGATGTACATGACACGATTTCCATCCGAGCTGCATACAGTCGTCCACCGCACGCCTTTACCGTTGCTCGTACCGCACGTAAACATCCGCGTGAGATGGCAATGTCATGCCATCCAGTGGGTGTCTCACGCATTCCAGACCAATCTCAGCTTGCGAACAAGACGGTGATTGATGTTTACCTTTGACACAGAGTTTCGATATCTCCCGCTGTGGTCACCGCCAGTGTAGCCATCGAATCTGGCCAGAGTGGAGCTCATTTGATCAGAAAAGAGCAGACGAATGGTCCAGCCAGCAATCAAATATCGGAGGAGGGGATCGGGCCCACGATCTTGAGCGTGTTAAGCTCACATCCTAACCACTAGACGACACCGACGACCGCACAGGCAGAAGAACGATTATAACAACACCACTACACAACATTTCCCAACAATCACTCGCCTTCAGCTCTCTTTCTGCTACACACACACAAATCGCAACCGCCTCTACATGAAACCTGCCACTGTCACACTTCACCAAAGCCGCTCTGATCATCGCACTGAGATGTTAGCCATGATGAGCTAAGATACCTCGGCTTCAACAAGAATCTACTCCTAGCAAATGGACCGCTGCCTGAATGTGGTCGCTAGTGACCATCCAAGAGATCTCATACCATGGACTATCGATCGTTTGCCACTTGGATTAAGTCGATGTACAAACTTTACCGCGCCTACACACACGATGAGCTCTCTCCCATTAACGTTATCGTGTAGCTGTGGCCACGTGTGCCCGTTCCCCATGACTGAATCCTTGCTTCAGATCTTCACCCAGTTGATGGCATACACATCCAGTCTGATTACTGGGCTGGAAGCAAGGGAATTGGTGAGGGTATTAAGCACCCGAAGACAGGTGGATATATGGAAAGGGTATCAAGTGATGAGACTGTGAGCAAGACACACCCATCTTCAATACTGTGATCGTGGCAGGCAAGACAAAGCATCTTGCGTAGACGCCGGATGTCTGTGAGTGGTGTACAAACACCCTGAACGACCAAATGTATCCGACATCTGTGAGATTTGGACTCACGCGGGTCGCCCCAATAGATTTCTAGTCTATCACCTTAACCACTCGATCAAGCTGTCCTCGCAGTCCAATCATCACCAAATCGCATTTTGAAATTCTACAAGCTTTAGTTATACATCAGGCTTCAACAATCGCCACATGCGGTTCTGGGCCCCTCTGAACCAGTTGGTCGAGCTATTCAGACGCTTTTTCGTCGCCTACAAATGATGGTATCATGAGCCAACACCACATTATTACATTGCCTCCATGTTCTCTCTTTCTTACAGATGCAACGACAGGGTCAAGGCGTTCATGTTGTAACAAAGTGCGACTATCCAAAGCAATGTCCGAAGGGGTTTGTTGTGTGGCAACTGTCGTTAGCAATGACATCGACGGCTGTGAGACTCGAACTCACGCGGGTTACCCCAATAGATTTTGAGCTGTCGCTTCAACCGATCGGTTAAGCTGTCTTGAACGTCCACTGCTGAGATATGTCACCACGTTGCCCCGCAGCAACATCTGCCGACTGACACATGATTCGCGATGTACATGACACGATTTCCATCCGAGCTGCATACAGTCGTCCACCGCACGCCTTTACCGTTGCTCGTACCGCACGTAAACATCCGCGTGAGATGGCAATGTCATGCCATCCAGTGGGTGTCTCACGCATTCCAGACCAATCTCAGCTTGCGAACAAGACGGTGATTGATGTTTACCTTTGACACAGAGTTTCGATATCTCCCGCTGTGGTCACCACCAGTGTAGCCATCGAATCTGGCCAGAGTGGAGCTCATTTGATCAGAAAAGAGCAGACGAATGGTCCAGCCAGCAATCAAATATCGGAGGAGGGGATCGGGCCCACGATCTTGAGCGTGTGAAGCTCACATCCTAACCACTAGACGACACCGACGACCGCACAGGCAGAAGAACGATTATAACAACACCACTACACAACATTCCCAACAATCACTCGCCTTCAGCTCTCTTTCTGCTACACACACACAAATCGCAACAGCCTCTACATGAAACCTGCCACTGTCACACTTCACCAAAGCCTCTCTGATCATCGCACTGAGATGTTAGCCATGATGAGCTAAGATACCTCGGCTTCAACAAGAATCTACTCCTAGCAAATGGACCGCTGCCTGAATGTGGTCGCTAGTGACCATCCAAGAGATCTCATACCATGGACTATCGATCGTTTGCCACTTGGAGTCAGTCGATGTACAAACTGTACCGCGTCTACACACACGATGAGCTCTCTTCTATTCACGTTATCGTGTAGCTGTGGCCACGTGTGCCCGTTCTACATGACTGAATCCTTACATCAGATCTTCACCCAGTAGATGGCATACACATCCGGTCTGATTACTGGGCTCAAACCAAGAGAATTGGTGAGGGTTTCGAGCGCCCGAAGACAGGTGGATATATGGAAAGGGTATCAAGTGATGAGACTGTGAGCAAGACACACCCATCTCCATTACTGTGATCGTGGCAGGCAAGACAAACCATCTTGCGTAGACGCTGAATGTCTGTGAGTGGTGTACAAACACCCTGAACGACCAAATGTATCCGACAGCTGTGAGATTTGGACTCACGCGGGTCGACCCAATAGATTTCTAGTCTATCACCTTAGCCACTCGGCCAAGCTGTCCTCGCAGTCCAATCATCCCCAAATCGCATTTTGAAATTCTACAAGCTTTAGTTATACATCAGGCTTCAACAATCGCCACATGCGGTTCTGGGCCCCTCTGAACCAGTTGGTCGAACTATTCAGACGCTTTTTCGTCGCCTACAAATGATGGTATCATGAGCCAACACCACATTATTACATTGCCTCCATGTGCTCTCTTTCTTACAGATGCAACGACAGGGTCAAGGCGTTCATGTTGTAACAAAGCGCGACTATCCAAAGCAATGTCCGAAGGGGTTTGTTGTGTGGCAACTGTCGTTAGCAATGACATCGACGGCTGTGAGACTCGAACTCACGCGGGTTACCCCACCAGATTTTGAGCTGTCGCTTCAACCGATCGGTTAAGCTGTCTTGAACGTCCACTGCTGAGATATGTCACCACGTTGCCCCGCAGCAACATCTGCCGACTGACACATGATTCGCGATGTACATGACACGATTTCCATCCGAGCTGCATACAGTCGTCCACCGCACGCCTTTACCGTTGCTCGTACCGCACGTAAACCTCCGCGTGAGATGGCAATGTCATACCATCCAGTGGGTGTCTCACGCATTCCAGACCAATCTCAGCTTGCGAACAAGACGGTGATTGATGTTTACCTTTGACACAGAGTTTCGATATCTCCCGCTGTGGTCACCACCAGTGTAGCCATCGAATCTGGCCAGAGTGGAGCTCATTTGATCAGAAAAGAGCAGATGAATGGTACATCCAGCAATCAAATATCGGAGGAGGGGATCGAGCCCACGATCTTGAGCGTGTTAAGCTCACGTCCTAACCACTAGACGACACCGACGACTGCACCAGAAGAAGATCGATTATCAAACAGCATCGCTACACAACATTTCCCAACAATCACTCGCCTTCAGCTCTCTTTCTGCTACACACACACAAATCGCAACCGCCTCTACATGAAAACTGCCACTGTCACACTTCACCAAAGCCGCCCTGATCATCGCAATGAGATGTTAGCCATGATGAGCCAAGCACTTCCTAGCAAATGGACTGCTGCCTGAATGTGGTCGCTGGTGACCATCCAAGAGATCTCATACCATGGACTATCGATCGTTTGCCACTTGGATTCAGTCGATGCACAAACTGTACCGCGCCTACACACGATGAGCTCTCTTCTATTCACGTTATCGTGTAGCTGTGGCCACGTGTGCCCGTTCTACATGACTGAATCCTTACATCAGATCTTCACCCAGTAGATGGCATACACATCCGGTCTGATTACTGGGCTGGAACCAAGGGAATTGGTGAGGGTATTGAGCGCCCGAAGACAGGTGGATATATGGAAAGGGTATCAAGTGATGAGACTGTGAGCAAGACACACCCATCTCCATTACTGTGATCGTGGCAGGCAAGACAAACCATCTTGCGTAGACGCTGAATGTCTGTGAGTGGTGTACAAACACCCTGAACGACCAAATGTATCCGACAGCTGTGAGATTTGGACTCACGCGGGTCGACCCAATAGATTTCTAGTCTATCACCTTAGCCACTCGGCCAAGCTGTCCTCGCAGTCCAATCATCCCCAAATCGCATTTTGAAATTCTACAAGCTTTAGTTATACATCAGGCTTCAACAATCGCCACATGCGGTTCTGGGCCCCTCTGAACCAGTTGGTCGAACTATTCAGACGCTTTTTCGTCGCCTACAAATGATGGTATCATGAGCCAACACCACATTATTACATTGCCTCCATGTGCTCTCTTTCTTACAGATGCAACGACAGGGTCAAGGCGTTCATGTTGTAACAAAGCGCGACTATCCAAAGCAATGTCCGAAGGGGTTTGTTGTGTGGCAACTGTCGTTAGCAATGACATCGACGGCTGTGAGACTCGAACTCACGCGGGTTACCACAATAGATTTTGAGCTGTCGCTTCAACCGCTCGGATAAGCTGTCTTGAACGTCCACTGCTGAGATATGTCACCACGTTGCCCCGCAGCAACATCTGCCGACTGATACATGATTCGCGATGTACATGACACGATTTCCATCCGAGCTGCATACAGTCGTCCACCGCACGCCTTTACCGTTGCTCGTACCGCACGTAAACCTCCGCGTGAGATGGCAATGTCATACCATCCAGTGGGTGTCTCACGCCTACAAGATTAATCTCAGCTTGCGAACAAGACGGTGATTGGTGTTTACCTTTGACACAGAGTTTCGATATCTCCCGCTGTGGTCATCACCAGTGTAGCCATCGAATCTGGCCAGAGTGGAGCTCATTTGATCAGAAAAGAGCAGATGAATGGTACAGCCAGCAATCAAATATCGGAGGAGGGGATCGAACCCTCGATCTTGAGCGTGTGAAGCTCACGTCCTAACCACTAGACGACACCGACGACTGCACAGGAGGAAGAAAGATTATCAAACAGCACCGCTACACAACATTTCCCAACAATCACTCGCCTTCAGCTCTCTTTTTTGCTACACACACACAAATTGCAACCGCCTCTACATGAAACCTCCCACTGTCACACTTCACCAAAGCCGCCCTGATCATCGTATTGAGATGTTAGCCATGATGAGCTAAGATACCTCGGCTTCAACAAGATTCTATTCCTAGCAAATGGACTGCTGCCTGAATGTGGTCGCTGGTGACCATCCAAGAGATCTCATACCATGGACTATCGATCGTTTGCCACTTGGAGTCAGTCGATGTACAAACTGTACCGTGCCTACACACGATGAGCTCTCTTCTATTCACGTTATCGTGTAGCTGTGGCCACGTGTGCCCGTTCCACATGACTGAATCCTTACTTCAGATCTTCACCCAGTAGATGGCATACACATCCAGTCTGATTACTGGGCTGGAACCAAGGGTATTGGTGAGGGTGTTGAGCACCCGAAGACAGGTGGACATATGGAAAGGGTATCAAGTGATGAGACTGTGAGCAAGACACACCCATCTTCAATACTGTGATCGTGGCAGGCAAGACAAAGCATCTTGCGTAGACGCGGGATGTCTTGTGAGTGGTGTACAAACACCCTGAACGACCAAATGTATCCGACATCTGTGAGACTTGGACTCACGCGGGTTACCCCAATCGATTTCTAGTCTATCACCTTAGCCACTCGGCCAAGCTGTCCTCGCAGTCCAATCATCCCCAAATCGCATTTTGAAATTCTACAAGCTTTAGTTATACATCAGGCTTCGACAATCGCCACATGCGGTTCTGGGCCCTCTGAACCAGTTGGTCGAACTATCCAGACGCTTTTTCGTCGCCTACAAATGATGGTATTATGAGCTGACACCACATTATTACATTGCCTCCATGGGCTCTCTTTCTTACAGATGCAACGACAGGGTCAAGGCGTTCATGTTGTAACAAAGCGCTACTATCCAAAGCAATGTCCGAAGGGGTTTGTTGTGTGGCAACTGTCGTTAGCAATGACATCGACGGCTGTGAGACTCGAACTCACGCGGGTTACCCCAATAGATTTTGAGCTATCACTTTAACCGACCGGTTAAGCAGTCTTGAACGTCCACTGCTGAGATATGTCACCACGTTGCCCCGCAGCAACATCTGCCGACTGACACATTATTGGCGATGTACATGACATGATTTCCATCCGAGCTGCATACAGTCGTCCACCGCACGCCTTTACCGTTGCTCGTACCGCACGTAAACCTCCGCGTAAGATGGCAATGTGATACCATCCAGTGGGTGTCTCACGCATTCCAGATCAATCTCAGCTTGCGAACAAGACGGTGATTGATGTTTACCTTTGACACAGAGTTTCGATATCTCCCGCTGTGGTCATCACCAGTGTAGCCATCGAATCTGGCCAGAGTGGAGCTCATTTGATCAGAAAAGAGCAGATGAATGGTACAGCCAGCAATCAAATATCGGAGGAGGGGATCGAGCCCACGATCTTGAGCGTGTTAAGCTCACGTCCTAACCACTAGACGACACCGAAGACTGCACCAGAAGAAGATCGATTATCAAACAGCATTGCTACACAACATTTCCCAACAATCACTCGCCTTCAGCTCTCTTTTTTCTACACACACACAAATCGCAACCGCCTCTACATGAAACCTCCCACTGTCACACTTCACCAAAACCGCTCTGATCATCGCACTGAGATGTTAGCCATGATGAGCTAAGATACCTCGGCTTCAACAAGATTCTATTCCTAGCAAATGGACTGCTGCCTGAATGTGGTCGCTGGTGACCATCCAAGAGATCTCATACCATGGACTATCGATCGTTTGCCACTTGGATTCAGTCGATGTACAAACTGTACCGTGCCTACACACGATGAGCTCTCTTCTATTCATGTTATCGTGTAGCTGTGGCCACGTGTGCCCGTTCCACATGACTGAATCCTTACTTCAGATCTTCACCCAGTAGATGGCATACACATCCAGTCTGATTACTGGGCTGGAACCAAGGGTATTGGTGAGGGTGTTGAGCACCCGAAGACAGGTGGACATATGGAAAGTGTATCAAGTGATGAGACTGTGAGCAAGACACACCCATCTTCAATACTGTGATCTTGGCAGGCAAGACAAACCATCTTGCGTAGACGCCGGATGTCTGTGAGTGGTGTACAAACACCCTGAACGACCAAATGTATCCGACATCTGTGAGATTTGGACTCACGCGGGTCGCCCCAATAGATTTCTAGTCTATCACCTTAGCCACTCGGCCAAGCTGTCCTCGCAGTCCAATCATCCCCAAATCGCATTTTGAAATTCTACAAGCTTTAGTTATACATCGGGCTTCAACAATCGCCACATGCGGTTCTGGGCCCTCTGAACCAGTTGGTCGAACTATTCAGACGCTTTTTCGTCGCCTACAAATGATGGTATTATGAGCTGACACCACATTATTACATTGCCTCCATGTGCTCTCTTTCTTACAGATGCAACGACAGGGTCAAGGCGTTCATGTTGTAACAAAGCGCGACTATCCAAAGCAATGTCCGAAGGGGTTTGTTGTGTGGCAACTGTCGTTAGCAATGACATCGACGGCTGTGAGACTCGAACTCACGCGGGTTACCCCAATAGATTTTGAGCTGTCGCTTTAACCGACCGGTTAAGCTGTCTTGAACGTCCACTGCTGAGATATGTCACCACGTTGCCCCGCAGCAACACCTGCCGACTGACACATTAGTCGCGATGTACGTGACACGAACCCCATCCGAGCTACATACAGTCTTCCACCGCACGCCTTTACCGTTGCTCGTACCGCACATAAACCTCCGCGTGAGATGGCAATGTCATACCATCCAGTGGGTGTCTCACGCATACCAGATCAATCTCAGCTTGCGAACAAGACGGTGATTGATGTTTACCTTTGACACAGAGTTTCGATATCTCCCGCTGTGGTCACCACCAGTGTAGCCATCGAATCTGGCCAGAGTGGAGCTCATTTGATCAGAAAAGAGCAGATGAATGGTACATCCAGCAATCAAATATCGGAGGAGGGGATCGAGCCCACGATCTTGAGCGTGTGAAGCTCACGTCCTAACCACTAGACGACACCGAAGACTGCACCAGAAGAAGATCGATTATCAAACAGCATCGCTACACAACATTTCCCAACAATCACTCGCCTTCAGCTCTCTTTCTGCTACACACACACACAAATCGCAACCGCCTCTACATGAAACCTGCCACTGTCACACTTCACCAAAGCCGCCCTGATCATCGCAATGAGATGTTAGCCATGATGAGCCAAGCACTTCCTAGCAAATGGACTGCTGCCTGAATGTGGTCGCTGGTGACCATCCAAGAGATCTCATACCATGGACTATCGATCGTTTGCCACTTGGATTCAGTCGATGTACAAACTGTACCGTGCCTACACACGATGAGCTCTCTTCTATTCACGTTATCGTGTAGCTGTGGCCACGTGTGCCCGTTCCACATGACTGAATCCTTACTTCAGATCTTCACCCAGTAGATGGCATACACATCCAGTCTGATTACTGGGCTGGAACCAAGGGTATTGGTGAGGGTGTTGAGCACCCGAAGACAGGTGGACATATGGAAAGGGTATCAAGTGATGAGACTGTGAGCAAGACACACCCATCTTCAATACTGTGATCGTGGCAGGCAAGACAAAGCATCTTGCGTAGACGCGGGATGTCTGTGAGTGGTGTACAAACACCCTGAACGACCAAATGTATCCGACAGCTGTGAGACTTGGACTCACGCGGGTTACCCCAATCGATTTCTAGTCTATCACCTTAGCCACTCGGCCAAGCTGTCCTCGCAGTCCAATCATCCCCAAATCGCATTTTGAAATTCTACAAGCTTTAGTTATACATCAGGCTTCGACAATCGCCACATGCGGTTCTGGGCCCTCTGAACCAGTTGGTCGAACTATCCAGACGCTTTTTCGTCGCCTACAAATGATGGTATTATGAGCTGACACCACATTATTACATTGCCTCCATGTGCTCTCTTTCTTACAGATGCAACGACAGGGTCAAGGCGTTCATGTTGTAACAAAGCGCGACTATCCAAAGCAATGTCCGAAGGGGTTTGTTGTGTGGCAACTGTCGTTAGCAATGACATCGACGGCTGTGAGACTCGAACTCACGCGGGTTACCCCAATAGATTTTGAGCTGTCGCTCTAACCGACCGGTTAAGCAGTCTTGAACGTCCACTGCTGAGATATGTCACCACGTTGCCCCGCAGCAACATCTGCCGACTGACACATGATTCGCGATGTACATGACACAATTTCCATCCGAGCTGCATACAGTCGTCCACCGCACGCCTTTACCGTTGCTCGTACCGCACGTAAACCTCCACGTAAGATGGCAATGTCATACCATCCAGTGGGTGTCTCACGCATTCCAGATCAATCTCAGCTTGCGAACAAGACGGTGATTGATGTTTACCTTTGACACAGATTTTCGATATTTCCCGCTGTGGTCATCACCAGTGTAGCCATCGAATCTGGCCAGAGTGGAGCTCATTTGATCAGAAAAAGAGCAGATGAATGGTACAGCCAGCAATCAAATATCGGAGGAGGGGATCGAGCCCACGATCTTGAGCGTGTTAAGCTCACGTCCTAACCACTAGACGACACCGAAGACTGCACCAGAAGAAGATCGATTATCAAACAGCATCGCTACACAACATTTCCCAACAATCACTCGCCTTCAGCTCTCTTTCTGCTACACACACACACAAATCGCAACCGCCTCTACATGAAACCTGCCACTGTCACACTTCACCAAAGCCGCCCTGATCATCGTACTGAGATGTTAGCCATGATGAGCTAAGATACCTCGGCTTCAACAAGATTCTATTCCTAGCAAATGGACTGCTGCCTGAATGTGGTCGCTGGTGACCATCCAAGAGATCTCATACCATGGACTATCGATCGTTTGCCACTTGGATTCAGTCGATGTACAAACTGTACCGTGCCTACACACGATGAGCTCTCTTCTATTCACGTTATCGTGTAGCTGTGGCCACGTGTGCCCGTTCCCCATGACTGAATCCTTACTTCAGATCTTCACCCAGTAGATGGCATACACATCCAGTCTGATTACTGGGCTGGAACCAAGGGAATTGGTGAGGGTATTGAGCGCCCGAAGACAGGTGGACATATGGAAAGTGTATCAAGTGATGAGACTGTGAGCAAGACACACCCATCTTCAATACTGTGATCGTGGCAGGCAAGACAAAGCATCTTGCGTAGACGCCGGATGTCTGTGAGTGGTGTACAAACACCCTGAACGACCAAATGTATCCGACAGCTGTGAGATTTGGACTCACGCGGGTCGCCCCCAATAGATTTCGGGGGAGTCTATCGCCTTAACCACTCTCGGCCAAGCTGGTCCCGCAGTCCAATCATCCCCAAATCGCATTTGAAATTCTACAAGCTTTAGTTATACATCAGGCTTCAACCAATTAGCCACATACTGTTCTTAAGTGCCCTCTGAACCAGAAGGTCGACTATTCAGTCGCTTATTCGACAATATTCACTGAGAATAATAACTCTTATAGTTATATTCTATTAACAATTTCTTATAAATTGTTATGTAACGATTCACCCCGTTACATCACCCCCTTAACCATCAGTCACTTTAGTGACTGATTGACTAAATGGCTACTCGTCCCAAATCATTTGGGACAGGGTTTGCACTTGTTGGTCCGAGTCCACTTTCCAACAGTTCATCGCATGGTTAACAAGCCCATGCGATGCGCGAGCAAGGCCGCCGAGAGCGCGTCCGCACGTCTCTGTGCGGACGCCGAAGCAGAAACCACAGCAACTGATGTCTCATCGGTTGCTGAAGCGACTCAGCCTGTGTCACTTGGTGATGCAGGCGCTGGTCATGAAGACACTCATGTCTTCACAGAGTATGAGCTCGGAGTCTCATGCTCTCCTGATACGGAAGACGGATCCGTATCGACGGCGATCGAATCCAAGCCGCCTGCCAAGCGTGGCATGGATGATGCTATGCGTCGTAGCATCTTTGGTTCATCTGATGAATCAGATGAACCATCGCCGAAGCGAAGGCGCTCGAGGTCGCGAGACTCGGGCGCTAACAGTGGTGTCGGTTCTCCTATGGACACCACTACGCAACGAGGTGCCAGTCCTTCTGTCGGCACATCGCAGGAAGAGCGGGACCGCAATGTCTTGCGTCTCGCTCCTGAGAAGAAGGCATGGATGCCTCCCAAATCCGTCATGGATCACTTGTCGGCGACGACGAGTGATCGTTATCGAACACGATTGTTCGATTCGTCAAGGATCCATCACCTTGACCCCAGCGCGAAAAACTATCGCGCTGAGAATGAATTCTTCATCGATGCTTTCTTTAGACATCGATGGTACAGTGGGAATCACAAGCGTGATGGTCCCTCACTGCTTCAAGCGTGGAACTCCTACATCCATAACCTTGAGGATGTAGGTCGTGACGTATGGAACGACAAACTTATCAAAGCTCGTGATAAGTTTGAAAAGCGAACCCCGACAGGTGCACGCTACAAGCTGCATCGTCTGTCAAGGGAGAAGGGATTACCCTGCCTCTCTTGGGGAGACTCGTGCCCATGTTGTGTGAACAACTCTGCACGAGCACCTAAGGAGGCTTACCTCCCTAATAGCCCGTGGTGGTGCGTACGTATCTCTATTGAGATGTACGAAGGGATTGACAACCTGAAATCCCTTTACGACCGTGCCGGGAAGACTTTCTCCGGCGGTCCTTCTGCGGCACAGGATGTGCCGCGTCGTACTGCTCAATCAGACGCAGTACGTCAATCATCAGTTGGGAGCGGGGCTCCCAAGTATCCCAGGACGGGGGATAGCCGCGCCACCGGACGAGATAACTCGTCCGACGTCCGTTCACGTCGCGGTGGTTCAACAGCTGCTCAACTAGATAGTGCTGGTCACCGCGAGAGTCCTCTAATGGAGGTGGAGGAGGAGGAAAGACGCTCTCCACACGATCATGGGGATCCGTGTGTTCCCGAGAGCTTCATTGATCGCGTAACGCAAGGGTTGCGCAACGATCTCGAACATGAGCGGGACAGGCGTCTCCAAATGGCGGACACTGTCTCGAAGCATCGAGCTGAGTTTGCCTTTGCTCAGCTTGAGAACGAGAGATCTCTGACATCTCTTCGTGACGAGCTAAGGGTAGCTCGTGGGATTGTTGATCGGTCTCGGGATGAGATAAATGCTTCAGACTCTTGTCGATGCCCACCATCGGGAGCACAAGGCTCTCTGCGAGATGCTTGAGCGCAAGGACGTTCTTCATCGGAAGAAGCAGCGTACTGATGGTACGGCTTAAGCCGACCAACGTAAAACGTGGGATGCGTTCGCATCTTACGTGGCAACTCGATCGTGTATGCATTGCATAGGCGATGCAATACACGAAATGGGCCGATGTACTTGGGTAGTAGTTTACTGCTACCCAAGTTAGTCACTACATGCTTTGGTAGATTAACCTTAGACAGTAGGACTAAGTCACCTTTATTAAATAAAAAGAGTGTTTGCCCTTCCATTCTTGTCAGCGTTTTGCTTTTGCTTATCCACCGCTTCGGCGATGGAGTCTTGCACAAAACGGACTACCGTTTCACGAGCCAGTATGAACTCATCTGATGACTCGTTAGCTTCAGTGCGCTGTGAGCGCACTGCAGCAAACATCAACCTTTTCTTCAGTGAGGGCTTCCGCACTTTCACTGGCATCATCTTCTTCGATATCGATGTTATCGATATCGGCATCAAACGCAATGACCTCTTCGTCAGAGCGTGATGAGCGTGAACCAAATCGGTTTTTGCTCGCGCTAGTACCCCCCCTTAAACCAGAGTTACACTCTAGTAAGGTGGGTACACGCGGATGGCACAAGCCATTCACGTAAAACGGTGTATGGGTCGTGGACGCATGCACCGCGTTGTTAATGGCAAACTCTACCATTGGCAAAAACTCACTCCAACTCTTAAAGGAGTGTACGTATCCTCGAAGTATCTCTTCAAGGACACGATTGGCACGTTCCGTCTGACCATCTGACTCAGGATGATCAGATGTCGACATCTTCAAGCGCGTTCCGAGTGATTTGAACACGGAACGCACGAAATCAGCAGTGAATCGTGGATCTCTGTCTGATACGAGTTCACGGGGCAACCCATGAAGTCGGAAGATGGTGTCGATAAAGACACAAGCACAGCCACTTGCCGTGATTGACTCTGGTACAGCCACAAGGTGTACCATTTTGCTGAATCTGTCAACAAATACGAGAATACCCGTATTCCCGCGTGCGTCTTTGGGTAACCCGAAGACGAAATCCATTGAGATGGATTCCCAGCACTCAGCCGGAACCGGTAGAGGCTGTAAAGGTGCACGCAGTGAAGGACTTGACTTCACTCGTTGACAGACTTCGCATGCGCGAACATACTTGCGCACAAACTGATACTGGCGGGGCCAGTAAAAGTCTCGACTCACCGTGAGATGTTTTCTCCCGGCCACGATGTCCTCCTATAGGAGCATCGTGATACTCGAACATGATCCGCAAACGCAGATCAGTATCATCTGGAATGACAACACGTGGTGTGTCACCAGAAACGGCTGTATAATACAGTAAACCGTTACGAGCAGTGTATCGATCTGATGCAGATCGATACTCAGACGACAATCGTTTCAACGATTCTCGAGATGGCTGTGAGAGATGTGTCAACAACTTCACAATCTCACCATCTTGGGCGTATGCCCGCCTCACATCATCATACAACGTTGTAGATGGGACTGAGGACGTCATAACCGCAACAGTGACTGTCTCACTGTTGGGTTTCACGACTGGTTCAAAGTCGGGACGACGTGAGAGTGCATCAGCGACGACATTAAGTCTTCCTGGTTTGTACTCGACCGTAAAGTTGTATTCTGCAAAGAATGACAACCACCGCGCCATTCGTTGTGAAAGGTGCGGGCTGTTCACTGCCGTGCGTAATGACGCTTGGTCAGTGTAAACAATGAAGGGTCTATCTCCTAATAGATAGACTCTGAACTTCGCGAGTGCATACTTCATGGCAAGGAGTTCCTTGTCATGCACTGGATAGTTCCGCTCAGCTGGTTGCAGCTGACGCGACTGATAGCAGACGACGCGTTCAACGCCGTCAAGATCGTACTGCATTAATGCACAGCCGATTGCGAAATCGCTGGCATCACAGACCACATGAAATGGCCTGTCCTGATCGGCTATTGCTAGGACTGGGGATTGTATCAAGCTCTGCTTGATACCATCAAAGGAGCGCTGACATTCAGCGTTCCATAACCACATCTCGTTCTTTTTCAACAAACGAGAGAGGTGTACAGTCATCTCGGCGTAATTGCGTGAATACTTATGCAAATACGCCGCTAGCCCAAGGAATTTTCGAAGACCTTTGACATCAACCGGCACAGGCCAGTCGGTGATCGCCTTGATCTTTTCGGGATCAGGACGTACACCGTTCTTCCAACGATGCACCCAAGAAGTGGTATTTCGCTTGTTGCAAATACACACTTCTTGAGGTTTGCATACAATTGATGCTTTCGCATGATTGTAAGGACCTGTCGGACGTGATACCTGTGAACCTCAACATCCGACTTTCCATCCATAGCCCGACTATGGATGAATACGTCATCGAAATAACTCGGCGCGAATTCTCGTACTGGTCTCAACAGATGTGTATCACATCTGTTGAACGTGGCAGGGGCATTACTAAGCCCTTGTGGCATTACTAGCCATTCCCAGTGCATGCCGCTAGGCGTGCTAACTGCGGTATAGGGTATATCCCGTTCTCTCATAAGGATTTGATAGAAGCCATCCATCAAATCCATGGACGAAAAGATGGTACTCTTTGACATACCATCAATGATTACGTCCTTCCTTGGTATCGGCGTCTGAGCCGGTACCGTTGCAGCATTCAGCTTGTTAAATGCATGCACTATCCGCCACCCTCCTGTTGCTTTTCGCACACAGAAGTTCGGAGAGCTATGTGGGGAAGTTGATTTCCTCACATGTCCCGCAGCTAAACGATCGGCAAAGAACTTGTCGATCGCAAGTACTTGTTCACGAGGCAGTGGCCACTGCTTCATGACACAGTACTTCGAGCCTGGTTTAAGCTCGACCTCGTGTCGAATACCTTTATCCTTCGGTAATTCGCACGGAACAGTTTCAGGGAATACATCCTTGAATTCAACCAAATCTTCATAGAGAGGATTTGTCTTGAGCGATTCCCACGATTGGGAGTCATATCGCTCAACTCGTGTCTTTTCATCTAGGACACTCTCGTCCATAGATGAACTACTGAGAACTCTCTCGTTCTCAGTAAATACTGTTGCTGACCTTATGTCGGCTACACACTCGTCGTCAGCGACGAGTACGCAGATCTGCTTGACTTTGCCACTACGCAGATCACGCAAGAACCTTTTATGTTTGAGCGTTGGCAACTGAGTGATCTCCGAAGTCAACTTCGGAGGCGCAATCAGATCAAGTGTATAAGCGCCTACGCTTGATCCGTCATTGACTATGACATTCAGTGTCTCTGTCATTTTATGGGACTTATTCCCTCAGGCCTCGAAGGACTTATTCCTTCGGCTTCCCGGGGACTTATTCCCGCGGGTTTCGGGGAACTTATTTCCGCCGTGTTTGTAATCTTGGGACTTATTCCCTTTACTTCCTCTAGCTGGGGTTGCGCAACCACAGCGAGATCCTCTACGAAAGACTCTCCAGTCGATCTAGTATTACTGTTTAGCTAAACCTGAGCGATCGATAGTTTTCTTCTTGATGTTCCCCGCTAGGGATGCATCTGTGTCCCGGTCCACTCGACTTATTCGAGTGGTGGACCTTCGGCGCAGCCTGTGTTTCCTCACAGCCGCCGTAACTTTGCTCCGAAGTGTAACCGTTTGGTACACTAAGGTTTTGTGCAGTCGTACTAACGACCGTACCACAAGTGAGGCCATCACACTCACTCTTAGTACATCCACACGCTTGTGGACGCTCCAAAATGTTCATCAGATGGCCATATGATGAACAAGCGGCAGGCATCGTTACTGTTCGATGTTGCCAGTTTACTCGTGGTTAGTACCTTCTGAGCCACGGTATTCCAAAGATGGCATCAAATTTGTCATCCAATTCCAATACGATAAGGTCATCGTCATATTGGGTATCTTCTAGCGTATAGTGGATCTTCACTATACGCTTCATGACGGTTACGGATGCGCCTGTCGCAAGACGTACCGTCATCCTCGTAGGAGGTGTGTCACATTCACTGAATTTAAAGTGACCATCTTCTAGCGATTGGCGTCGCACAAAATTGTTGGACGCCCCACAATCGACTAGAGCTCGAAGGGACAACTTATTCGTCACTTCGAGTTTCAAGGTAATGAGTGAGACCTCATTACCTAGAGCAGCAACGCACAACGTTTGTGTGTTGGGAGCAACCTTCATCAAGAGGCCTACAAATTCCCTTGAAGTTGCTAGACCAGTAGGGTGCTCCGCACCTACTGATCCTGTCCGTTTTTTGACGGTCCATCCCGTTGTTGCGTCTTTGCACCAACTGCGGACCCTCGTCCCTGCCCCTTTCTCATGGGTGGACGGTCACTACGCCCAGTGTCGCGAGACACTGGACGAGGGGCACTACACTCGTAAGCGTAGTGTCCTGTCTTTTGACATCTGTTGCATCTCTGCAACTTCTTGTAGCCTGTAGAGCGAGCCTTCTCGCTCTCTACATAACAGAGTTCCATCGGCTCTGGACCTCCGTTGTCATATCGTCTCGGTTGACGATATGATGTCGAGCTGGCGCGAGCCTGTCTCAGACTGAAGTCTTCCTGCTCCGCAATGGAAATGGCTTGTTCTAGTGAATCTAGTTCAAGCCGGAACAGGTGAGTCTTGACGGGACCATCCGCAAGACCCTGCATGAACACTGAAACCAACGTGTGTTCATCCACTGGATTGGAACTTATACAACTCATGAGATGTCGTATATGTTGCGCGTAAGCGTGCACATCACGCTTACCCTGCTTGAGCTTCAAGAGTTCGGTTCGAGCCCTGAACTCAGCTCTAGGCGGTTCAAACGTTTGTCTGAGCCGCGACTTGAAGACTTCCAACGACCCAAACGCATATGGGTCGTGCAACTTGAGCCCCAGTGCCCAAGTCTTGGCACGTCCTGCCAGATTTGACTGGGCGAATGCAACTCGCATATCCCCGTCGTCGATGCGGCGCGCCCTTATGGCGTCATCCAATTCGACGAACCATCTCAAGAGGGAGTCCTCTTCGACTCCCCTATACTTGGAGATGTCAATCTTCAAGGTTTCGGGTAGACGAGAGTGCATCGACCCACCAGCAGCAGCCTGCTGCTGTCTCAACAGTTCAAACTGTTGAGCACCTTGTTCTCTCAACAACTCTGCTTGTTGAGAACCTTGTTGGTGAAGCAAGACTACTTTCTCGCGTTCAGCGTCAAGTTCATTTTGAATGAACTTGGCGATAGTAGCATGTTGGACATCTCTATTGAGAGCCTCTTGCATGACGCTAACAGCATGGATGCCCATGGTTGAACCCATCCGTTCAACCGCATCCCATTCGACATCGCTCAAATGGGAGTAGCCGTCACGCGTAGCGTGAAAGCTTTGGTCATCTTCATCATCCAGCATATTCATGCTGGATGTGAACGCGGTCCTTGGACGGACTAAGAAGTGCTACCAGGTGTAACGGGGCACCCTGAAGCTTGTACTGGTGACAGTACAAGCTACTTATTCTGATAACAGAATAAGGCGGGACCTTCACGTACACTCGTACGTGCAGAGGAAGACTGTAACGGGGCACCCTGAAGCTTGTACTGGTGACAGTACAAGCTACTTATTCTGATGACAGAATAAGGCGGTGCCTCGGAACTTCACGTACACTCGTACGTGCAGAGGAAGACGGTAAGAAGAAGCGAGTACTCGGTTAGAGTAAAAAGTAGAACTGTATTTACAATAGTTAATGTCTGCAATAAATCACTATTTATCTTCATCTAACTATGTCTAAATACAAATGTGTAAATCAACTGTCTGCTCACCACTCATTGCGTGCGTCTGTCGTGGCGCGTCTTCGTTGGTTGATATAATAGCCTATATCAACCAATTAGGAACTACTCGTAAGTGCTACAGAAAATTTGTCCTTATGACAATATTCTGAGAATATAACTCTTATAGTTATATTCTATTAACAATTTCTTATAAATTGTTATGTAACGATTCACCCCGTTACACTGGCCTCCTACGAAATGCAAGCCAAACGAGCTCTACTTTTCGGTGTACATTACGTGATCTTGCGGTAATCGGCTTAGCTGGCGACGATTTTTTATGAGTCCTGCTCGTGTTATACATCTCGCGCACGAAATAGCAATCCAACACGAATGCTCATTTTGAACAATACAGCTATTAAGCGCGAAGCGTATTCGTAGCTAGACCATCGTGCAATTGTGTCGGCTGTTCGAGTCGTTGATGAGAATACAACGCAGGTGATCTCGTGAATAGCTAGTGGTAGCCAGATTGCCTCTTCGGCGATTTCAACCTTGGCTTACTCATTGTTGTCGCAAATGTGGTCATGACTGCGTCGCCTCCTATAATCGACATGTATGGCTTTTACAAGTGCAAAAAGGCTTTTCAGTCGCACACGACATCACAATCCATGTAACCAACTAACTGCGCGTCTTAGTAAGCAAACCGACCAAGTCGACAGCACGCTCGACGCGACATGACATAAACATATTTTGCAATTCGGAGTAACGTGTATCCATGGTTTTATTAGACCAGCTCATTAACAAATTGACGGAGCTTTCGACGGGCTGCTAGCTCGCTGTGGTCTCATTGTCGTCAATTTATCATCGACCTTTCCGTTGATGCTGGCATCGAATCACAATCGACACGTCGGCACTTTACTACCACGATGGCCTCCTGTACAAATTTCTCCTCATCTCACTGTTATAGCTTCCGTCGTTGCCGAGGTGTGCGTTCTCATGCAGCTTCTGTCAACCGGCCTCTGTCGTACAGGATGGCGATAAGCTGCCTTCATCACAAAGTTCATCGATGCTTGATTGACAAGCCAACATGGCATTACAAGATCCTGAATACCAACTTTATGGCTGGGCTGCTAACTGACAAGTCCGACTGTTTCGCTCTCTTACATGAACGCATCTGACTTATCATTGAGTACGACAAGTAAAACTGTGCCTAGGTTGCAAGCACATACGTTACTGAAGTAGCAAGCAGAACATGGTCGAGCTACATCTTTGTTTTACTAAGCTTCAGCTCATCTAAATGTATACTTGATGCCAAATGTCACCGTGTTCATGCACTTGGTGCCAGTCACTCTGGAGGTTGGCTGAGTAATCGCCTCGGAGCTATACCAATAAGTCAGTGTCTTTTACCAAGCGACAACCATCGATGCATCACACTGAGATAAACGATCACTCTCAGCCTGTTAAGGTATCATCAGCTCGTATAACTTACTTACAGTGTTCCTCGGGCATGCTTATCCGTGCATCCGCGATTCATGAACCTTAAGTTTATTGAAGTCATTTAGGATGGATACGCTAGCCTACATATACAACTACAACAAGACACAATTGAGGAGCTGTTCATCGCTTATCAGCACATCAGCGAAGCCTCATATCTCATCTTTCTTTTTCCAGGTTATTAGCAGGATACACTGCAGCAAAACTACCAGTTAATCTTGAATTGCTGGACGTGAACACGACGTGAGTCTCTATCGGAGAAGGTGTCTACTGGATCCTCCACATTCGATCGTCACGACAGTAACCAACTTCCGCTACACTTTTGATCACTTTCGCTTTGCGTTTACTCGTGACACGGTATCATGCATCGTGACATCAATTACTGTCCCGTAGTGGCAGTGCTGGCTGGTATAAGCTGGTCATTTGAAACTTGAAAACCTGCAAATGAATAGTAAGTTCGTCAGTCATGAATGAGAGCAAAGCACAAACCAGAAGACGCACCTCGTTTCCTACGCTGGTCCAGTTTGGCCGTAGTTCTCGAGCAAACAATTCCGCTTTTCTATTGCTCGCAGAGACAACCTCGTTGCCAAAGAAAGACTCTGGTGGTGGCTTCCAGGAGTGTCGCAATGGAATGCTCAGTACAATCCGCGTCTGCATACCAAGACGCTCACGCAAAAGCTGTTCGTGCTCAAAGTCTTGGGCTCGATAGGCAACGACTAATGTCTCGACAGGCAGGCGATGAGTGGAGTCCAGTGGTGCCACGAGTTCACCATTTTTGCCGAGCTTTAACCAGTACCAACAAGCATGAAACTTGAAGCCCCACGACGGCAGAGCTTGCTCTCGAAGATACGTCATGTATCGCGGTCGGTTGGTCACCCATATTGCAAGAATACATCCAGCCGTGTCCGCAATGCGCGGAATGTCTATATGCACCAGCTCCGTGTGATCAAATGTATTGTACTGCTTTCCACGTGCCACGCTCTTGTTGTGCCAGGGTGGATCAACCACCACCAGCTTATATCGTCCAAGCTGGATACAATGAAGCTCTCGAACATCTCGCAGAGCAAAACTTGAACCAGGTGGCAACAAAACTTTCACGCCGTTCACTGTAGCAACTAGAACTCGATCTGTTCGATTGCAATGGACGTTTCCATCATCTAAAACGTCACTCGTCGACAGCACTGGCAACGCGCTCACCACATCTTCAAGTGTCGCGCCCGTCTCAGCCTGATCATCAAAATCCGGTAAAAACGCCCGCAGCTCAAAGCGAGAGCCACCAAAACGTGCGAACGCGAGTTTTAGAGCATCTCGCACTTGGTCCTGCAGTGGGACGAATTTTCTCTGTGCTATGAGGTTTTCCAAAAGTTTTGCTCGACGTCGACGTGCAGATTCTCGCTTACGTTGACGTCTTGCAGACGTTGACGAGGAACTTGGTGCAGAAGGTGGTTGAATGTAGGCACCGGGTGCGATCTGCAGCGAATCTTGTCGTAGACAGAGAAAACCTTGATAATAGGTGTTGATGAAGGTTGCATGGTTGATACGTGAGACCTTGGGCTCCATTCATCCAGTTTTTACTTACGCGCTACTTTCCTGTCAATGCATACTTTTTACACATACACAACATCCGCCGAAGCATTAATGGATTATATCAGTACTGACTGAAGTGAAGGGTTATCGGAAGTACAGATGGCTGTTTGCACGCGAACAGACGTTGTGGGATGGACGAGGAATGTGAGTCATAAAGTGAAGTGCAAGTTGTACAGCAGAGATTCCGGGTTCGGGAATGCATGATGCACACTGCGAAAGTGCAGAAACTTGAGTGCACGCCGGGCTATTTACATTAAGATCAAATGCGCATAGCGATGGGCATCACCGCATGAATTAGGTCGTGCTCTAACGTTGAGATTGCGTTTTCCATGTTGAATGTCATGTTGATGTGCGATAGTACCGAGTACGCACATTATACGCTAGCGTAAGGCAACACATGGGTTTTTTGCTGTGAACGCGTCAACTAATTAGGATCGTGTACGCCCATGATACTAAAATAACTACTTCACATTGCAATACGTCACTATGTCCACCGAGAAGCTGAAGCCTGCTCGACAACATTCCTGCTGCCGCCGTCTCTTGGAAGAGACGAATACGCAAGCTAGAGCTTGCTCAAGTAAGTTAATGTCCCAAAGATTCGGCTTCTACTGCCCACGGGAAGAGAACGGTGAGAATTTGACACTTTGGTTATCTCGACAGACCTACACAAAGTCTACTGGTTGAAAGGCTCAGGTAATGAGATTCCACTAACGTTTTCTTCAGGCGATGGGGACACTACATCCCCACTGCGACTCAGATGTCCCTATAGCATTCGTCACTGCCTTTCATTAATCAACTAGAAACAAGAACTAACTAAGCCGTCTCAGTGATCTTGGTGATAATATTACGTCGTCACAATACTCGAAAGTATATCAAGAGTAGCAAATATTTTGATACATCATCGACAGCACACCCCACAAATTCATACACATAAATTATTAGTTGGTCTCATCATACAAATGCCTCGAAATGCTCTTCACAATGGGAGTTCGAGCGGTCTCGGAGCACAGCAGAACGCAATGCAATAAGACACTCGTCGTCCTCAGACTCGTCATCTGTTGTGTAATCACTTGAGATAGGTTAATAAGGACACACATCCACTGGGGACTATACCAGGCGTAGGCAAGTTTTAGAATGACTGACCCATCGCAGTTATCAAAGGCCAAGTGGATCGATTGGTGGGGGGTTGCGTGGGTCAAAGTTCGTCGCAAACGCGTAATTACGCGATTATACTAGATTAAACTATCATCATTTAATCAGATCTCGTATAAATGGATGTCACGTAAAAAGACAGCCACCGCGAAAGTAGTGACCAGGAATTTATTGTGACTTTACGTGCAAATGCTGTGGCTATGGCTTTTTGCTGCTGGTAGTTGCTGCTAGTAAGTACCAGTGCGAATAACTCTCACTGTAAAATACACACGTGACGCTTGAAAACCGACCCCGCATCGTTGGATCGATGTTAATTCGGAGCCTGATTGCGAGAAGTCGGCACCAACAAGAACGAAATAGTGAATGTGAGCGGATTCGTACGTGTCATTGCCAAAATGCGCGCATGCTAGGATGCAGAATGATAAGAAGAACGCTTTGCATGTTCACCTAACATCCTACCTACATATACAAGGGTGTACAGCGTCGGTATGAACTCGATAGTATACACGCGGAAGTAAAGGAGCTAGTGGCAGCGCCTAACTAGGACCTTTAACATAAAGCTTACAGTCTTGCTGAGTGCCATCAAGCTCAACGCGACGTCGCACTGTGACCTCACCGAAACCAAATAGGCAAGCACTTTTGTTAGTATGTTGACGTACCAACGTCGCTTCCAGTACTTAGCTCAAGCATCGGCTGAGTATATCATGGCCAAAATGTTATAAGGATACGACACTGTAGTGCTCTTTCGACGAGGTCCAGTCGCTTCCACTTAAACACAAAGTTCATTGCCATTGAAGTAACAAAACTTCTGTAGGAACGATACGGTTTGCGCTAAATGATCACTCACATTTGCCTTCACTTACATTTACAAGTTGTGCCCTCAAACCAGTTTTTATAAAAAGCTGTATTGACCAATCAAAGGACCCCGCTTGATTAACCAGCCTCTGTGAGCTCGATAGCTGACCGGGCATGACGGACGCGGATGTGTACGCGTACGAGCAGGAAATGGACGAGTGGGAGGCTGCGCATGCACTTGACATGGAAGCTGCAGACGAGGAGATGCATGCGCTGGGTTTTTTTGAGCAGGCTGAAGCCGCAGAGAGCCCGGAAACGAAGTCTATTCTAGTCGCTGTGGACCAGCTACCTCTAAATAGGAATAACGACACAACAGAGAGTGCGAACGATGTCGTGATCGCGACAGAAAGTCGATTGGATCAATTGCTGGCACGATGTGAGACATTTTTGGGCGAGGATGGAGACAGAGACGTGGTCCAAGTGTCTCGAGTAAAAAAGGACGTGGAGCTCAGTACGAAACGGACCTCTGTACCATCTCTGGACACTGCAGCAGCCACGTATCTTTACAGTCGTCCACCTGTTGATGTGGACTCTCTTTCTGTTGTGTTAAGCGATGGCAAACGGCTGTTCGTGCGCAAGAAACGACCGAGAACGACGACTTCTACTTCATTTGACGCGATCCGAACCACGACGACATCCCTTGTCCCTGTCAAAGAAATGATGGAGGCCGTGGAGAGGGTATGCTATTCATACGACATTTGCTACTGGTTGACTTGATGCTGGGTTACGACGATGTGTGTGTATGCGTGGGTGTGTTGGTATGCAGATGGAGATTAGTGAAGCAGCTTTGAAGGAGGAAGAGGCTTTGTTGCAGGAGCATAACGTTGTGTACAAAGATTCTGTCAACATGACGAACGCAGTTTTGTGGCTGGATAAGTACCGACCGCAGAGCTTTTTGGACCTTTTGAGCGATGAACGAACGAATCGCGAAGTTCTCACTTGGATCAAGTCGTGGGATCAATATGTGTTTCCAAAAAAAGAGCGTGTGAATAGCACTTCATCAGCTACCGCTACGACAAACGCTTACGGAAACTCGAGTACAACTTCGTGGAACCACGCTGCTGCAAACACTCACGCCAGCGGCAGTACAGGGGTCGAGGACGAGGAAGATAAGCGACCGTTTCACAAAATCATCCTGATCTGTGGGCCGCCTGGAGCTGGTAAAACAACGTTGGCAAACATTGTTGCGCACCACGCTGGCTATAATCCTCTCGAAGTAAATGCAAGTGATGACCGAACAGCATCTGTATTGCGCAACAAGATTATCAGTGCTATGGAAATGCAATCAATTTGGGGCGAGTGTAAGCCTAATTGCATCATCCTTGACGAAATTGATGGTGCCATGAACGGCAGCGATGGCAAATCGGCCATTGAGGTGATTCAAGAGATTGTGAATGCTCCTCTAGCGAAGAAGAAAACAGGAGCAAAGATGTTAGCTAAAAATCGTCATCCGCTGACCCGTCCACTCATCTGTGTCTGCAATGACCTGTACGCTTCTGTGTTACGTCCACTGCGTCGGATAGCTAAGATTTTCACACTGGATGCACCACATCCGCAACGTCTCGTTACACGTCTGAAGCACATTTGTCGTCACGAGGGGATCAAAGCTTCTACAGGCGCGCTAGCAAATCTGTGCTCTAGCGCTGGCAACGATATCCGCTTTTGCTTGAATACGCTGCAATTCCAAAGTACTCAGTCGCGCGAAGCTGCGGCAAATAAATCGGCTCCAGTCGTGGCTTTCAGCTGTAGCCTTCTTGCGCAAAAAGATCATGCTCATGGCATGTTTGAGGCACTGAATCTTGTGTTTTACGAAGCGCGCTCAACATCAGCCAAAGGACAGATCCCTGCTATTGAGAAGATTATTGCAGCCGTGTCGTCGCTGGGCAATTCTTCCTTATTACTTAACGGTCTGGACGAGAACGTCCCAAAGATGATATTTAACGACCCCACCATGAGTAAAATATGCGACGTGTTCGAGTGGCTGGGTCTCGCAGACGAGTACGAGAACCGCGCCCATTCAGAGCAGCAACACGTGTTTCAAGCATATATTCCATTTGCTGCCATCGCGACACACGCGTCTTGCTGCACAAGCTCTAGGCGTCGTGTGGAGTATCCTCGAGCCCAATTCGAGGCTAAAAAGCGAAGCGATCATGCTGAGAATATACTTGGGGCACTAGTAGAAGGAGCACTGTTGCAACCAATTCTGCGATTGAGCCACGACGATCTCGTCGTTGATCTTGTACCATGGCTGCTTGCAATATTATCGCCTGGTCTTCGCCGCACCAATCCGTCGCTACAAACGAAGGAGGAAAAGGTCATGACCCATCGACTCATCCAGCTAATGACGTCATTGGGGCTGTCATTCCAGCACAAGTACTTACCCGATGGTAGTGAGGACTACGCACTTGAACCGTACGTGTTGGTGGTTCCTATTTGTAAAGCTTTGCGTCACCTCTCATGATTATACCTGATTGCTTTGTACAGACCACTGAACGAACTCGTGGAGTTCCGAAGCGATGAGACCAATGCAGCGTATCGATTCGTGCTTCCATTGCCTGTACGGAAGATGATTGCTCGAGAAGTGAACCTGGAGCAGATGCGTCGGAATGAAAGCACGGCTTCGACGAGGCGACATGGCAACAGCAATTCGGTTAGCAAGATGACTCACGTACCGAGCGAAGCCACTATCGAAGAGAAGGCTGCCAAAATCACCTACGCTTTGCCGGAACTCAGTGGTACGTTATCCCGTCTGCTTGGTCACAGCGCAAATCTGTACTTCTCACACTTGACTCGGTCCTGGTGTGCTAAACAACAGATATAGAGCAGGCGAAGAAAGACGAGGCTTTGCGCAAGCGAAATCCTTTTGCGTTCGCACATCGTGAAGCTAAACGCAAGCGCGATGAGGAGTCGGATGCAAAACTGAAGCGACAGCACACCGCCGCTGCTCATGTGCATTCCATGGTGCGCTACAAGTACAACGAAGGCTACACGTGCGGCATCAAGACAACAGTGTACGTTCGAGATTTACTATAACTGCACGGACGGACCAACCAATCACCCGACTGACGAATGGACCAAGTATTGCAATGCGAGAAACCACGCACGTAAATACCCGTGGATGTATTGTCTCCTCTCCGTGAGTCGGCACCAACACCAGGTGCAAAGGCGCTACTTCTTGGCTGCTTTCTTCTTCTTCTTCGAATGCGTTTTCTTGTTGCCACCTTGATTCCCAGGTGCCGGCGTCTCTGCAAGCTGCGACGGAGAAGAGAGCAACGCTGTCGTAGGTGCTGGCAGTGCCTTCATAGCGCCCAGAACCTCTTGCATGACAAACCGTAGCAGTCGCGTCAGTCGGGACAAGTTGGTCATGTCCGACGTGACATACTTGACCGCCTCGTTTCGTTTTGCAGCATTCAAAGGCGACGATGACGTAGATTTCGTATGCTGGTGCGACACGCGTGCTGTCACCTTGACGTTCCTAGTGGCCATCACGCGCGTCTTGAAGAAAAAACGCGAGTGCAGTGGATCTCTCACAAACGCGAGCTTGGTCTGCTCTTCGAAGCGCTCCCAGACCACATTACCACTACTCGCCATGGTGGATTGGTCGACTGAAGAGCTCACTTGATCGGGAGAATAACGACTTGTGATTGGCGGTTTGGTTTTGGCTTGTGCAGGTGACTAGGAGTGTAGCCATTGTTGCAATGCTCGACGATTGGTCGTGCAGCGTGTCGTGCTGACTGTATGGATACAGTTGTCACGCGTGACGAAATGATTATGCTCAGGGAAGTTTGTGCGAACTGATCCATTGACTCGAGATGACAATCGAGTTACCAATCAGGATTACGATTGGACAGGTGTAGCAAAGCTGTAGATGTTGACCGGAACGTGTGAATACGACGGTGTTGATGGTGCCCACGATTTGTTACGACGCGCAAGACACGAGTCAATTTGGTTCCTGACACATTGACGATGTACCTGCTGAGCTTCCGTAGTGATTCTGATGCGAACATGCAGCCAGTCGTGTGTGCGCGTGAAGTACACTTGCAAGAGCAAAGAAAACATGTGAGTTAGTGTTGTGAGTGTTGGCGCCATCTCAACGTCGCATGCACTGAAGGAGCATTGCATATCTTGTATTTTTATGACAGCACGCTTCGATGTCTATGAAGCCTGCTCTCTTTGGGCCGTCAAGTGATGATTTGAGAATATATCGCCAAGGTGCTTCATCTTTGGGGTGAATGATAAGAATGGAGGGCAGTTGATCTGGTTGACTGTCAATACGGTTTTAGCTCGCCATGTAATGTGTTCATCCCTTCGAAAGCGAAGATCGTAATGTGTCGTGCAACTCGCTTCGTCATTTTTATGAGTAGCAGTTGCTAGGCACAGATATGCGTACAGAA
Organism: Peronospora matthiolae; assembly: GCA_921007115.2. NCBI lineage: Eukaryota > Oomycota > Peronosporomycetes > Peronosporales > Peronosporaceae > Peronospora > Peronospora matthiolae. Next base: position 422,777 of record CAKLBY020000166.1, read on the forward strand.
ATGTGTGAAAGCCTAAATACATAGCGTTACTTTTGAAACACATCACGCACAATTGCAGTACGACAAAGGATGTGCTTGTTAAAGCAAAGGCAAGTAAGCAAGATTAACAACTCATGATGGTAAGCGAACTCCAAACATAGGCGATTCGATAGCCGCAGCGCAGCGATCTGACGCACAAGTTCTTATATGCAAGCACGTATTCGATACGACAAACAGAATACGAGAAGGTGAGCTGCAAGTAGATTAAATATGTGGTTGGCATTCAGCATGTCGGTCTTAATGGAGAAGAAATGGCTATAAAGGAGGGCTTCCAGCACGATAAATCTCGGAAGTCGGGGTACTGGTCAACTGCACCTGTGTAATTAGTCCAGAATTACGCAAAATACGCTCAATGTGCAGACAACTCAATAGAGAATACAGTTAAATAGTATTGCTGATCATCATTAACAACTGGACAATAAGCAGAATTGGCAAGAAGAAAGAGGGCGTTCCAAGAATGACAGTTGGCAAATACGATTCTCGCTGTAAACACCGAAACAGAATTTGGCCACATATGACGATTCAAGCAAAGGCAAAAACGGGAAAGCGCTGGGAGTAAGACTACACAGTTGCGGCTGCCTCGAACATAGTGCACCTAGAAAGGAACTGGATATCCAAGATGTTAAAAAAAAACTACTGAGCAGTGTTCGCATAACTCACTTTGTGGGTATAATGCAATCGCGTAACATTTTTATTGCGGGCACCGCCAACAAGGCGGCAGTATGAATATCTGGGAAGTAGGCATCAGCAATCCCGGACTGTAGCAAGCAAACGAACCGGCATGTCGGCACGAAAATACAAAGAGCACCTACTGTTGTGCATTTGAGCTGTCGTACCGGAGTGTAATGGTCAGACACTACTAGTAAGAGCCTTCATTCAGGGCAACAACCTCCTAACAATTACCGGAATCGCGCAAGAGTATCCATCGATGCGAACTAGGCTAAGGGTATGTATCAGTGATTCTGCAACGATTAAAAAGTGGTGGACACTTCTGTCTTGCTCGACTGTTCCTACGTTACAAGAATTGTGAAGCTGCAGTCGTAGCACCTAAGGCAATCCTACAAGCGTTGTCCTGCTCAACGTCCAGCGGTCACCAATGAGTTAGTTATCGACTCTGAAATAAGCGACAAGCTCAGCACAGGTGACTTAGTGAGCTATTCAGACGATAGTCGGACAAACACAAGGCAACAATCCCATAACCAACCTACCCACCGAATTAACCAGCAACTCTCCGTCTCTCCTCTCTTTAAACTGAATAACTTTCTGTCCGTTGGTTTTCCCCGTCTTCCCAGACTCCATACTCGAACTCGTAACCGGACACTCCTTCTTTTCCGGATCCTTCCCTTCATCCAATCATCGCGCGTCCTGAGGTTCTATCTTCGCCAATCGTCGCGTCCCGACCTTTTCTACCAAGAAACGCCCCCCCTCCTCCTCCTCCTCCTCTCCCCAGTCCGCTCACTTGTGAAATCTCCACCTAGTGAGCAAGAGCTCTTTGTGGTCTTTTCGAGCACAGAGTGTTGGTCAGTGCAACCACCCACTCGGCCGCGTTCTACCGCCCCCATCTTACCGTCTACCCTAGACGTCCCCCCTCCCTACTCTCTATCAATCCGCCTTCGCCGTAAACCCACGCACCCGTGCTTCCGCCATGTCGTCCACCCAATTCTCGTACTCGAGCGCCCGTCTGCGTCGCGTCAAGTACCTCCAGTTCGGCGTCTTTAGCCCCGAAGAGATCCGCGCCATGTCCGTGACGAAACAGACGAAAGTCAACGACCGCCTCATTCCCGACGGCATCTCCCGCCCAGAAACGTACTTAAACGGACACCCTGTCATCGGCGGGATAGGGGACCCCCGCATGGGCACGTGCGACTTTCGCGCACGCTGTAAAACCTGCGACTGTACGTTGTTGTCGATGTACTGAGATTAGGAGAAATTCTGCTGACGCGCTTTGTATTTTGTGTCCGTCTCTCTCTCTCTCTTTGTCTTGTTCTTGGTATAGGCACGTACAGTGGCAGTGGTGGCAAGGTGAATGACTGTCCAGGCCACTTTGGGCACATTGAGCTGGCCCGTCCCATGTTCCACATGGGGTTTATGAAGGAAGTGCTAAAGATCTTGCGTTCAGTGTGTTTTCACTGCTCTAAAGTACTGAGCGATGAGCGTGATCATCGTTTTCGGTCTGCTATGAAGATCAAGAACGGCAAACGTCGACTGAAGGCCGTGTACGAGATCTGCAGTAACAAGAGTATGTGTGAGTACGGTGAGGAGGCAGATATGGAGAAAATGCGTGAGGATTTGAATATTGGTCTACAAGGCGGACTGGACGATAAGTCCAAGCCAAAAGAGGGTGGCCACGGAGGTTGTGGCGGTCTTCAGCCAAAATATCGCAAACAGGGCATTAAGCTACTGGTAGAGTTTCCCGAACAGATGGAAGATGTACCTGGATCTGGAGATCGCAAGCAGAACCTGCCTGCGGCAAAGGTGATGTCGATTTTCAAGAACATTTCAGACCACGACTGTTATGCACTTGGGTTAGACCCGCGTTGGGCTCGTCCAGACTGGCTCATCATGACGCTCATGCCGGTGCCGCCGCCTCACGTCCGCCCTTCCGTGGCTATTGACGGCATGGCGCGTGGTGAAGATGATCTTACCCACAATCTGGCTTCGATAGTTAAGGCGAACTTGGCTCTGCTGAATTGCGTGCGCAAAGGTGAGCCATCGCACATTATTGAGCAGTTTGAGCAACTGTTGCAGTTCCATCTGGCAACGTTTCTTAACAACGAGCAGCCTGGACTTCCACAAGCCCAACAGCGGTCCGGCAAACCCCTGAAAACGTTGCGGCAACGCCTGCGTGGCAAAGAGGGTCGTATCCGTGGAAACTTGATGGGTAAGCGTGTGGACTTTTCGGCGCGTACGGTTATCACCGCTGACCCGAACATTGCTATCGATCAAGTCGGCGTTCCACGGTCGATTGCAATGAACTTGACTGTACCCGAACGAGTGACGCCGTTTAACATGAACTACATGCACCAACTGATTGCCAATGGTCCGCTGGAGCATCCAGGAGCAAAGTACATCATTCGTGAGGACGGTAATCGTATCGATTTGCGATACATAAAGAACAAGTCGGATCTCGCGCTGAAGTGCGGTTGGATCGTGGAGCGTCATCTTCGTGACGATGATCTCGTGCTTTTCAATCGTCAGCCTTCTTTGCACAAGATGTCGATCATGTCGCACCGCGTGAAGGTGTTCGACTGGTCGACGTTTCGTTTAAACCTTTCCGTGACGTCGCCTTACAACGCCGATTTTGACGGTGATGAGATGAATTTACACGTGCCTCAGTCAATGACTGCACGTGCTGATGCGCAAGAGTTGATGATGGTGCACAAGGTGATCATCACACCGCAGGGTAATCGTCCGGTTATGGGTATTGTACAAGATTCATTGCTGGGTGCGCAGAAGTTTACTAAGCGAGATATTTTTGTGAGCAAAGACTGGGTAATGAACATGCTGATGTGGGTGTCAAACTGGGACGGCAAGGTACCGACACCAGCGATTCTGGTTCCGAAGAAGGGAGAGCTGGGCAAGTACACTCCAATCTGGACAGGCAAGCAGCTGTTTTCTACAATCATCCCGGCGGTTAACTTTACCGGGTTTTCATCTACACATAAAAGCAGTGAGAAGTTTTCGGACTTGTCTCCTATCGATTCTCGCGTAATCATTCAACAGGGTGAGCTGTTAGCTGGTATCGTTGACAAGAAGATTATCGGTTCATCAGCAGGTGGTTTGATTCACATCACGATGCTCGAGAAGGGTCCTGAAGAAACGAAGCGCCTTCTTGGTGCCATTCAGCAACTTGTAAACTGCTGGCTGGCCGGTCGTAGTTTCACTGTCGGCGTGAGCGATACGATTGCTGATGTATCTACTCTTAAGACTATTGTCGATATCATTACGCAAGCCAAAGTGCAAGTGCACGATTTGGTAGTACGTGGACAAAAGGGAAAACTGGAGACGCAGCCTGGACGAACAATGGTCGAGTCATTTGAAGGTCTGGTGAACATCGTGTTGAACACTGCTCGTGACCAGGCCGGTCGCGAAGCACAGGGTAGTCTCGACGAGACGAACAACATTAAGGCTACGGTGACGTCCGGTTCGAAAGGTTCTTTCATCAACATTTCTCAGATTATTGCCTGTGTGGGTCAGCAAAATGTCGAGGGAAAGCGCATACCGTACGGTTTCAATCATCGCACGCTGCCGCACTATGGGAAAGATGATTTAGGACCTGAGAGTCGTGGCTTCGTGGAGAATTCCTACTTGAAGGGTTTGACACCACAGGAGTTCTTTTTCCACGCCATGGGTGGTCGCGAAGGTTTGATTGATACTGCTGTGAAGACTGCCGAGACCGGCTACATTCAGCGACGACTTGTAAAGGCAATGGAGTCGGTGATGACGAGATACGATGGTACAGTCCGTAATGCACAAGGCGAAATTATCCAGTTCCTGTACGGCGAGGACGGCATGGATGCCGTGTGGGTCGAGAAGCAAAGGTTTGAGTCGCACAAGTTGAACAAAGTTCAGTTTGAGAAGAAGTACGCCTTTGATCCGTCTGACGAGAACCTGGGCTGTATGCCAAACTGCCCTGATCAGCTGTACCTCGAACCTGACATTATCAAGGACATCCGGACCAATCAGCGAACACAACAACTTTTGAGAGAAGAGCAGGTGCAGCTACAGAAGGACCGCGTGAACCTTCGCGTCATTTTGGCAAGTCGTGGGCAGGGACAAGAGTCGGATAACGCCGCTCAGATTCCTGTGAACATCCGACGTCTTGTGGAAAATGCACAGCAGCTGTTCAGCATCGACGTTCGTAAGCCGTCTAGCCTTCACCCGTCCCGTATTATCGAGGGTGTGAAGGACTTGTGCAAAAAGATTATAGTTGTGCAGGGCGAGGATCAGCTGAGTGTTGAGGCCCAGGAGAACGCAACGCTATTCTTCCAGATCTTGTTGCGGTCAACCCTGGCGTCGAAATGCGTTACGCTTGAGCACCACCTCACAGAGACGGCGTTCGAGTGGCTCATGGGTGAGATCGAATCCAAATTTACGAGTGCGTTGGTATCTGCTGGAGAGATGGCTGGTGTTGTCGGTGCACAGTCTATTGGAGAGCCGGCAACGCAGATGACTCTGAACACGTTCCACTACGCCGGTGTGTCTGCTAAGAATGTGACGCTTGGTGTGCCCCGCTTGAAAGAAATTATGAATATTGCAAAGGTTGTGCGGACTCCATCGCTTCGCATCTTTCTGACACCAGATTGCGCACACGATGCAGACAAGGCTAAGTTTATTCAGTCGCAATTAGAATACACGACCTTGGCCGATGTGACAGCGAACACTTCCATTTACTACGATCCAGACCCGATGAATACGGTGGTCGAGGAGGACCAGGAGTTCGTGGCTTCGTATTACGAGATGCCTGACGAGGACACCCCGATCGCTCGCTCTCCCTGGCTTTTGCGTATCGAGTTGAACCCAAAGATGATGGCTGACAAGAAGTTGACGATGAGCGAAATTGCTTCCCAAGTAGAATCCGAATACGGTCAAGATCTTTCGTGTATTTTTACTGACGACAACGCTGATCGTTTGGTGCTGCGCATCCGCATTATGAGCGATGAAGAGGAGAAGCTACAACGGTCAGGCGAGACTGCCGTTGGACAGGAAGACGACACGTTTCTGAAGCGCGTGGAGCACAACATGCTTACACAGATGAAGTTGCGTGGTATTGAGGGTGTGAGAAAGGTATACATTCGTGAAGGACCGTCAACACATTGGTTCGACGATGTTGGTTTCAAGATGATGAATGAGTGGATGCTGGATACGGATGGTACGAACCTTCTTGATGTTATGTGCTACCCACAGGTCGACTCGACCCGGACAATTTCGAATGATATTGTAGAAATCATTCAGGTGCTGGGCATTGAGGCTGTTCGCCGAGCACTGTTGAACGAGATTCGTCAGGTGATTTCTTTCGATGGCGCGTATGTCAATTACCGGCATTTGGCGTGTCTATGTGATGTGATGACCTTCCGTGGCCACCTTATGGCTATCACTCGTCACGGCATTAACCGTGATGATTCTGGTCCGTTGGTCCGCTGTTCGTTTGAGGAGACGGTGGAAATTCTAATGGATGCCGCGATGTTTTCTGAGGGGGACCCGTTGACGGGTGTATCGGAGAACGTGATGCTCGGACAGTTGGCTCCACTCGGTACGGGTGTCATGGATTTGGTGCTCGACGCGAAGAAGCTTGCGAATGCGATTGAGTACGAGGCGTCAGAGATCCAGCAGGTGATGCAAGGACTCGACAACGAATGGAGAAGCCCCTGACCAGAGTTTGGGCACACCTATGGCGACCCCGTTCGCATCGACACCCGGTTTTTCTGCATCATCCCCATTCAGTCCTGGTGGCGGCTCTTTTTCGCCAGCGGCTGGTGCTTTTTCACCCATGGCAAGCCCGGCATCTCCTGGTTTTATGGTGGGCTCACCTGCACACAGTCCTGCGTCCCCGTTGAACCCGGCGTCGCCTGCTTACAGCCCGATGTCTCCAGCGTACAGCCCGACTTCTCCAGCGTACAGCCCCACATCGCCAGCGTACAGCCCGACATCTCCTGCGTACTCACCGACGTCCCCAGCGTACAGTCCGACGTCGCCAGCATATTCACCGACCTCACCGGCGTACAGCCCTACGTCCCCGGCGTACAGTCCGACGTCTCCTGCTTATAGTCCGACGTCTCCCGCCTACAGTCCGACATCCCCGGCGTACTCACCGACGTCTCCTGCTTACAGCCCGACATCGCCTGCGTACTCGCCAACGTCGCCTGCTTATAGCCCGACGTCGCCTGCGTACAGTCCGACTTCACCTGCGTACAGTCCGACGTCTCCTGCGTACAGCCCCACGTCGCCTGCGTACAGCCCGACTTCTCCTGCATACAGTCCGACCAGCCCGGCTTACAGTCCCACCTCGCCGGCTTACACTCCCGCGTATTCGCCTACGTCTCCAGCGTACAGTCCGACATCACCGGCCTACTCACCGACATCGCCTGCGTATTCGCCAACGTCGCCAGCTTACTCGCCGACATCACCGGCGTACAGTCCGACGTCACCTGCTTATTCGCCGACATCTCCCGCGTACAGCCCGACGTCGCCTAGCTACAGTCCAGCGTCTCCTGAGTACAATCCGATGGAAGGCTACAACCCGACTGCTAGTGGCTACAGCCCGACCGATGCCGATGAGAAGAGGGATGGAGGTGATGCGTAGTGACCATGTCGAGTGCTCATGTCCAGCAAACAAGCAAGGAAGATATTACAGAAAAGCTGGGAGAAATGAGTGAGTTGTAGGTTTCAATTAGAAGGCGGCGAACTCATGAACACGCGTCTGTCTACTTTTGTGTGATGCAGGTGTACGTGTATTGACGATAACGATATTCCAACAAAGAGCATTGATATTTCTGATGTCGTGGCTCCCTCACACTTGGCAACGGTGGATGCCGAGCGGCATACACAAGTCTCTTCGCGTGCCTGGTTTGCACACGTTCGATCACTATTCAGTGACCGCGATGAGGGCCATGAGTCCAATTCCAGCACACATGGCAGCCCCCTCTTTGAGCGACTGAGCGAGTGAGCAGTCTGACAATAGTTCCGGCATGACGCTAGCACACGCGATGTAAGTGAAGCCGCCCGCCGTAAACGGAGAGATCCACGCCGAGCTAGAATCGCCAGCACCTTCCACCAACAAACCAACGACCGTACCAATCATGGCTCCAACGGCAGTCAGTAGCTGCGTGGCCATCGCTTCACGTCGCGTGAAGCCCGACTGGATAAGGATGGCAAAGTCGCCAATCTCATGTGGCAGTTCGTGTAACAGCATCGCCACTGTTGTCGTCCAGCCATTACCGCGGACAAATGTCGCGCCAATCGCCAATCCATCCGTGAAATTATGCGAGAAATCTGCCGCCAAATTCAGATAAGCAGCAGCGGCAACCGGCTTCTTCTCCAGCTCCGGTACAACCACCGTTTCGTCATCCGGCGTGTCCGAATCATCCTTTCCTTCCTTGAACTGCGAGCGCTTTCGCGCCGTAGTAGTCTTCCCCGACAATGCACATCCATCTTGAACAGACGCAGAAGAATGAGCGTGTCCGTGCGAGTGTCCGCCACCCCCACTGCTCTGTGCTCGTACAAACTTCTCCAGCATCAGGAAGCTCAGTATCCCAGCAAGCGTCCACAACCACACGTACAAATCAGCCACCGAATGGGGATGACCATGACCTTCATGACCATGGTTATGACCGTGGTCATGGTTATGGTCATGGTTATGTTTATGGTCATGGGTACTCCCATCTGTATTAGGAAGAGAGTGGGGGAGCAGATGAAGCAGCGCGTCGCCCAGCAATCCACCGGCTGCAAAGCTCAGAAACACGCGCAGTAGCGGCTGTTGCTTGTCGTGGCTCCCCATACCCAGCGGCACTGCCAGCAGCACGAGCACCGGAGCTGTTCCCACAAGTGCCGTGGCCAGCAGCGCTTGGCTCCACACTCCGATCGAGAATCTTCCAGGTGTTTCATGCTTGATATTAGGTTCGTGGTCATGGTCATGGTCGTGATTGGCAGTACTGGGCACGTGTCTATAGCGCTCGCTGGTCAAGACCGCAGGCGTCACTGGCAGCTCCTCATCTTCAGCGGTCGAGAGGAGCGATAGGCTCAGAATAGCGACGCAGAGCAGCAGCACGTGGGGGCGACGTGGCCACTCGCTCATCTTCGAGGAAGTGCGGACGACCCTGCTGTTGGATTGGATGGAATTAGCGTCTGTTTCAGCCAATCACAATCGAATGTGACAAGAGGTCGGCGTATTGCAATTATGACAATAGCAGAGAGCACATGGGGCGAGGAGTGATGGCAAGCCGTGTGCTGTTTGTCGTCAATGTCGCCCTGAGTGTTCTTATGGACTCAAGTTTTACTGCGAGTTCTGTCTGCATCGCTACTGTCTAGAGGTCATTGTTGATTTTGGCACTTTTCATTGAGCGGTGCTGTACGCATTGCTGGGAATCGTTCCGTACCGCTTCTTTCTTTGTGCAATATCATCGTAGCGGCTCTGTCCAACAACTAGACACAAGTGCAGACAAACGTGCCGATTCGCTGAGTGATATCCTCTTGTCGCCTCATGGCGTATCTAAGATGCGTGTCTCTTGCAGGCGTGACCAGTCTGACACAGGCTTTGTTGCATGCATATGCGATATCTCAAACAAGTCGAACTATCCTTCAGCTCGTTGTCCGTTTGACTCGATTTAGATCACCTGTGTGAGGCAAAGGAATGGCGTCTCCTCGGGAGCAAGCCCCTGATCGACGTTGAGAAGACGTTCTTTACCGGTGGTGTATGCAACACGTCTGCGCACAATATCGATCGAATGCTCCATCATGATGGACCAGTATCATGATATTGAGAACTTTACGAGCAGTCGCAGGTGTTGCAGTGGGAGGATCTCTCTGTGCAGAGCTCTGAACTTTCATTACTTCCCTCCTGCTTTTCGGGAAGCACATCTCGAGATATCGCGAAACTGTTGCAATCGAGACTTCCAGTTTCTTTGCGTCCAGAGCATGTTGAGGACCGACGGCGTAGAAACATGACAGCCGCCATTGCCAGGGAATCCAGGACGAGAGAAAAATGTCGATCTGGCTGGATCTTGCCGTAAAAGACTCCGTCTTAGAGCTAGAGTCTCAACGCCGCTTGTCAATACATGCTCAACTAATTTGTCACCCCGGAGCTCAACTTTCACATCAAGCGCCAGCTCACCACAAAGCACAGATGCACGTGCTAATCGCGAGCCCAAAGGGTGAAGCTATTAGGGAGTGTGCGCAAAGTTGAATGCCGAGCTTCTAAATCGTACGTATCTGTCTGTGTGTGTCTGTGAATAACACAGTTAGGTGTAGCTTGCACGTATGAAGTGCGAGCTTCAGACTCCTCCTTCAGAGACTGCTGCTGTTGTATAGTATCTTTCAACTTGATTCAGGTCGATCAACTGGATTACTGATACCAAAGGGCGAGCTCCAGAGCTTGCTCGTCTACCTTATTCATACACGACGACTGCGTCTTAGCTTCCTTTTATAGGGATAGTACGGGTCGTCTATCGCACACCTCGATCAGTTTCGAAGGAGCTGTTCCTTCACAAGAATTGCATACCTGTAGATACCTGCTTCTGCAGTAGAAAGCGTCGCTCCACTGAGATTAGAGATATTGCTACCCGGGTCCCCTACCTACAGTCCACCATCTCATCATGTGCCATTGAATCCACCTCCGTCGGCATTTACCAGTCAAGTCCAAATGGCTGGCCATTACGAGATGATGAAGTCGAAAGAGCGCCACTGCACGAGCTCCACCAGTCATTGTCCCATTCATTGTCAAGCGCAGCGATCGCATTTCGCACCCGAAAGATCCGGTTCACTCGACTTCACTCACCTGCAGTGGCGATGGCCGGTCCAGACTCAACTAGTCTGCATGTCAGTGGTATTACCACAGTGCCCATCTCGGTCTGCATCCCGACACTTCAGCGACGACGACGACGACGACAGCTGTCTGCTGCTCCCTCACATCAGGTCTCGAGCGAGCACTGCCCGGTCGAATGAGCTCATCATTTCTTGATTAGCCGCAGGAGCGCCAGGAGCGTGACGAGATACACGCACACTCTCTAGCACTCCGCCCTACTTTACGGGTTCAACTCTGCCTCTGCCATCATGATGTCACTGCTCGCCCAACCGCTGTCGCCTCGGACCAGTAGTACCCTCCTCTACGATGTCTATGACAGCGTCGTCGGCACGTCGCAGACTTCATCGACGTCAACAACCGTCAAGGATCGACCTTTTGTGTGCGACGAACCTGGCTGCGGCCGTCGGTTCAACCGCAAGTTCACGCTCAGTGAGCACATGAAGACCCACACGGGCGAAAAGCCCTACGTGTGTCCACTGCCCGAGTGCAGTCGACGCTTTAGCACGTCGGGGAACCTGTCGCGGCACAAGCGTCTACATGCGTCTCTCAAGCCTTTCGAGTGCGACATCAATGGCTGCCAGCGCTCGTTTCCAAACCAGGAGAAACTCGAGCACCATATGAAGATCCACACGGGACGACTGACGCACATGTGCAGTGCATTGGGCTGTACCAAGACGTTTAGTACGGCTGGGAACCTCACGCGTCACGTGAAAACCCGTCACCCCGAGCTCGTTCGACAACCTTCTTCCTCGCTGCCCCGCCACCCTCGTCCCGCGTATCACCATCGCCCCGTGGCGCATCACATTCGGATCCCTTCGCCTCATCTGACGACGACCATTGAGCTTTCGAAAAGACTCGGGGCTTCGATCCCTCCCGTCTATTCACCCGACTCGGTCGAGTTGTCGTCGTTCCACGACGAGATGGCGGCGTTTCACACGACGGATGGACCGCCGTTCGAGGTTTTGATGGCGAGGCCGCGGGAGACGGACCCGAGGATGGTCGCATTGGATCCGACCGTGGGGGACGTCAACCGCTGTAGTATGAGCGTACTGGACGAGCTGATTGAGTTCGAACTCACGAAGAATGTCTGAGAGAAGTGGCCGTGTGTAGTAGATCTCTAGTTAAGTAAAAATTGTGCTCACCGTGGCGCATTCATTGTCACTTCTCTTTGGATCGGCGATCGACCTCATCTCTTGTTCGTCATGCTGCTCGCTACTAATGCTGTCTCCTGACCAGCTGGGTTGACTGAACAGTATAGTGACACGGAAGGCTCTAGCAACTCTAACGTCATGGATCGCAAGAGCTGATGTGGGACAGATCCAACTAAGCGGCCAGTCCCGTTTCAACCACGTTGCTGCATTCGCCCTCTGCTTTATCACCGTGAAGCAGAAACACCGTCGGTATTGCACCGATGTCATTGAGATCGATTTTACATTACTGGAACCTGCAGGGCGTGATGTTCCAAGGTGCATTAGCGTTTGAGCTGACAAGCTCTTTCTGCGTACAGCCTGATGTGATCCCGCTCTTTTCCTTGACTTCAAGCTGCTTCTGGAGCTGGCAGGTTTCGTCGTGGTGACTTTCTTCAACGCTTACGGCGCAGTTGACGTAGCTGTGGGATACGACCGAGTCGGATGTTTTAGATCATCTGGTCATGACCACAACATCTGCAGCAGGAGCTCCTGGCTCTAGACATTACACAAGTGAAGTGATACAGTCCCTTCTCTCTCGACGACTGGCTGAACATAAACAATGACATGGAGTCCGTCGACACTAATTGTCTCAGACCTGTCCGTGTAGGAAGCTCAAGCGCTAGGTGACCGACAGAATAGGCACATGCATAACACACCTTTGAGTTGATCTCGCCCACAGTAACTACACACGCGTCCTGCGTGGTGTCAGACGAGGTGGTTGCTACGAAATAAAGCGTCTGCAAAGTCATAGGGTGTTGGGATAACAAGCAGAGAGGCTACGCAGTACGCCTTTCCGGCAAATGTAGCGAGCTACTTGCAGGAACGCCGTGGGTGTGTTAATCAAGGAGCGGACGTGGTTTTGTCGGACCGAATCTCGCGCTCGCATTGATAGAGTCGGATTGCCATTTAAGCCCGATGCCAAGATTGTAGGTGCTTGCAGCGCTGATGCGGTAGCTGGCCAAATAAAAGATGGTGGGGTAAAATGCGAGCATGCGCACGTAAGTTCGATGTGGATAAGTAAAATGAGTCTACACGGAGTGTACTATTGCCATTGTTGCAGTCTATGGTGTAGTCATTTGACAAGGATGCCGTGAAACGGCTGGCGTGCGCACCGTTTTACAACCCACGACAGAGTTGCTACATTATTGTGACGTGTGCTTTCGATGGACTGTGCTGTGTTACATCCTACAAAGTGCTCTGTGAACGCTTTCGCCCTATTACTTGATACCCCCAACAAGTAAAGATGCTCAATCGCATCTAATGAATTTGCACCCAGGATCTAGTGTAGCATCTAGAAGAAACAGGGTAAATTCACCCATTCAGCAGTATTTTGTGCATCTCTCGACGATAGGTGGTCCCTTTGTTCTTGTCGCTGGGTATGAATTTTATGTATGCACAGCCACCGACCTATCTCCGCTCAACTGCCAGATGTCCAATTATCAAGTCTGGATAATGGTCTTCCACTACGAATGAGTCGATAAAGCCACTCTAAGCAATTGTGACGAATTACAATCCCGTAATCGTTTATCTACTGTGTCGTGAGTACTTGTTTTGCGCTTGTAACTGTTGATGTGTCTTCATGATTCGATCCTTTCTTTTTACCATTGTTGATAGCTGGTCATCTCGATTGGTATACGCTACGGTGACGACCCTGTCATCATATCATGCGACTCCGATCACATGCAGTGGGTCCGAGAAGGTAGTGTAAAATGAAGACATCATTCCACGCATGGGCAGTGGAGAAGTGGACGATGTAAATGTACATGCATATAAAGAGATGGGCGATATTCTGAACGAGCTGCAATGGAGAACCAGATACCGGAAGGCAACGCCAATGATGCTAGAGACTACAATACAAGCGACGACTTTGAAAACAACAACCGGGAGAATGCATGTATGCTTGCAATCGCTAGTTGTATCCACTAAGTTCGTGTCGAATTAATGCGATTTTTTACAGCCATTAATCACCAACGTATTAACGCTGGAGGTGTGACAAGAGCAATTGCCTGATGCACTTAGCTTTTTCAAGTATCACATATACGTTGTTCCGTTGTTCCGACTACTTCATTGTTAGGCGTGAGTAAATTGCATTCTCATGCATGTGGCAGGTGGACACATTGACGGGCTAGCGATAACTAGAAGAATAAAGACACGTTTGGGGCACCATGTTTGCCAGTATGATGCTTCATCACATCTATTCGGTAATATAATTCGTAATGCTACAGAAAAATACCACAAGATAACGAAAACATAAATATGTTAAGGCGTATACTATACGTAAGGCATGACTGAATCGAGTGCCGATCGTGACTCCAGGCCAAATGTTGATCATTTGTGTCGTGTCGAATGATATAAACAAGCACGCTGAAACGACTAATCTCAATTTTCGCTTGTGACAAGGCTCTCCTCAGCAGCTTTCGCGAGGATGGCCAAGTTCTGCGGCGCCAGGGAACATTGACATTAACACGGATGCCGTACATCGTATCTTTGTATTTGACGCTGACACGTAAAGTAGCTACTCTGACGATGCACTCTTATCCATATTCTGTACCCTGATACGTATATATGCCGTGTGCATAGCTTCGTATTCTTTGGTTGGTCTGACTCCCTTCCAGCTGTCGTTCAGTCGAATCAAGTGCCAACTCAGTTTGTGGGTAGCAAAAGTGCTTGTGGGTTGCTCGAGGAATTGTCCCGTCGTCCATTACCCAGACGTATTTTTGTAAGCAGATTGTCATTTTCGACGACTCAATCGCTGTAATATCACAACAACAAGACGATATCGGAAGGAGAAGTTCCTAGGACAAGGCCGTCACTGTTTTTTGCATGCACATCTAGACTGGCTATCACTTTACTAATGCAATCGTTTGTTCGGGTCACGTAAAAAAGTTTATGGTGAGTAAAAGGATTTCCCTGTTGGACTTTTTTTCACGCAATATGCAGGTCAAAAAGATGATTCCGTCGTGGATCTTGGCGTTCGGGCTAAAACCCTGTCACTAGCAAAATTGACATCCGTCTTTTTGTGTGCTTGTTTACCATTTAACAATGCACGTAATTGATCAAAAGTTTGCTTTTGAAGGCAAACTTGAGACTCAAGTTTTGTCATTCAAAACGTACAGTATGCGCCTTGGTACCAGTTTTTATTTTCGTTTTATAAAAAAATTTCAACTTCTGCATTGCTTCTGTATTAAAAGGTACGTTTTTAGTTTTCCGCATACTTTTCACTTAGAATCGATATCTTGCCACCCCTGTAAAAGTGTGATCGAATCCACTATACACAGCGCATCATTCCCAAATGCTCTTTCAGATGCCAACTTTCAGAACGGTTTATTATGATGTGGTGAAGTCGATCTCACAAAATTGCTTGTATGAGTGTCGATCTTTCACTTTCCCAGACTTGCCGACTCACGGAGGGGGTACTCCGATCCGTGCCTTGTTGTATGACCTTGTGCTCACCTTGTGTACCTGTCGGTTGGGCTGGCTTGAGCTCTTCGTAACGGCCTTGGGAGATGTCGATCTCGCTGAGAGGTTGGGTTGAGGGTTCGCTTCCGGTGCGGAAATCTTCACACCACGAACGGGGGTTCTGCGATCCCGATCTTGGATCGCACCGATCTTGATTTGTCTTCGAGATCGGGGTCTTTGCTGTGCGGAAATCTTCACTCAGCAAATAAAAGTCCTGCGTCGATCTTGCCTTGGGATCGGTCCGATCTGGTCTTGGGATCGGCCGATCTTGCCGGAAGTGCGCAATTTGGGTAGATCGGTGTCTTGTTTCGCCAAAATGAAACGTGCCGATCTGTCCAGGGGATCGCTTCGATCCTGCTCGGTCTTGTCTTGAACGCCTTGTCCAGATCTTCTGACCACTTGAGCCGTCTCGCGATCTTGTGTCCAAAATCCTTTTCCTTTTCCGTTGTGTGCTGCTACCCTAGCAGTTGAGTTGAGTGTGAGTACTTGATCGATCCGGGCCAGATATCCCGGGATCGCTCTTCTCGATCTTGGCCAACAATCCAAGATCGGTCTTCTGTGTCCCTGTAACACGCGTGCCTTAACCCGCCGGGGAAGCCAAATCAATCTTGCCTGGAGAAGAGGGGAGGATAACGTGCGTCGTGAGCAGAAGAAGTAGAGTTCAAGTCTGTTTATTAACCAACCAAATTACTATCCAACCTACCCTTAAGCCTATTCTTAACTATAGGTCACTCTTCAAACCGATATCGCCTTGAATCTGGATCGCCCCCTTGCCACGTGTCGAAATTTCGTGCCCTGTACTCCAATGATAGCGCCAATATCCCCGATATCGTACCTAGAGAACCCAATGGACCAAAATCTCCTATATGGTACCAAATACCCATTCTTGGCACCTAAGTACCCAATATATGACCCAAAATGCCGAATGTGTCCAAATTCACTTTGCGACGTCAATTCGGACAGCTTCCACTGGCTCTTTCGGCATGAAACTTCTTGATATCACTTAGTGACCTCTATCAAGTATATTCCACATGATACAGTATCTTCATCAACCATATATTCATGATCAGTGTGGAACATGACCGATCTGTCATCCAATATCGAGATGTTGGAGGTCGATCCGGTCTAAATCGGCAATTAACACTTTTTCATCTCCTCATACGTGCTTCAATATCATCCTCCAGTGTTATCCAATCGACAACTTCATTCATACGTCTCGACATCGGTTTCCTTGACTCCCCTGAGTATGCAAAACTTCCAGATCGGTGTATAATTAACCAAAACCAGTACTCCCAATTTAGGATCGGTAAAGAGTATCACCGATCCGTATAGTGTTGCACCTTCTTTGCCGATTCACCGACCCGTACCACCTGGTCCCAGATGCACTTTGGGGAGTCACCTTGTCCCAGATGTGTCAATTCTCCAACAAACCGTTGCCACAACATGTCGATCTGCGATCTGATCTTAGCCTGCTTCAATGTACGTATACTTCTTCTTGACCTGCATTCCAATGAGCTGTATGACTTCATCCCGACGTCTAGTTCCAGATCGCCCCATAACATTCTGCAAGATGTTACACCTTCGTCGCAGAGTCATATCCCATCACCCGGTCCCAGATCCTTGTCCCAGATTGTTCCATGTAAATCGTTCCAGATCGCTCCGTCCCAGGTCTATTCATACCCATTAGTCTAACGACAGTTGGATCGGTTCGACGAGCCCGTTAAGATCATATTCCACCTCCGTATTGGATCGCCGAGTCTCATGGCCTCCTTTTCCACCAGTAGCGGCGCTTTAAAGGTGTGGCCACCGATCCTCGTACAAAATTTGAGTAGTGACTTTGCCACAACCGCCCCCTGTACTGAAGTCTTTTGTACAGCAATTGACCTCAGTACAGTCACTCATCAACTTCGTTCCAAGCACTCAAGTCCGTCTCATGGCCTCTCCGACGCATCCACCCACCTCGCTGATCTCATCAGAAGGACCCACCATGTTTCTGTCTCCGGATCGCGACCTGTCGCCCGTATCTCCCGATCTCGGAGGACACACCCCAGCGGTCCCCGATCGACCTGGGTCTCCGCGCCATCTAGGCCCAACCGGATCGCCCACAATCCCCACAGGATCGCCAGATCGACAGCCAACCAGACCCTCGTCTCCATCCCGAGACTCGCCATCTAGATCGCCGGATCGCGGGTGGTATGCTCCTATCGTCCCCGATCAACATGAGTCTCTCAGTAATCCCAGATCGGTCGGATCACTCTCGACCGCCGCGGAATTATCAGATCGTTCCTCCGAGCCATTCCCGCTTCCCACTCCTCCGGCGGCCCCAGATGCGTCCAGATCCGACATCCCGGCCGCTAATGAATCTCGTGAAAGGTCTGCTCCAGCTGTGGGCGTCACCGGCTTCGTTCCCAGAGTTTCTGCCGACGACGTTCGTCTCACGATGGCCACGATCTCGTATTTGTGGGATCGAGAGGCTACCTTCTGCAGCCAAGCCGACACCATTCATGCGCTCCAGCAGTCCTACCGAGATGCCGTCGTCCGGGGAAATCGCTTACAAGACGAGCTTGATTCGCTGTACAGATCAGCCGCTCCTTTTGTCTCCTTCGTCCAGCGTCGATATGACTGGATGCAGGGCCGCTACGTCGATGCAGTGCATTCTTTGAGTGATTGCAATCGAGCTCTGCGGACATATCGAGATCAATCGGAGGAGATTCGTCGGCTACGCACTTTGATATGTGCCAACGACGAGGCTCAGGGGAACTTGGAACGACAGGTGGATGCTTTGAGGGCTCAGCTTCACTCGCTCCAAGCCGAACTCAATTCTCTCCGACAGCAGCGTGATCAGCTGCCCATGGACAGGTCCTTCCTTCACATAGATTTTTTGCACTTGAAGGAGCAATTGGCTCTGTCTCACGAGGAGATCGCAGATGGACTGTCTTCGATCAGCGATCTCATACAACAAGTGGATGGTTTGACTCCCCTAGAGGGTCAGTTGGCACTTTCGCAGGCGGAGAACGCCAACCTACGTCGTCAGCTTGCGGAACACCTCGAGATACACGACCAGTTGCAGGTGGTGGAGCATGATCGGGATCAGGCTATAGCTGAACACCGTGCTCTCCTCGACACACTGAACAGTGCTATACTCGGATCCCGGTCGTCTGCGTTGACCGCTCGATCGAATCCTAAGAGTGCTACTCCGGCCGGATTGCCCCCTGCTCCCACTACCCCGGGATCGAGATCGCTTGCCCAGATCGAGATCGTCCGGCCCGCCTGCCAAGCGTCGGCGTATTTAACCAAGGTCACGATCCAGTGATTCTTCCACCGCCCGTGTGGCTTCCCGGCTATTGTCGTTGAACCCTTCAATACCTTTAAACAAACTTCCCGGATTGGCCCCACCCGAGCCTCCACCCAATTCTTCTTGTTCTCCGCTTTCGTCCGCGGCTTCTGGGACTGGATCGGGAAGTGAGGAGCTGACCGAGTTGGATTCTAGCTCGGATGATTTGACTCGTGCTGCATTATCCCAATCGAGATCGGCCGCTCGTCGTCAACCTAGATCGGATGCCCGATCTTCGACCCCGAACCCCTCTCCGGCCGCTCGGGTTGTTCCCGCTTCTCCCGCAGCTACTGCGTTGGCTCAACCACTGTTGCGTTCGCCTTCTCCAGACGTCTCGGAGCCTCGTTATCTTTCGTACCCATCCACTCCGGTCGCGGCTGTCCCCGTAGTCGAAATTCAAGATGATGGCGGCGTAGAAGACGTGGAGGTATCGCCGACAGGGGAGACACACAGCGAGACTGGCTCTGTTAGTCCGCCTCCGGAGTCCACTGCGCTTTCGGATCGCCATTCGTCCGATAGCGAAAACAGCATCACCCTTCCGGCACGCCAAGTGGCTAACAGAGTTTTCTCTTCCGTTGACTTCGACAATCTTCCGCCACTCCAGCAACCACGGGATCGGTGGATTCCCAACTATCTGGCGCCCTCCCGACGGGTAGCTTCCGAGATCGCTCCATGGTCCGTTTCGCGGATCGCGATGGTTTGCGTGAGGACCATGACCATTGAGCTGTTGTTTCACCACTACTCCAAACCCAGGAATTTTCTGTTTCCCTTCTACAATCATGGACGAGCTCCGCCTACGGGGACTTGGGCTTCTGGGCTGATCTCGCGGCAACACATCGAGGCTCTTTACGCTACAGCCCCTTGGGATAATATCATAGTCCCAGTGAACCCGATATCGTTCACCATGACTGGATGGTATCGTGATATGAGTCATCGGTACCTGGAGCTTGAGTCCACTCATCGACAAGCTCTGTGGGAATCTACTCATGCTTTCCCGATTCCTCCGGCTCAACGGCGATCTGAACGGTTCATGCAGACATTCTGGCGCCAACGAAAACAACGCCGTTCTCGCTTTGGAGCGCGTTGGAAGAACTTCTTGAAGATGATACTCAGCGGCATGATCGCTGGCCACTGCGATCTCGACATCTTGCTAGATCCCTTCTTCCTCCACTATCCGCGCCCACATGAAGACCGAGTTTGGTATCCAGGGTTAGGACACTCTAACGACCCAGCTGACTTGCTAGAGGCGTTGGACATGGCAGACCAAGAGGATCCTTGGCGCAACCAGTTCCGTAACGCCTATTGGGATCATCCCGGATCGCAGATCCCTCGTCTGCAGGACAAGTTCAAACCTGCTCCATCGTCTTAGTCCAAGATCGATATCCAAGCCCGATCGTCTTTCATAATCGTGTAAGTCATTCAATCATCTTCTTTTTTGGTACTTCCATTCTTTGCAACTTCCACGATCTCGATCCTCCTCGCTCCACATCATTCAGGAAGGTAATTCACTTGACTATCTCCATACTCACATACAAAAACCTCATCCACCAGCAAGTGCTACCGTCTAGCACATCTTTCAACCCCTACATCCCCATATGCTACCTCCCGCATACTTGTTCGAACTGTTAAGGTTCGTCCGACTTGCCTTCATGAGACTGCATTACGTCGAAACGGTTTCGACTCACTCGGTTCCGCTCAAACTCTTGCAAGATCGCCCCACAACTTAGATCGGCCTCGTCCACCCAACTTAGATCGTGATATCCCTTCCACTTCACCAGAAACTGCCGGTGTACTCGCCCATAACGGGTTTTTCTACCAGATTGCACGTCCAATATTGCCTCTACTTCGTATTTCCCTTCTTCAAGATCGCCATCCCAACTGTCTTCTGGCAGCAGAGCTTCATCGAAATCCAAGCGATCTGATTCCTCTATCGTAAGCTGATCCTTCGGGCGTTCAGGGAACGTCTTTACCTTTTTTAGCTTCGATATATGTACAATCGGAAATAACCGATATGGGGTTCCAGCGATCTCCAATTTTACAGCATGATCTCCACATACGTCCGCAACTCGGAATGGCCCATGCCACATGTGCGCTAGCTTCTTCGCATATCCCTCTTTAACTCGGTCCAGGTATAGCCAAACTTGCGCTCCTACTTCGATCTCGTGTGGTTCCAGATCTTCGTTGTGTCGATCCGCTCGCTCCTGGATCGCGGCTTGTAAACGATCGTTCACTGCAGATCGGGCTCGCTGGTATTGTCTTTGGATTTTGTATCTCCACCTCTTTGGATCGCGATCTCGTGTCCCCGTATTCCCCACTGGTAGCGTAGCCTCCAAAGTCGATCGCGGGTCCCACCCATGAATCAGATAAAATGGGGTATCCCCCGGATCCGATCTTGTGCAGTGTTAATGGCAAATGTGAGCCGCTCAGCATACTCATCCCAGTCTCGCTGGTCAACTTCAGCCACGTACATCTTGAGCGAATGTGTCAGGGTTTGCACCATTCGTTCGGCTGTTCCATTTGCTTGTGGCCTGTAAGCCATAGTAGCACGCTGTTTTTGTCCTACGATCCGACTGAAGGCTCGAAAGAAGTCGGACATAAATCCCGGTTCTCGATCGTGCCTGATAGCCTCGCTAGCTCCGAAGCGTCGAAACACACATTCTTCGTAATTCTCCGCTATTGTTTGTGCCGTCCGAGAGGAGCTAGCCTTTGCAATCACATATCCCGAGAAAAGGTCGACCCAAATGAGCAGTTCGGTGTTCCCCTTGATGGACTTGGGCAACGACGGTATATGATCCATGGCGATGATCTGGAATGGATAGGTTGCGTGTAGATTGCCCGGGGATTTCCCATGAATCATCGGGTTTCCTTTCCCGGTCTCACAGTCGGTACATTCGCCCACATATCGTTGAACGCTCCGATACAGTCCTCTCCAATGAAATCGCGATCTGATCCTCTGATAGGTTCGGCCAATACCCTGATGGCCTCCTTCCAGACTCGTGTGATAGTGATGCAAAAAATCCTGCTGCAACGTCTCAGGGATCACCAACCGCATCAAACCATCGCGATCTTCCGACTCTCTTTTCGCCATGGGGCAAAAAAATAGCAGATTGTTCTCATCGATCTCGTATTCCGGCGCCAGTTTGGCGCACATCTTCACTTCTACCGCATCCAAGTTTGATACATCGCCACTTAGATATGTCTTGAGATTGACAATCCAACGCTCTTCATCTTGAGCTTGGACAATTCGTTGAATCCTGATCCTCTGTACTATCTCCTCCTGTATCACTTCAGGTTCATGACGTATCCTCCTGGCTGATCTCGCGATCGCAGTTACCCGAGCTAGCTGACCATCTTGCTTGGGCTTCAACAATTCATCGAGACGGTTCAGAGTCATCAGATCTTGCCGATCCTCTTCAGCTACAACCGTTCTTCCCTTTTCGCTCTGCAATGCTGTGCTGGCTAGTCGATCTGCGCTCTGATTCCACTCTCGCTTCATATGCAGAAACTCGTGACTAGGCCATGACTGCAGCTTCTCCAACGCTTTGTGTCTCAGAAGCTGAAGGCCCGGTGCCTTGCAGTCGATCTCACCGCGCATCTGTCGAATCACCAGACTGGAATCTCCACACAGTATTACTCGCCCCCTATCCAGATCGGCGAGTAACTCAAAGCACAGTAGCAAGCCATTATACTCAGCTTCATTCACAGTCAGATCGTGAACATATCTCGATTCGGCCGCCACGATCGTCCATTCGGGTAACTTCCATATCACGGCACTGAACGACCCTCCTTTCTTTTTTATCCTAGCCGATCCATCGAAACTGGCCACCAGCAACTCCTCATCTGTTTCCACCGTTGGAGGAGGCATCGATATTTTGAGTCGACAGTCTTTTCGTGGGGAGATCGCAATCAGCATCTCTTCCACCTCTCCTCTCGGAGTGATACTCGCTGCTAACATGCCCAGGATCTCTTCCTCTCCTCTTTCACATTTCTTCACCTCCATAGTCCAATTTGACAACAAAGCAGCCCACCGTCCTAATCTCCCGTTGAGCCCTCGAGACTGCATCAACCAGGCTAACGTAGAATGTCGGGTCAGTACAGTGATCTCCCCGCGAGGCAAGCGTAGTATAGCATACATCCAACACACGAAGTAGCGCCAGCACTTCTTTTTCTACCGTTCCGTAGTTAAGCTCATTAGGCTTTAAAGTGCGGCTAGTAAACGTCACCGGATGGTACACGCCATCGTACTCCTGTATCAGGGCCGCTGAGACAGCCCACTTGCTAGCGTAGACCACGATTACGGGGGACCGATCTGGGTCGAAATGCTTGAGCATGGGAGCTGTAGCTATCTTAGCTTTTAGCATAGTGAAAGCAACCTTGGCTTCCGTCCATCGACCCTCGTTGGAGCATTCGTCTCCTGCTGCAAGCTGAGATCGGCCGATCTCGAAGAAATCCGATTCTCTTAACTCATACAACACCGCGGCATACACCGCGAAATCCTCAATGAAGCGACGGTAGTAGTTCAAGCTCCCGAGAAAGGATTGCATAGCTCGTAGCGTGCTAGGAAACGGGATGTTAACCAACGACTCTAGGTTCTTGGGCTGAGCCTCCAGACCATCCATCGACACTCGATGTCCCAAATAATCGACCTTACGGCACCCCCAAAAGCTCTTCGTGAGGCTGATAGACAGATTCCACTTATCACATGCCTCCAGCAACCGTTCTACTTTTGTGTACAAAGATCCCCATGACGTGGCTGGTATGAGAATATCGTCAATGTAAGATCGGCGTCCCAGTATAGACGGTCGTCGATCTGTCTCAGGTTCTCCATCTTTGAACACGTCGATCGGGCCATCAGAAGCTGATCTCTGGCCGATCTTGAGATATCCATACAACGCATTGTCCACCAGACGTTGGTAGATCTGGGGCGCGTTCTTAAGCCCAAAAGGCATTCGCAGCCACTCGAACAAGCCAAACGGTGTGACAAACGCTGAGATCAGTTTTGCTCGTTCAGTCATTTCGACGACCCAAAATCCACTAGCCATGTCTAGCGAACAGTACCATAGAGCTTTATCCAGATCTTCCAACAGATCGCTGATCAACGGCATGGGATAAACCATCAGACGCGTCAGCTGGTTAACTCTTCGATAATCAATGCAAAGGCGAATATCCACTCCGTTCTTCTTGATGATCACCACTATCGGAGACGCCCAAGGTGACGTGGATGGCTGAACGATTTTGGCTGCTAATAGTCCTTTGATGAGATCTGACAGCTTCTCCCGATATTTGGGTGCGACCGGACGCACTCTTTGCGCTATCGGTGCTGCCCCACCGACATCAATATCACAGATCGCGCCTCGTGCTGCTGGTGGTAGAGCATTACCTTTACCCATGAGGAGGTGACGGCTCTTCCAGATCAGCGATCTGAGCCGTTGTTGATCTGTGGTGAGAGGCACATCGGGATCACCGATCTGAATGTCCTCAATCGTAACTTCTTCCGTAGTCGCCGACATCTCTGGTAGCACGGCCATATGCTGCTCGATATCTTCCGCAAACAAATCTCCGCTCTCGTGGTGATAAACTGGTATTTCTGCAATCTCGACGTCTTCAGTATTTAGCATTATTTCTTCTTTAGGCTCCTTCGTCTCTTCCGGCTGGCCCAATTTCAACAGTCGGTCAGTCGGCTCAGCCTTCGGTAGAGACGATCTGTCACGTAGCCCTTCTTGACCGGTGTCGCGGTCTCCCTTCGTTGCATGTTGGGTACCGATCTCATGACCGTTCTCCATCCGCGATAGTTCGGCTCCCCTGACCGTTACTTCCCTCGCAACTACAGCATCTGCCTTTTGCGAATCGTCATCGTTAGCTTGCGACGTTACCGTGGAGATCGCCGGAGACAGGTTCTGTAACGCATCAGACGGACGTTTCAAGATGCGTTTGGGAGCGGCATACGTAGGACGATCTACCAATGGTCCGATCGGTTCTTTCGGGAGTTCGTTCACTCGATCCGTTGTAGCCTCATATGCCAGAGTTTGCCATTCCTTGTACTTCCCCGACCCGACTGTCACCAAACCTTGGGTCCGCGGTACCATATCGCCTTCGACCCACATGCCTAATATAGTGTGGGTGGGCAGTATGATCTCCCGGTCGCCAATGTTGGTCATCTGCAGGTATTTCGTCTTACCCCACCCCGAGATCACAGTGGGGACCCAATCTAGTCCTCTAGCGACCCACAACTTCATCTTAGCCCCTCCGATCCCGATCTTCACTTCCCTTGACTCTCCGACCGGGATCACCACGTGTTGGTCCTTCGCCGTTATATGTTGTATCTTCGATCCGTACGCGGGGCGACGTCCTGCGAGATGAATGCGGATTTCTTCTGGTAGACATAGCGCGCCATCCGCTAGATCGAGCCGCACTCCAGCAGGCACCATAAAATCCATACCCAGAATCGCTTCTTGCCCTGCCAGATCGCCTACCCATACATTGAAATAGTATACCAGCGATCCCGCGAGGGTCACCTTGATCTTGGTACGTCCTACCGTCATGTACGGAGTTTCTCCAATCCCGATACATTCTTGTCGTTGACTTTCGTCAATATTGCAACCGACCTCACGAGCAAAGGTGGTGTCAATGATCGACACTTCAGCACCAGAATCAAATAACAGAGTAGCTTTTACGTTGTTGATCTTGCCAACGGCTTTCGCTTGTTTGAACCACTTCCCGGGTGAATAATGTTTCCAGTATCCGCGAGATTCACCATAAGCGAGCTCGATCTCCATAGCTGGTTCAGATCGTGAGTACTCATCGATCCGCTTCAGATGGGACACGGAAGCGACACGTTTTAACTTCGAACGAGATATATTTGTTTCCACGTCAATATCCTGCTTACTCTCGCGATCTGTCTTCTTTTTTCCACGTATGCAATAATGCAGAGCCCAGAACGCTCGGCTCGTACCAGATTCAAACCTGGCGAGCGTCCTAGTTTAACATCTTCTCGGCCTTCTCTGGTAGCATCCCCGCATGCTTATTCGGGACGTACCACTGACGGATCATGTTGTAGAACTCCTCCATGGGACACTTCCCCGGGTCGTGCATCTCACCGCAAGCACGACACACGAAAAACAATTGTCAGAGGGGTGTCCTTTACGCCCACACTTCTGGCAAGTGAGCCGCTTCCAGCAACCGAGATC
The DNA here is from genome assembly GCA_921007115.2 of Peronospora matthiolae. NCBI lineage: Eukaryota > Oomycota > Peronosporomycetes > Peronosporales > Peronosporaceae > Peronospora > Peronospora matthiolae. The sequence continues at coordinate 448,505 of CAKLBY020000166.1, forward strand.
TCCATGCTTGGTCGATCCGCAATGAGTACACGGCTTCAATGGCATATTGCGATCTTGATAGTCTTGACGAGTGTTCGGGTCGACCGATCTCGCGTTTGCTGCAACGTCATTGGGGGATGAACGGCGATCCGCAGTAGCAGCCACATGGATCGATCTCAATCGATCTTCCAAATCCGATCCGCAGGTGTCCGATCCTGACTCGCTGCAGACGTCCTCGGTACGGACCATCCTTACCGCTCGTGCAGGCTTAGACAGCGCTGGACCCTGAGTTCCCTTCTGCCTGAATTTGGACGATCCCATCATCACTTTCCCTTGACGCGATCTCCCTTGTTGATATCCGTGCAGTGTCTTTTGCATGGCCTCCGCGTCTTCTACATTCAGCAGTAGCAATTGATTGGACAGATCGGGGTCGTCCAAGGTGTCAATGAAATGATTGACATGTTCCTTGCGCGCAGCTGGCAATCCAGTCATCACCGGTATCTTCGCCTGCATTCCCATCACATTAAGCCGATACAGGTACTGTAAAGGATCTTCCTCCGATCGTTTCTTTGCATGGTAGTATTGCCTGCTCGCGGACATCCCGTGTCCCGCATACTCCACAAGAAAACTGTTCATCAATTCTTTCCAATTGAATCTCGTCGATCTACTCAGCTGTCGGTACCAGTAGCGGGCTGGGCCCACCATGAGATCACCGAAGACCAGACATCTCTCCTCGTCCGGTGCTTGGTCCCGGATAAACGCTGATTTCACTTTGCCGATCCAGTTTCGTGCTTTGTCTTCTTCCCGATCCTTCCCTGAGAATTCTTTCAGCTCAGAAATCGCTGAGATTCTGATCCTCTGCGTGATGTTTCCCCCTCCGGTAGTCGCACCGGTCGCGGCTACTTGAGGGCGCCGTGGTTCGGGCATCCATAGATCATCCGGGTCGTATTCCGCCGCCTCATGGATATGTTGGTAAATGTCCGACCCCACCGACTCCATCTCCACATCCGGCATGTCAAGGCTTTCGTGTGAAGGTTGGAGCAAAGTACGTCGATCTGGGTAGCGGTTTGGCTGTCGATTCATTCGCTGAGCTGTACGTTGCTCCGCCTCGTACTTCTTCATGGCTGAATTGAAGTACCGACTTAGATCGCCCTCTTCTTGATCCTCCAGCCCAGTGCGGGTACTGGCCGATCTCTGCGGCATGTTGCTCTTGGCTTGTCCCTTATAGGCGTCGATCTTGGCTTGTCCGATCTTGTCCTTTAAGAACCTTCCACCCGATGGTCCTAGAGACATCTGACGAATGCTGATGGATCCATCTGACTCGCTCTCGGAGTCATCCGAGGCGTAGCGGGCGATCCCGCGGGGTGTTTACAGAGCGAGCCCGAGGGCGTCCCGATCTTGTCTTCAGGAGTATTCGCTTTGCCCACCAGCATTATCATGATCTCTACAAACTCATTCGCCGCGTCCTTCAACTGTTCCAAGCTGCAACTCAGCAGTTCATCTCCATCAAAAGCGTCAGGGCAGATACCCATGTCGTCCAACATCTGCAAAATCACATTGATCTCGTCGACTTTGTTGGTCCCGTGAAGTGGGACCGAGATCGGCTTATCCAGAGGACCAATCACCTTGGGCCTTAATATCTTGAACACTGGGTCCGTCTTGAGCAGCGTCTTCAACTGGCCATAATAGTACTGCCATTTTGCACGCTCCCGCGCTTCACCCGTCGTCTCCTTCTCCATGGACGCGATCTTTATTGGGTTATATTCCGTCTTTGGCATCGCGATCTTATCTGGTGTTTCATCGTATTCCTCTTTGGCTCCGATCTTCGATTGCACGGTTCGGCCGATCTGGCGATCTTTGACATCTGATCCCATCGATCTCGTCGCGGATCGTTCTGATGTGGTCGATCTCGCGATTGTGCTCTTCGGCTTGAGGTCGGGCGATCTATCGACTAAGATATAGGGTTTGGCTTTCGCCGATTTGGTTTTCACCGTTGGATTTTCATCCAGCAGATCGCTCTTTGCAGAGCGATCTGCGGTGGCCCCCGAAGGGACCCTAGGAGGGAATTGAGGTTTATCTTCCAGATCGATCTCTCGATCTTCCTCTTTCATTTTCATTTCATCAGAGCCCCTCCCAAAACTCTGATGATCTGAGGATCTTGTGCTTCTGCGTGTCTGCGTCGATCCCTTTGTCGCTGACACTTCAATCCCAGGTTCTTGCTTAATCTTGACATCTTCGCCAGTGGACTCACGGTGAAATCCAGAGGCCTCAGAAGATCCGGGCACGCGCACCATTGTGGTGAAGTCGATCTCACAAAATTGCTTGTATGAGTGTCGATCTTCCACTTGCCCAGACTTGCCGACTCACGGAGGGGGTACTCCGATCCGTGCCTTGTTGTATGACCTTGTGCTCACCTTGTGTACCCGTCGGTTGGGCTGGCTTGAGCTCTTCGTAACGGCCTTGGGAGATGTCGATCTCGCTGAGAGGTTGGGTTGAGGGTTCGCTTCCGGTGCGGAAATCTTCACACCACGAACGGGGGTTCTGCGATCCCGATCTTGGATCGCACCGATCTTGATTTGTCTTCGAGATCGGGGTCTTTGCTGTGCGGAAATCTTCACTCAGCAAATAAAAGTCCTGCGTCGATCTTGCCTTGGGATCGGTCCGATCTGGTCTTGGGATCGGCCGATCTTGCCGGAAGTGCGCAATTTGGGTAGATCGGTGTCTTGTTTCGCCAAAATGAAACGTGCCGATCTGTCCAGGGGATCGCTTCGATCCTGCTCGGTCTTGTCTTGAACGCCTTGTCCAGATCTTCTGACCACTTGAGCCGTCTCGCGATCCTGTGTCCAAAATCCTTTTCCTTTTCCGTTGTGTGCTGCTACCCTAGCAGTTGAGTTGAGTGTGAGTACTTGATCGATCCGGGCCAGATATCCCGGGATCGCTCTTCTCGATCTTGGCCAACAATCCAAGATCGGTCTTCTGTGTCCCCTGTAACACGCGTGCCTTAACCCGCCGGGGAAGCCAAATCAATCTTGCCTGGAGAAGAGGGGGGAGGATAACGTGCGTCGTGAGCAGAAGAAGTAGAGTTCAAGTCTGTTTATTAACCAACCAAATTACTATCCAACCCTACCCCTTGGGCCTATTCTTAACTATAGGTCACTCTTCAAACCGATATCGCCTTGAATCTGGATCGCCCCCTTGCCACGTGTCGAAATTTCGTGTGCCCTGTACTCAATGATAGCGCCAATATTCCCGATACCGTACCTGAACTGCCAAAAGGACCAAATCCCAAATGGGGTACCAATACCCCATTTTGGGTACCCAAAAGCCCAAAATAGTGCCCAAATGCCGAAGGCGTCTAAATCCATTTTTGCGACGTCAATTCCGCCCCCGGACAACTTCCACTGGCTCTTCAGGCTTTGAAACTTCTTCGACATCACTTAAGTGACCTCTACCAAGTATATTTCACATGATCAGTGTCTTCCATCAACCATATATTATTCATGATCCGAGTGTGGAACATGACCGATCTGTCATCAATATCGAGATGTTGGAGGTCGATCCAGTCTAAAATCGGCAATTAACACTTTTTCATCTCCTCCTTACGTGCTTCAATATCGTCCTCCGGTGTTATCCAATCGACAGCTTTATTCATACGTCTCGACATCCCTGGTTTCCTTGACTCCCTAGAGTATGCAAAACTTCAGATCGGGTATATAAGTAGCCGAAATCAGTACTCCCAATTTAGGATCGGTAAAGAGTATCACCGATCCGTATGGTGTTGCACCTTCTTTGCCGATTCACCGACCCGTACCACCTGGTCCCAGATGCACTTTG